>JAJJWX010000858.1:275000-825299 GCA_023529315.1 Papaver bracteatum
TCCACTCATGTGGTACTTCATCATACGATTCATATAAGATCCATCTGTCTAGATATCATTATATACATCTAGAAAGCCGTATGCTTTGGAAGAAGCTTGTACAGTTTGGGAAGGGGTTTTGATTGATCAAAAAGAAGAATCTACTTCAACAGATATTCCCTTAGGCACAGCCATACATAACATATAAATCACACTTGGAAAGGGTGGACAATTATCTAGAGCAGTAGGTGCTGTAGCGAAACTGATTGCAAAAGAGGGTAAATCGGCCACATTAAAATTACCGTCTGGGGAGGACACGAACCTTTTCCTTGAAAGAGAGATTCATACCTTTTGTTTGTCTTTTCTATCATAGTACCTTTTGTATTCATGGATTGTTTCATTTTTTTTGTAGATGAGGCGGCATCCGGATTTGAAATGGGGTAAAAGGATTTGCAGTCCCCCGCCTTACCACTCGGCCATGCCGCCAAACAAATGGATATAAAATAGAGGGAACACTCTCTTCTTTATTATTTCTTGAATCTCATTGTCTTTCTCCCTTTCCTAAACCCCCCCAACCCTTTTTTTTTAGCCCACTTTTACTTTTCTTAGAAAGAAGAATAGGAACGAAATAAATAGGTTGAAATACCTACTTAGACAACGAGTATTTTATTCAAGGATTAAGTTATTACTGAATAAAGACAAACTTAAATTATAAAGGATACGATCAATTCAGAAGCACCCTTTTTTCTATTATAGCAGACGGAATTGCATTGGTTTAATTTGTGACTCTTCGATACATCTTGATTCTATATAACACATATCGAGATAATACCGAACCAGTCCTTAGATTTCGTTAAGGACATCGAGGAGCCGTATGAGGCTGAAGTATCATGTACGGTTCTGCAATAGCGATGGAAGCAGTGATGTTATCACCTACTATAATTATCTAACAGTTCAAGTACAGTTGATATAGTTGAGGCGCAGTCAAAATATGGTTTTTGGGGGTGGAATCTGTGGCATCAACCTATAGGTTTTGCAGTTTTTGTAATTTATTCCCTAGCAGAATGTGAGAGGTTACCCTTTGATTTACCAGAAGCCGAAGAAGAATTAGTAGCAGGTTATCAAACCGAATATTCAGGTATAAAATTTGGTTTATTTTATGTTGCTTCCTATCTAAATCTACTAGTTTCTTCATTATTTGTAACAGTTCTTTATTTAGGGGGTTGGAATCTTTCTCTTCCGTACATATTTCTTCCTCATTTCGAAATTTATGAAGTGGGTGGAGTTTTTGGAATGACAATTGATATTTTTATTACATTAGCTAAAGCTTATTTGTTCATGTTCATTCCAATTACAACAAGATGGACTTTACCTAGGATGAGAATGGATCAACTATTAAATCTTGGGTGGAAGTTTCTTTTACCTATTTCTCTAGGGAATCTATTATTGACAACTTATTTCCAACTCTTTTCACTCTAAGGGAATACGATATTCTATTCTCGATTTAGAACTTCTCTCAAACAAGAGAAAGAAACTTAAAATTATTCATAGATATTCACGATATGCTCCCTATGGTAACTGGGTTCATTAATTATGGTCAACAAACAGTAAGAGCTGCAAGATATATTGGTCAAAGTTTTATGATTACCTTATCCCACACGAATCGTTTACCCGTAACTATTCAATATCCTTATGAAAAATTGATCACATCAGAGCGTTTCCGCGGTCGAATCCACTTTGAATTTGATAAATGCATTTCCTGTGAAGTATGTGTTCGTGTATGCCCTATAGATCTGCTCGTAGTTGATTGGAAATTGGAAACGGATATTCGAAAAAAGCGATTGCTTAACTATAATATTGATTTTGGAATCAGATGAATCAAGGTTTAATATTGTCCAACAAACTGTTTATCAATGACTGAAGAATATGAACTTTCTACATATGATCATCATGAATTGAATTATAATCAAATTGCTTTGGGTCGGTTACCAATGACAGTAATTGGAGATTACACGATTCAAACCATTATTAATTCTACTCAAATAAAAAAAGCCACGGGTAAACTCTTTGGTTCAAGAACTATTACCGATTACTAAGATTACGTTTTCATCTAAAGGAGTGGAGCTTCTTTTATTTTGTTTGGTTAATAACTAAAAAAAACGCGCTCTTATTGATTGGTGATTCGCGAGAATCACGGCTTACTTTGGATAAAAAAGAATGAACTATATTTGCTAGAATTTCAATATATAAGCAATCGGATAGATAAATGGAATAAATTAATCTATCTACATCAACCCATACCCCGTATAGGATTAAATTAAATAAGTAACTTATCATAAAAATAGGGTAACTTTCTTTTTCTGGTCTAGTCAATAAGATTATGAAACATTTTGACTTATTTATCTCTTATTTTACATATAATGGATTTAACTGGACCAATACATGATTTTCTTTTAGTTTTTTTGGGATTGGGTCTTATAGTAGGAGGTTTAGGAGTCCTATTTGACCATGAACCCATGGATCCTATAGAACTTATTACCACTTTATTCAGACACGGGATCGAGAATTTTTTTTTATTTACTTTACAAATGGGCATGCTGGATCATCGATCTATTATAGATTAACACTTGGTATATTTCTACAGATAGTGATGGTATCAACTCAGATGACCATGTTCTATTCGGGGGAATACAAATAAAATAGAGATTGTCTTTCGGAGAGATGGCCGAGTGGTTGATAGCTCCGGTCTTGAAAACCGGTATAGTTCTTTGTTCAGAACTATCGAGGGTTCGAATCCCTCTCTCTCCTTTTTCTCATTGAATAGATTTATTTCTTTATTGTTTTGGCTTAACCTGGTATCATAAGGTGAAATGGCTCGGCTAGGTGGGATAGCCGATCCAGAAAAAATAAAGTAAAAAGGAACACTTTTTAAGTATGACCTAATCCAAATGATGGAATCAAATTGATTCCTACTTCAGGAATTTAATCTCCTGTCTCAGTTAAGAGGGGTTATGAAAAGAACAGGTTCCAAATCACGATCAATTCCTTTTTCAAATCCTGCTGCAGCTTCACGAGCACTTCCCTCATGCCATAAATGACCCACGAATAGGAAGAATCCTAGAACAAAATGAGAGGTAGCTAACCAACTTCGAGGAGAAACATAATTGACTGCATTGATTTCATTAGCTACGCCACCCACGGAATTTAAGGAACCTAAAGGAGAATGGGTCATATATTCCGCAGAACGCCGTTCTTGCCAAGGTTGGATGTCTTTTTCCAGCCTGCTCAAGTCCAAGCCATTTGGACCCCTTAGAGGTTCCAACAAGGGAGCGCGGAGGTCCCAAAAACGCATAGTTTCTCCTCCAAAAATGATCTCCCCTGTTGGGGAACGCATTAGATATTTACCTAAACCGGTAGGTCCTTGAGCGGATCCCACGTTAGCCCCAAGACGATGGTATCGAACTAGAAAGGTGAATGATTGCGCTTGAGAAGCTTCCGACCCAGTGATTATTTCAATTGAAATATTATCTCTGTTTTTTCTTTCAATTATATATCTATGGAAGCATTGGTTTATACATTCCTCTTAGTCTCGACTCTAGGGATTATTTTTTTCGCTATCTTTTTTCGAGAACCACCTAAGGTTCCGACTAAGAAATAATTTTTCATTATCTCAATTGAAGTAATGTAATGAGCCTCCCTATAGGTATAGGGAGGATCATTACATTACTTCAACTAGTCCCCGTGTTCCTCGAATGGATCTCTTAGTTGTTGAGAGGGCTGCCAAAAAGCAGTATATAAGGCGTACCCGGTAAAACTTACAAGTGAACCAGATATAAAGATGGCGAATAGGGTTGTTGTTTCCATTATTATATAATTTCAAGACCACAATGGATCTATGATAAGATCGTTTATTTACAACGGAATGGTATACAAAGTCAACAGATCTCAACCAATTCAAGAGTATTTATGGCTACACAAACCGTTGAGGGTAGTTCTAGATCTGGTCCAAGACGAACAAATATAGGAGCTTTATTGAAATGGAAGACGGGTCAGATGATACCTCATCAGATGGTTGGAAAGATGGTAGGTTATAGAAAAGAATGAAAAAAGAAAAGGAATTCTTTGTTGTATCAAGAATCCCCTTTTTTGAATTCGTTATGGATAAAAGATCCTCATATGTTATATTATTCAATTCTCGACAATGAATCGATCTGAAAGCTCAAATATTGTTATTCATGATATTGATCTGATTCAATATCAAATAACATTGGGATGAAATTCATTTCATTGAATTTAGAGAAGAAGATTTCTCATCTCTATGGGATTAAATCCCGAGTTATTGTGAATTATATATTCCGTTAAAGAGAGCCCTTCGCGTAAATTACTTTGAATGGGTAAATCAATCATTTGTCCTTGGGGATCCGACATTAATCCTCTCATACCTACTAATTGGTGTACTTGAGATGCATTCCCCTAGCTCCCGAAAAAGACATTATATGGACTGGATTTAAAGGGTCAGTCATCCTGAAATTAGGATTCATTTCTTGTCGCAAATATTCACTTGTAGCATACCATATCTCAATGGATTGACGTAATTTTTCTACCGCGTGTACATTTCCATAATGGTGGTGTTTTTCCAAAATCAAACTTTGTTGTTCCGCATCTTGAACTAGCCATCCCTTAGAAGGTATTGTTAAAAGATCATCAATTCCTAATGAAATGGATGTAGCAGTGGCTTGATGGAAACCAAGAGTCTTTACTTGATCCAGGATGTGCGATGTATATGCCATTCCAAAGTGATCTATTAATCTGCTAATAAGTCGTTTTATGGCAGTTCCATCTATCGCTTTATTGTGAAAGACCAGATCGGCCCTTTCTGCCATAAGTACCTCCATATTCCGCTGAGTAGGATTCGACAATAGGTTTGAGTCAGTGATTCGAAGACTTCCTTTCCTCGATCTTGCGTCGTGTATACATTCAGGAATTATGATACTAGTGGAATCGAAGAGACCCGAATTCCCGCGGGTATCATATAATTAATTAACTTAGGTACCATAGGAAGAGGCCCGACAAAACCCTTGTATGGCTTCTTCAATTTCTCGATAAAACGAAATATGGCCAACGGTGGTTCGAATGTATATACAAAGAGTTTCCTTTTTTACACTTCTTACTATTAAATAGTGTTCATAAATCTCATGATAAGTTCCAAAAGAGTTATATTGAACTTCGATGGGAACTTCTCTCGATCCAATGACGCGTTGATCTAGTCGCCACCGGAGCCACAAAGGACTATCTAAATTTATTCGTTTCTGCCGATAAGCTCCAAGTGCATCATAGGAACTACAAAAATAGGGTTCTTTTTCTTTTGTATATTTATAGTTATTATCGTCAATTTTTTCGTTTTTATAGTTTAGGCGATTACATGGATTATATCTATTTGCACAAATACCTCGACGATTTCCAATCGTTAATACATAGAGTCCCATAAGCATATCTTGGGTTGGTATGGAAATGGGATCCCCAATAGCTGGAGACAAGAGATTCATATGAGAAAACATAAGTAAACGAGCCTCCGCTTGAGCCTCCAAAGATAAAGGTACATGAACAGCCATTTGATCCCCATCAAAGTCTGCATTGAACCCCTTACAAACTAATGGATGTAAACAAATAGCACGTCCTTCCACTAAAATGGGTTGGAATGCCTGTATGCCTAATCTGTGCAGAGTGGGTGCTCTATTCAGCAATACAGGATGCCCTTGCATAACTTCTTGAAGTATTTCCCATACAATAGGTTCTTTTTCCCTTATTTTACTTTTAGCAACTCCTATGTTTGAAGCAACCTGCTGTCTGATTAGACCACGAATTACAAATGTCTGGAAAAGCTCTATTGCTATTTCGCGGGGTAATCCACATCGATGTAATGAAAGTGAGGGGCCCACGACAATTACGGAACGCCCCGAATAATCGACACGTTTACCAAGCAAAGTCTCACGAAATCTTCCTTCTTTGCCTTCAATTACATCTGAAAAAGACTTATAAACTTTATTATGACCATCCCTCATTGGTTGTCCGCGGATCCCATTATCCAGAAGTGTATCCACGGCCTCTTGCACTAATTTTTCTTGACACATAACTGACTCCCCTGGCGTAGATCTACTTGTTGTTAATAGGTCGGTAAGAGTATTGTTCCGATAGATAACTCTTCTATAGAGTTCATTAATATCCGAACTCATCAGTTTACCCCCATCTATTTGAATGATCGGTCTCAATTCGGGGGGAAGGACTGGTAATAGGCACAAAACCATCCATTCTGCTTCCACATTTGTTCGAATAAAATGCTTAGCTAATTCCATGCGTCTAACCAAAAAATCCTTTCTTCTTCCAATTTTTCTATCTTCCCATTCATTACCCGTGGGCCCTTCTTCCCCTAATTCTTTCCATTCTACCAATGAACAATCTATAATAAGTCGCAAATCCAGATCGGCTAATTGTTCTCTGATAGCACTTGCTCCAGTAGAGATTTCTCTATTTCGAAATGTATCGAAACCTTGAGTAGTAAAAAAAAGCGGGATGCTGTATTTCCAAGATTGGATTTCATATTCGAATGAACCTCGTAATCGTAAGAAAGTAGGTTTTTTAGCTACGGTCCTAGCAAAAGAAAAATTTGGATAGGTTCCTTTATAGTATAGGATTTCCCCCTTAAAAATCGGACGCGAGGGTTTCCTCTCATCCGGCTCAAGTAGTTACATCAAATAAGGGGTTCTCATTAAAAATTTTTTTATAGAAAACCCCCAACATTCTACTCCTTACTCAAGTTCCCAATCAGGACCAACCAACATTTCAATGAAATGAAATGTGAAATTATTGAGTAGTCTACCTCCCTTCGAATGCCAAATCCCTTTTTAAAGAATACCTTGGAACTCATAAGGGATTTACTTGTCTATGTATCATTTCATTCGATCTTTTAGGCCCCTACTTAACCTCGACGGTTATGACATGATGCCCTTAAAGCCTATACGCGATGAATAGGCCCTTGTAACCATGTCATATTTGCTTACTATAACATAATTTCTTTCTAAAAGAAATGGAATGGATAATTCCACGAAAGAAGTCTTTTTCACGAGGTACAACTAGCAATTCCTATTTTTCTGTTACGGAATCGACCATAGATCAATTCCCTTTTTTGGAGTATTAAATACATCCATAATTCTGAGCTTCATGTTACTCCTACCACGAGACATGTCAGAGTAAGGGCATCCCAATCGGAGTGAATGGGATGACAGTTTCTTAGTCCTAATCTGTAAAATAAGAATTTTGATCAAATCACACATCGCAGTATACTAGGCCTTCTAATTCTTTAAGAGGTTTATCTAAAAGATTCGCGATATAACTAGGAAGACGTTTCAAGTACCACACATGAGTTACTGGGCATGCCAGTTTGATGTATCCCATTTGATATCTTCGTATCCGAGAATCAACAAACTCGACTCCGCATTGTTCACAAAATTTTGGGTCTTCTTTTTCATCTCCGATTACTCGATAGTTTCCACAGGCACAAATTCCACTTTTTATAGGCCCAAAAATTCTTTCACAAAACAATCCATCTTTTTCCGGCTTATTTGTTTTGTAATGAAAAGTATAAGGTTTTGTCACCTCTCCAACAACCTCTCCGTTGGGTAGTATTTTTTGGCCCAAGCGCTTATTTGTTCAGGAGAAACTGATCCAATTCGAAGGTGTTGATGTTTATACCGGTCGATCATAGAAGAAAAATTCTGATTCATTCCGATCAAGCTTCCTTCCTTTGAATCTGGAAGTTCTTCTCAGATACAAGGAAATGATTCAATTCCAGAGCCAAAGATCGTAGTTCTCGAACGAGCAATCGAAAGGATTCTGGAGCATCCTCAGGTTTAGGTATTGTTCCTCCAATGATCGTAGTACCAAGTACTTCCTGACGAGCTCTAATATGATCAGATTTATAAGTAAGCATCTCTTGTAAAATGTGAGCAACGCCAAACCCCTCTAGAGCCCAAACTTCCATTTCTCCTACCCGTTGGCCCCCTTGCTTAGCCCTTCCCCTAAGGGGTTGTTGTGTAACAAGTGCATAATGCCCGCTGGAACTCCCATGAATTTTATCATCAACTTGATGAATTAATTTTAGGATATAGGATTTTCCTATTATAACGGGTTGTTCAAAAGGATCTCCCGTTCTTCCATCAAATATTCTGCTTTTTCCCGGATACTCGGGTTCAAATACCCACGGATTCATTGTTTGCTTACTGGCTTCATATAATTCAGAAAACACGAGTTTTCTAGAAGCCTCTTGCTCATATCTCTCATCAAAGGGTGCTATTAGATAATGCCTGTCTAGCAGATCCCCCTCTAACCCGAGCGAGCATTCAAATATCTGTCCTACATTCATTCGTGAAGGTACTTCTAATGGATTGAAGACCATATCAATAGGCGTTCCGTCTTGTAAATACGGCATATCTTGTCTAGGCAATTTTTTTGAAATGATACCTTTATTCCCATGCCTTCCAGCAACTTTATCCCCTACTTTTATTTCACGTTTCTGTGAAATATATACACGAATCATTTCTGGATTATAACTAGAACCCCCCTTTTTCTGGATCCATCTCACATCAATAACTCGACCTCTGCTACCTATAGGTAATTTTAGTCAAGTTTCCTTTGCAGTGGATACTTGAATGCCAAGTATAGCCCGTAATAATCTATCTTCCGGGGCATATGATGATTCTTTCGTCATCTGAGGCGTTAATTTACATACTAAAATATCACCTGTTTCTACCCAAGACCCCAACATCACAATTCCGTTTCTATCTAAATTTCGGAGTAAGTGGGCTTCTAAATGCGGTATTTCATTAGTGATCCTTTCAGGGCCTTGGCTTGTCACATGAGTCTGAATTTCATATTTCCGTATATGAAAAGAAGTATAAACATCGCCATATACTAAACGTTCACTAATAAGTACGGCATCTTCAAAATTGTAGCCTTCCCATGGCATATAAGCTACTAATACGTTTTTTCCCAAAGCGAGTTCGCCGCCAACTATAGCAACACCATCTGCTAAAATTTGTCCCTTTTTAATGCAGTTACCCCGTTGAACTTGGGATTTTTGATGCATACAAGTATTTTTGTTGTAACGTTGATACATAACCAATGGAATGCTTAGAGTGTCTCCATTACCTGAGAAAACGATCTTGTCAGTATCAGTAGAAACGACTTTTCCCTCGTGTTCCGCTATAGCGGAAACTCCTAAATCTAGAGCTACTTGGCGTTCCAACCCAGTTCCAACAATGCAATTTTCTGACCGAGAAAGCGGAACTGCTTGACGTTTCATATTAGAACTCATTAAATCCCGATTCGCGTCATTATGTTCGATAAAAGGAATTAGGGAAACGCCAATAGAAAAATATTGGAAGGGAAAAATGCTTCGAAGATGAATCTGTTCCCATGCAATAGTCAGGTATTCTTGACGGTATCGAGCTGGAACAACCTGTTCTTCTTGAATGCCCTGATTCAATGCCAAAGAATTTCCTGCCGACACCATATAGTATTCATCTCGCTTGGCGATAAATAAACTACCAGTATCCCCTTTGAATCTCTCATCAATTTCAAGAAATGGACTTTCGAGAGACCCCCAATGACCAATCCTAGCATGAATAGCTAAGGATCCAATAAGTCCAACGTTGATTCCTTCAGATGTGTCAATTGGGAAAATACTTCCATAGTGACTAGGATGGATATCTCGTATCCGAAAACTAGCAGTTCGACCTGTCAATCCTCCAGACCTAAATAACTCAATTTTCGCCCATGAACTATTTGTGTCAATGGATTAGTTCGATCCAAAACATGAGATAATGGGTGTAGACCGAAAAATGATTCATAAGTGGTTGTTAATGGAGTTGATGTTACTAAATTATGGGGAGTCGGGATAAATTTATGCCTAATTGCTCCACGTATAGTTCCTCGAACCACATTTTCTAAACAAACCAGAGCCAATCCGAGTTGGTCTTGTAACAGATCCGCTACAGAGCGGATACGTTTATTTTTCAAGTGATTCATATCGTCAAGTGTACCCATTCCAAATTTCATTCCGATCAAATGATCCGCCGCTGCCAATACATCTCGTGGTAACAAAAATGTATTGTTCTGAGGTATATCAAGATTAAGTCTCCGGTTCATATTTCGTCGACCAATCCTTCCTAATTCACATATTTGTTGATTTTTTTTTTTTTTGTAATTCCTTACATAAGGACTCAGAAAATACCGGATCCTCGCCGACACAAGCAAACTGTTGATAAAATTCCAAAATGGCATTTTCTTTTGACCCAATTTTTTTTTTTCTCCTTATCGTTCGGGAAAGACAAGAAAATTTCAGGGCAGCAAACATTATCTAGAATTTCTCTTAAATTCGAACCCATAGCTGATGATAGAACTAGAATAAATATTTTTTGTTTCCGACTCACACGAGCCCATATCCTTTCTTTTCGATCAATCTCTAATTCTGATCGCAATCCAAATTGGGGTAACTTCTGGCCCAGTGATTATTTCAATTACTTTTTTGGAGTTTAGTCTTGCTTCAATAGGTGTTTCCAATTAGGAATTGAGGTTCCCAAAAATAGGAGCTAGAAAATAAAGAGGTGGTTTTAATAGAATATAAAAAGGATTCTGGCGCGCCAACTCTGTTAAGGTCAAGTTCATTTTGTATCACACAATGAAGGAATCCAATTTGTATGTATGCTCTCGGGAACCGGGTGGGTATTATATTGAATTCCATGGATCAGAACCAATAGAAAAAGTAAAACCTGTGCGGTATCTCTTGAAATACTGAATAGGACCCTACCACCAATTGTACCAATCTAGCTCTCCCCACGAATCAGTACTAGTCGAGAATTAATTTAAATTCTTTTATTTCTTCGATGATAAAAAAGACTTCCGGCGGGAATTAGATTTTGCTTTCAGTCCTCTATCTTCACCGAAAATAGAGAAATGAGTTGACGGATTCATCGGATCCTAGGTCGGGACTGACGGGGCTCGAACCCGCAGCTTCCGCCTTGACAGGGCGGTGCTCTGACCAATTGAACTACAATCCCAGGGAAATAAGATGTACAGGATACATATTCTTATTATTAAATTCATAGCATATTTCTATTTATAATCGCTGTGTTGTAACAGAGATAGAAGCTATATGTTGATATTCACATGGGTATGGGCTTTAGTGAGAATGGCACGTATTACTAGTAGTCAAATCATTTCATAATAAATCTTTCGGTTAAAAAGAAAAAATATTTTTCTTTACCTCCCCTTATATATTAAGGTTACAGACCAGATCATTAGAAAGTATAATTTATGGTAACAAATAAATTAAGGATATAGCGTAAAAAGTATTCTTTTCTTTCTTCGTCTGGTTTCTGGAGGCAAAATTTGTTCTATTATCTCATGATGGATCGACGGATTTTTGGGCCGAGCTGGATTTGAACCAGCGTAGACATATAGCCAACGAATTTACAGTCCGTCCCCATTAACCACTCGGGCATCGACCCAGGAAGAATCCATTTTAGATTTATGGATAAATCCATTATCAACCTCCTTTCGTAGTACCCTACCCCCAGGGGAAGTCGAATCCCCGCTGCCTCCTTGAAAGAGAGATGTCCTGAACCGCTAGACGATGGGGGCATACCCGCCTAATCGCCTACTATACTGATAGTATGAACAGTTTTTTGTAATTGTCAATATAATGTAATGATATGACTAAATTCGAAGAATATTTTCTGCTTTCATGATTCCATCTAATTTCTTTTTTCTATAAAAATTGCAGGGTATGTCGAATCTCTTCATCAATGATTCGATGAAATATCTTGGATCTACGTCGAATTGTGTCTCAATCAAATGAATCTCATTCTGATGAGGGTAAAAAAATCTTTTAGGGGCGGTCTGTCTAGGAAAAATGCTTATTTCTTTTTTATTTTATCAATATTAATGCACTACATTTTTTCAAGACTTATAAAAAAAAATCTGAAGTAAAAAATTTTTTATTGGTCCTGAACGGGCCGAGATCTATCTATATGATGTATATTATATACATAGGTACATACAGTAGACTCATAGTGACTGTTGGTTCATTCAACAATTGAATCAAATGAGCCCTTTTAACTCAGCGGTAGAGTAACGCCATGGTAAGGCGTAAGTCATCGGTTCAAATCCGATAAGGGGCTTTTTTCAAAAAACTCTAATCTAAGTCTTCGGTTTGGGGCGGAAAATAGAGATATTGTTGCTTTTTGTAAACTCAATGGCAAAAAAAGGAAACATCCACATAAATATAAAAAATAAATATAAAAGAACTTATTATTATATAATAAGTTCTTTTATATATTTATAGTAGTATAGTTATAAAGTGGAACATTTGTCTTGATTATCATGATCAGTCATTCAGCTGAGTAGAAGAACTACTTAGAAATCAACAAAAGAAAAAGTAAGTGGATCTGACCCATTGAATCATGACTATATGAGCTATTCTGATATTAAAATTCAATAGTAGAGAGAAAATTGTAGCAGCGTACCCCCTTTATTTTTTTACTTGGGATACGGAAGAATTTGTCGATATTTCTGATTTAATGTTCTTGTTCCTGGATGCTTCATAGGAATAAATGGCTATTCTGTTCCTATACAGAGAAACATTTCTTCCGAGTCACAAAAACCGTCTATTTTGGAATATCTTTATGTGATTCCAATATTTCTATTATAAATCTACAATTACAATCTACATAAGATCGTGGTTTCATGTACCAAATATTTCCATATCAAGGCATCCGATCTTCATTCATTTAGGGACAGGGACAAAAAAGGGGATTTTCCTTTTTCGGACAGATAAAGGAAAAAAGGCAATGTCTTTTTCTTTATTGGTTCTACCTATACTATAAAAAGATGTCATATGCATTTTACTTGGCTTTGGTATATCACTCATCCTTGGATTTAAACCTACTGTCCCTAGACTTACCAGATAGGTCAGAATTTTTCACCGAAACACTTTCCACCTACCACATAAAAAGTAACAAAACAGGAAGCTATAAGCATTAGTTGCCTCCAATCCACATAAGATGAGGTCACAATAACTTACCTTTTGGTTGAAGTGTTCAAACCACATAAGATGGTCAATAATTAACTAAGGATTTCCGTAAAAATAACGGGAAAGTTTGATTTCAGAGATTCATTCTTCTTGTTAGATATATAGAAATGGGTTATAACAACTATAAAATTAATATTTAATCATACTATCGAGTTAATACAATATATAATCGTACTATCGAGTTAAAACCTACTTTTGGTTCAAACTCTTCAATAGATTCCCATTTTTCCTTCTTCAGTTCCAATTTTTCTATCTCGCCGTCTAAATACACAACTTGCATTTATCAAATAATAATGCATGAAGTTCAAACCAAAATTCAACTATAAATACAAAGCAGAACAACTACTCATCTATAGAACATTCACCTTTTGATTTTTTGATTTACGATTCTAAGACTCGATCGTGCCTTGATAAAACCTGCAGAACATAAATATTAATTATACAAAATGTTTTAAAGTAAAAATCACCTGGAAAGAAAATTAATATCTAGTACACAAGGAAAACAAAGCTGTAAAAATTTATTTTATACTCGATTAAAGATCAGTAACCAACACCCTAGAATATCTCACATAGTACCACATGGTTCAGTGCTAGTGGAAATCTGTCAGAAGCATGAACACTTTACATAGCAATAAGAACTAAAGAATGTGCAATAGGCTTCTGGAGTCTGAACTTGAGAACCATCATGCACATAACTAGTTCTGAAATTCATGACCATGATTTTTTATTACTTCTTGTCATGGGGCCACCAAATCTTTACCAGTTACCGAATCAGTTCCTCGCTAGCATCAATAGATTTTGGTATTCTCTCAGTCTGACATAATAAGAGAAACAAATTAATAACTATAGACGGAATTTGAAGCATAATATGATAATTATCTAAGATTTATTAGAAAATAGCAGGGTGCTGCAAAACCTTGCAAAAAAACTTGACTAAATAACTAAAACTTAGATATCCTATAACATGAAGAAACAACCATGTGTTCAACTATCCATTTATAGAGAGAAGATAAAAATAATACTAATCATGCATTCGGTCGAAAGTTGTACACTTAGCTCAATTCTCTAACTGTTACCAGAGATCAAAACAACCCACACCATAATCCCCTAAAGAAAACCCGTACCCCATACAAAAACCTCACAATATCCTGAGACATATTGTTATCAATAAGAGAAGAACTCAATGTTAGTATCTTACAACTATCTTGACATTTTGAGCTATCTTTGAGAAATTAAATTGAGAAATTAAATTGAGAAAATACCTTAGGTTTTGTGATGATTATGCTCATAACATAAGAAAATAGATTTGATAATACTACAGTGAGTTCTGTACTCCTCCAACGAAGCAACAATATGAATCTGATCCTGATGTAGGACCAAAATATCGCCATGATATTACTCTTGTGAGATTAACAACACTTCCGCGAACATCACAGCGAGTTCTTCAACAACACTTTGCGAGTATCATAAGATAATTTAAAGAGTGACGTAATAGCTGACGAATGAAGAAACATGAGAAGAGCATGATTATCCTGCGATGGTTACAGCGCTTACGAGAGTTGACATTATAACTACTACGATAATATCGCAAGTCAGATCCGAAATTAAAGGACAACTTAGCTGTCATCCACTATATAACTACCCTATATAAAAAGACCCAGTAGATTCAAAGAGGGGATGATGTATTTTTGAGTGTTGAGAAAGTCTTGAAGAGAGAGAAAATCAAGAGAGCGGTTGTATTCTTGATTTCTTCCATTTCTTGTAAACATTTCTGAGAATAAAATAGGAAAGTGTTGTTTTTAATCTTCAAATATGTATTAATTACTGTAAATTCTTATCAAGGGTGTAGTGTAGGTTTTCCTGCAACTACATTTTGGATATGAGAGTTATTCAAGATTAAGAAGATAATTGAACAAATCAGTGAAATAGTTGAAGGAAAAATGATCAGAACCAAAGAGAATTGTAGGAAATTAGAGTATGGTATGGTAAAAGAACAATGATCGACAAATTCCATGAAAACATTAAAGGGAAAATACATAAACAAGATTTTGAAGGAAAGAAAATTATGACAGTGGAGAAAATATCATCATTAAAGGAATGGGAAAAGCAGAAAATCACATTTACAGCAGCAGAAATACCAGTTGAAAATTTGAATCATACATCTCCTTTGGTAATTACGATATCCGTTATACAAATAAAGAAGGAAAAATCAACAAGATCTGCAGAAGAGTGGGATGTAAATAGAACTTTGGTGGATGCAGGAAGTTCTGTAGATATAATATTTTATCATGCATTTAAGAAAATAGGATACAACGATGAAAAAATGTCTTGTTCAACATATCATATTCATGGCTTTGGAAAATCTTTAACAAAACCTAAAGGCGAAATAGTGGTACGAATTCCGCTAGGAAAGATTGAAACACAAGTAACATTATGTGTGGTAGACATGGAATCACTGTATAACATGATACTGGGAAGACCATGGATACATGCAATCAAGGCTATAACATCAACATTGCATCATTGCATCAAATTTCCTATGCCCAATGGAATTGGAGAAATTAGAGGAGATACTGATCTTGCGAAGCTGTGTTATCAAACTGAAGTAATAAATTATGAAGAGCGTCCAAAGAAGCGAAAAGCTCGCAGAAAAATGGCGAAAGAAACAAAGAAAGAAGAAGAATTTAAAGTTTACATGATAAGAGCAAAAGAAGGAAAAGGAATACCCAGCGAAATCTCGCAAGAAGGAGATAAACTCGCGAGAGTTGTGAAAACCTCAACACCAATGGGAGAGCCTGAATCCAACTACACCGCAGTAGAACCAACAAAAGAAGTAAATATTGGAAGTAAAGAAGAACCTAAGATGCTGAAAATTGGAACGAAGATGGATGCAGATGAAGAAGAGCGAACCGTAAACCTCTTGCGAGAGTATAAAGACATATTCGCATGGAATATGGATGAGATGCCTGGAATAGACCCATCAGTTGCATGTCATAAGCTAGAAATTAACAAGGAGGTAAGACCATTTAAACAAAGAATAATAAAAATCGCAACAACATACCATTCCCAAATAGAAGAAGAATTACAGAAGATGCTTAATGCGGGAATTATAAGGCAGGCAAAGTACCCAGAATGGATTGAAAATATGGTGGTGGTTACAAAGAAGAATAAACGGATAAGAATTTGTATATATTTTACTGACTTAAACAAAGCATGTCCTAAAGATATCTTTCCATTATTAGATATTCCTCAAATGGTCGAATCAGCAGCGGGAAATGATAGAATATCTTCATTAGATGGGTATAAAGGATATAATTAGATTCCTCTCGCTGAAGAAGATCAAAAGCACACCGCATTCTTTGCTCCAAGAGGATTGTATTGTTATACAAAGATGCCCTTTGGTTTACGAAATGCTGGTGCAACATATCAAAGAATGGTGGAAAAAGTGTTTGCAAAATGGATCCATAAAACATTAGAGGTATATGTAGATGACATGTTAGTCAAAAGTAAAGAAGCTAAAAACCATGTGCAAGACTTAAAGGAGATTTTCGATCAAATGAGACATTTTAACATCAAGGTGAATCCCGAAAAATGTACTTTTGGAGTAGTTTCAGGAAAACATTTGGGGTACATTGTGTCAAAGGAAGGAATACAAGTTGACCCAGATAAAGTACAAACAATTCGCGACATGCCAATACCAGCAACAGTAAAATATGTGCAGAAGTTGAACGGGCTCTTAGCCTCGCTAGGAAGATTTATCTCGCGATCTTCAGATAAATGCAAGCATTTTTTCAACATACTTAAGAAGGGTACAAAATTCAAGTGGACAGATGAATGTGAGAAGGCTTTTCAAGGAGTTAAAGAATATTTAATGAACATATCTATCTTACAGAAACCAGAGCCCGGAGAAGAATTATTGATCTACCTTGCGACAACTTCGCACGCGTTAAGTGCAGTATTACTGCGAGTGGACGCAGGAATAGAGAAACCAATTTATTACATCAGCAAAACATTTAATACTGCAGATAAAAATTACTCAAAGATTGAGAAGTTAATTCTGGCATTGGTTTATGCAACCTTTAAACTTCGCATCTATTTTCAAGCATATAAAATAAAAGTATTAACAAAGGTACCAATTGAGTCAGTAATGAAGAATTCAAAAAGATCAGGCAGGGTTGAGAGATAGAATGCACAAGTAGGGCACTTTGAAATCAAATACGAAATATTATCCTCGCCAAAATCACAAGTTGTAGCATATTTTTTAGAATAATTTCCTCTAGAAGATGATGAAGCTGTAGAAGAAATGATGGACATAGAAGAAGAACATGGAGACCCAAAAGATCTATTAAAAGAACCCAACATGTGGGAAATATTGGTGGATGGATCATCAAATGGGGAAGGTAATGAAATTAGAGTTGTCTTTATTTCTCCAGAAGGAGAAAAAATGGCTTTTTCATTTCTTTTGGAATTCACGTCCACTAATAATGAGACGGAGTATGAAGCGGTGGTGTATGAGTTAAAATTCGCAATAGAAATGAAGTTGGAAAATGCTAGAATTATTAGTGACTCGCAATTGGTTATTCGCCAGATAAAAGGAGAATACACAACAAATGAACCATCTTTGAAGAAATACAAAAAACTTTTTGAAGAATTGTCTTCGAGAATTCTAAAAATAAAATGGAGACATATATCAAGAAAAGATAACAGACTCGCAGATGCTTTTGCTTTCATGTCTAGCATGATGATAAATCTAGCTGCGAGATGCATAAAAATTCAGACACTTGTATCACCCTCAATCAATAAGGAAGAAGAAAATGAAGAAGATGTGATGATGATAGAAGGTGGTGAAGAAGAACCAAAAGGAAATATTGCAGATTGGAAAACATAACTTCATGCATATTTGGCAATAAGAGACACACCAAGAAATAGATTAGAAACACATAAATTAAAAAGCCGAGAAACAAATTATGAATTAAGAGATGGAGTATTATATCGCAAATCTTTTAATGGACCATCGCTAAGATGTTTGACAAGGGAATAAGTACAAAAGGTGTTAAAGATATTACATAGCGGAGACACTGGTAATCACAGTGGGGGAAGATCTTTGGCATACAAAACAAAAATGCAAGGTTAATATTGGCCACACATGCATGAGGACGCGAAGCAACTTTCAAAACGATGTGAAGATTGTCAGCGATATGGAAAGAAAATACATGCACCAAGGGCACCATTATCATCCTCAACTAGTGTGTGGCCTTTTGGAAAATGGGGGTTGGATATTGTGGGACCATTTGTACCGGGATCTGGACAAAGAAGATATTTAATTGTCGCTACAGATTATTTCACAAAATGGGTGTTGGATGTAGTTCCACTGAAAAGAAAACATAGTATGGGAGTTATATAGAATCAAGCAAAAAAGATCAAATAAGGTAAATAAATATGATTTAGACAAGCAAAATCGAGTTTAATAACGTCAGAAGAATACATACCTTGGAGATTCCATTGAAGCAGTAGCATGTGAATTTGCAGAAGAAGAAAGTTACAGGTAGAAAAAATTTGTAGAGAATGAAGAGGTGAAGAAGACGAAGAAGTAAAATAACAAAAAATATTTCTTTGATAGGTTCTCTCTTTTATAGACAGAAGGATGGTAACCGGGTAATAAAAGATTAACCGGTAAAAAGAGGAATATTCGACACGTGTAGTCGGTAACACTTAATTTAGGAAGTTTTGTTGATCATAGAAGATGAAACGATGAATAGCTGCGGCATTTTATTTCTCATGATCTTTCCTCCTTCGCATAAAATACATGAGAAGAGGCAAGATGTAGGACCAGAATATTGCCATGATATTACTCTTGCGAGATTAACAACACTTCTGCGAACACCACCGCGAGTTCTTCAACAACACTTTGCGAGTATCACTAGATAATTTAAAGAGTGACGTAATAGCTGATTTAATGAAGAAACACGAGAAGAGCATGATTGTCCTGGAGATGGTTACAACGCTATAGAATTGACATTATAACTCATGCGATAATATCGCAAGTCAGATCCGAAATTAAAGGATGACTTTAGCTGTCATCCACTATGTAACTACCCTATATAAAGAGACCCAGTAGATTCAGAGAGGGGATGATGTATTTTTGAGTGTTGAGAAAGTCTTGAAGAGAGAGAAAATTCAAGAGAGCGGTTGTATTCTTGATTTCTTCCATTTCTTATAAACAATTCTGAGAATCAAATAAGAAAGTGTTGTTTTTAATCTTCAAATATGTATTAATTACTGTAAATTCTTATCAAGGGTGTAGTGTAGGTTTTCCTGAAACTACACCTGCCATAAGATTTAAAATGTAAAGCGACTTTAAAAAATATGGGTGGAGTAAGACATAAGACACTGAAGCATGGAAGCTTCATTAGAATAAGCTAAATTACATGCACTTGTTGTGTGACAGACAAATCAAACATCCATAACCCAAGTTGTGATGTGGCACCTTCAGCCATTAGCATCCACGCTAAGATATTGATATTTTGAATCTATATAGAAGCAGCGTAAAGTAGCATAAAAGTCCACTGCAATCACAAGTTTATGTTTATACAATCCCTCAGAAAAAATATTCAATTGAACACTTCTAATTCCTATAATGTAAGGAGATTGAGCACAACTCCAACTAAGTAAGAAAACCAAAAACTGAATTACTGGAAAAGAAATATACATAAAACACTATAGATCTTATTTTCTTTTCATTTATACAGTAGTACAAGTAGATTCCTAGGAGCTCTTGAAACTGGTGATAATGGGAATAACAGTCACAAGGATAGGGATGAGAATTAATACCAAACTCGTACAATACATTTTCTGCTGCTTCTCTGATAAACCTTGGCATGGTAAATCCCCAATAGACTCTTTTCAATCTCTTTAGCAGTCCTCATGCCTATCTTTAATCTCCACAACAGTTTCAAGGACTTCTCATTTTCCATTCTCTTGAACTGGTTTCTGCAAAATGCTCTCCACTATTATTAGATGTGATCTTCTCAATCACTTGCTCTTCTGGGTACTCCCCTGTAATAGTAAAATACAACGATTAAAAAAAATCAAAGATTACAAAATAAAACTAAACACAAAGGGTTTGAGTTTTTCAGAACTTACTCTCGATCAGAAGTATCAACGATTTGACAAATAGTAAGAGCAAGTAAAGAACTTTTGTCCAATACCAGATTGAGTAATCACGTCTCTACCTCAGTAAGATTGAGAGTTAGAAATAAAAAATTAAACATAATTACAACTCGAAAAACCCAATATTGAAATCAGATATCAGATTTACAGGTAAGGATATACCTGAATCTTCTTCTTGAATCTCAAATGTTTAGATAATCAGAGTAATTTTCTAGGGTTTAAGAAATTAGGAAAGAAATTAGGGCTTATTACCGAAAAGGGTTTTCTAGGTTTACAAAGTTCTGATTTCTTAATCAGATGAGAGAACTGTTTTTCTGGTAGAAAAGAGGACGAGAGAGGAGCAGAGGTTTTCTAGGTTTACAAAGTTCAGATTTCTTATCAGATGAGAGAATTTTTTTCCTGGTGGAGAATAAAAGAAGAGAACAAGAGAGGAAGAGAGATGAGAAAAGAAAGGTAAAGAAGAGAACGAGGTGTTCTCGATAATCTTATTGAGTGAGTCAGTTTTGAAGCTGACTCAAGGTATCTGAATGGGATGAAACCGAGTCAGCTTGAAAGTGTAGGTTGCCACATAAACGAGTCGCACGCATACAACTCAATTTAGTTGCTAATTGTAACAAGTTCAAACAATTGCGAGTTTTGTAACTGAAACCAACTGTTACAAAATTTTCACAACTAAATTTCGCAACTGAAAATTCGCAACAGGGGATAAGCTGTTGCGACTTCTAGTTACTAATCCTTGAATTTGGTGTATTCCTAAGATGGAAAAAACCAAGAGAAGAACTAATGTAAGTGTAGGTGAATAGTGATGATAACTAGTACTAGATATTCTTTTCAAGTTTGGTTTGGTCATATATGATCAGTTTAGTTCTTAATTTCGAAATTTTGACTGGTTATACTTTGATAGATTCTTAGGCCAATGGTACACTGAAAATGTATTGCATCGGTAGTTAGAATTCTAGTGCCATCTTTTGTTTAGGCATGATGACTAGTTTATGTACACATAATAGATTTGAGATTTGTTGTTACATAGTGTAAATTTAGGGGTTATGATAAAATCTTTCTTAGTGATCGATGACTAACATAATAGATAGTAATATCCTTGGTGACTGAAGAATGAAAAATATTGCTGCAGTGTGTTTATGTTTTTCTCTGATTTTCACATCACGATTTTTATTAACTTGTAGGACATCAAAATGCTTTTTCTAAATTGAAGTCTAGTCTTTACATTTTTTTAATCTTTTGTTACATTCTAGTCTTTTACATTTTTTTAATCTTTCGTTATATGTAATTTATTTTTATTCACAAGGGGCCATAAAAAAATGCTTTAGACCATGAAAAATGCAGGATAGTGCTGTGTAATTCCACATAATTTCATAAACAAAAAATCTTGTCGGACCGTCAATTTAAACAACATACTCACACAAAAAAACCCCTGCATTTCCCTTGGGGGTGGGCCCCACCCGTTTGTGTGTGTGAGTGGTTTTAAAATTGTTTGAAATGACGTTTGTTTAGAATTGCTCTTCCATAAATGATAAACCTATAACCTGCCGTTAAAGAATTTAATTACATAAGTGTGGGGTTGCCCAAGAAAATAAATACTAAAAGCAAGAATGTATGAAGTTAGCCCTGATAAGTAAGTGGGATGGAGAAATAGGTATAGTCGCCCAAAGTGGTGTACTTGTGTTGTTGGGTACATCGATATGGTTCAGAACATCCTAGTAGTTCTTCATAAACCCTAAACTTAAAAATCCTAAACTTTTTGTTTATCGATTTCTCCACTTCATCGGTACAGATGATCCAAAACCCAATTTCCTGGTAAATTACAGAAGTAATTTTGTACAGTGGACATTTACAGCCAGCCATGGCATCATCAATTGCTTCTTCTTCAATAAGAAGAACTACATCAAACCATCATTTATCATCCATAGATATCTTACTGAAATTGGCAAGAACTGGATTCGCTAGAGGTGGATTACGTAGTATATACAGCAGTAGCAGTACTGATCATCGTCTAGAAGTTCCACCAACATTTCCATCGCCATCAATTTTGGATATTGGAACATACAAGGAAGAATTTGAGATAGGGTCTCACTGTATTACGTTTTGAAGCAGGGGGGATGATAGAGGAGTCTCCTTTTGGAACCATTTCTTCAGTTCGGACGATATCTACTTTTAATTATAAGAAATGTGGATCACCTTTTTATCGAAATATTATTATCGAGGATGAAGTAGAAAGCACCACTGTCAAATCCACTGTTTCCTCTGCTCCTCTTGGCTCGTTTCTGAATCTTTTCCCCTAATTGTATGTTTTTTTTACCTCAATTTCTTTTTCTGATTGTTTTTTTTATATAAATGCATTTGGGTTTGTTATATTTCTCTCAATTTTTGGCATTAGAAAAGTTATGTTGCTGGGAATCTGATGTTTTTCTGGTTTAGAGCAGGAATTTTCAGAATTTTTTTAAATACTACCTTATCAGTGTGTTCTTCTCATGGCTTTCTTGCATTTTATTAATTAGGTTGATTATCAAAAGATGGCAGTTTTCGAGTAAGAAGATTCTCGGCATGCAATTTTCCCGGAGAGGCGAGGCTGCAGATTTTGTCAGCAGGCCTATTAGACCACATTTCCCCCCTGGCTTTAACCACGGGGTCAAGGTGTGTGTGTGTGTTCATGTTCTAACATTTTCTTTGAATTTGGATGCAACTAGATTTGACCTCGAAGGATGTTCAACAAAAATATATTACTTACGAACCTATTTTTTCCTTTTTCCTTATTAGGTAAATCCAACAGTTCTTGGCTATGATGAACATCAGAACACGGATATTATGGCTGCTAATGCCACGTCTGCTGCTCTTACGGAAGGTGCATATTTCTTTGCTGTCGTCTTTTATCTCTTTTCCACACGATTCTCATAATATATTACCTTCTTTGGTAGTACTTCTCCTTTTCTTAGTCTTTTTTGAATTATGAAAATTAGTGATATCATACTACGAATACCGTGTATATTGACTTTACGGAGAATCCCCTATAACCATTGGAAAATAGCCAAAATTGAAAATATAGGATGGACCCCTGCCTTATGTCCCTGTTTGGTAGTTGAGATTCTCTTTTGAACATGTGTTAAGTGTTAATGCCATTGAAGTGTTAACTTTTGTCACATTGATTGATTTCCAGTCTGAGGAGCACGAAAAGGCACTGGGTAAGATTACCCAAGATGTAAAAAGAATATTGGAGGAGGAAGAATATGATGTGGATTGCATAGATGGTCTTCCAAAGATGATTGATACCCTGACGAAAAAGGTTAGTTTGTAGGTGTTATCATGAAGATCAATTGTACCAGTAGTTCTGTATCTTTGAATCAATTATACGAGTAAAACATATATCTATAGATAAAATCTGAGCACCATGTTTCTGTATTTACTTCTGCTCTCATCTAAGAGACCCATCATTCCATCCTTAGGTGCAGTTATAAATTTTAGATATGCTTCCATGTGATTATTGATCTGCTTGCTCTCACCTTCTTCAGCACTTAGGTAATCTCCATCTGAGTCACTCAAGTAGTTTCAGGCCGTCTTACAAGGTTTGTCGTCCCTATGTAATTGTCTTTTTAGTGTTGATGCTAAGATGAAACTGAGGGTATCATATAACTTCAGTGTTGGATTCTCCTTTTCTTGCACTACTAATACGATAGTGAGATGTTACGGTGTAATAAGATTCATTTGGATGTTAATATGTGTGTGGTCCTTCTTGCTCCATACTATTTTCAGTAGCCAATGTTAGGAGAACGTGATTTCATACTATGTTTATGGAAGTGGCAGTTTGTCAGTTACTGGTAGGTTATTCATTGGCTGAGGCATAGAGTTACTGAAGTCCTTAATGCTGACAGATTGATCATTAAATGTATTTGTGGTTTCTTTGGAGCATAGGACATAACATCATCTTTGGGACTCAGAATTTGTTTGTTTTATGGAATTCGTCTCCTACCTAGTTGTATATATATACCAGAGCACTCGCAGGTTCCTTGTAGCATATTGTTAGAACTCACTCATTATACTTTGTTATCAGGTTTTCCTCAACAGGATTATTAAGAAAGGTAGTAGAGTTGATGGGAGGCATCCTGATGAAGTTCGGCTCCTATGTTTCAAGTCCATTAACCGGACAGAATTGAATGGATCATCTCTTTTTGCTATAGGAGATACACAGGTCACTGTTTATATTCTTTTCATGTTTTTGTTGCGGTTCTGTGTGTCAATAGCTTTTGCGCGCAAGAAATTTTAAATTTAGCAAATGCTCATCTGTATCCATGATTGCAGGTTCAATGCATGGTCACTCAAAGAAGCCCTATATACGGTGAAGCTCGGTTCATGGGTACTTGGCCAACTGGTGAACCCTAATATGACTACATGGTTCGACCCTTTTTAATCAATGGAGAAGGGAAAGAAGGTTGGTGGGGTAGTTTTCAAGTCAAGGTTGTAGGTTTTTTGAAGCTCTATTTTAAGAACCAATATGTAGCTTAATGCTTGATGATAGATTCCCGGTAGCAATAATCATGTTTTACTACTTGATTAATTTATGACATCTTTCCTGGGGTGATTTACTTGAATTGCAGAATCGCCAGACCCAAAGTAACAAGCATTGCATATCTTGTCTTTCTTTCATCTGTGATGATAAGATCATTAAGACTTATATTGGTTGCTTTTGTGTCCTGCATATTATTTTGCTGTATAGGGCTAGCTTGCTCATCGCCTTCAAATGCACTGGATTTTAGTAACATTTGATTGTTTTTCAATCAGGTCGCTTCCGTGTTTACATCAATGAGACTAGTATATATCCTAGCTGTCAAATCATTTTCTCTTCTCTCAAAGTGTTATGTATATTTGTGGGTTATTGAAAATGTTTGTCGCCTTAATAGCGAGCATCAGGATGTAATAGATAGTCTGTTATTGAAGTTATCGAGTGTAGTTTCCAGTTTATTTATCTGGCTGCTTTTGTACTGTTTAAACATAAGAACCAAAAAAACAATTAGGGAGTTACATATTTACTTATCATTTTCATCTTCATCTTCTCACATGTTTGTAGGTCCTCTTATAGAGAGAGCTCTGGTAATTCCACTACCTAAAGAAGTTTCTTTCCCCTACATCGTTCATGTGAACACAGAAGTCAAAGATTCTGACGGTTCAACCTCTATGGCCACTGTTTGTGCAGGTATGTTGTCTCACCTTTTCTTGACATTGTCAGTGGACCGATTTTGAGACCATTTGAGCTTCTTCATAGTAGCTGATAGCTCTTGGTTTACCTTGTGATATGCTCATTTAAATTGGTTGTGACAGCTACTTCTACAGAATATCATGTAAGTGTCTGATGCATAGTTTGTATCACTGCACTCATATTCAGTTAGGTGTGAGATATTAGGACCAAAGTGTAGATCTAAATAGGAGAAAGAATGAAATAGAAGGTACTTCTGAACATGATAATATTGTCTAAAATAATAATTTGTGGGTGGATTTTAGCCACTAGGTCAATTTGAAACTCGATTTTTGTTGTCCACTCCCAAAAATACTATTTGATTTGATATTAAAAGAGCACACTGTATGTCTTCTTAAAGTTTGTCAGTTTGTACGGTGTCCAACAGTCCAAACATGTTATCAATAGCCAAACTTAATCTTGGGTCTGTATATCTATGGTGTGGACCAACCATAAGAAGTGAGACCTCAGACCTATGTATAAAAAAATTACAATAAAGAAAAGAAGGTAGGTAGTTATGCTGCTATGTATCGGTGGATGTGTGTCATAACGTTTATTTGGTTCATGGAAGAAATTCTGAATGACCAGACTTAGAAGGATATCTGTTACCCTTTAAGTAAGTGCGTCATTATCATGAAATCGATACCCATCAACTGTTACTTTTATGAGTTGTATTGTATCGTCTAGTAAAAGTAAGACTTATATGAGGTTTTAATCCTCGGTGACAGGTAACTCTACTTTGTTAACTGTATTCTGTAAGGTACTTAATCCATACAGCCTAATATAATTGGATATTGTCTGTAGGTAGTATTTCTTTAATGGAGGCGGGCGTTCCACTTACTACACATGTTGCAGGCATTTCAGTGGGTGTGGTTACTGAAGTTGATCCATTTGATGGAAAAATTAGTGATTACCACATTCTAACAGATTTGTCAGTGAGTGTTCTGATTACCCTTTTTTTTCTTCCTGGTGTCATGTGTTTGTGTTACTGTATGTTGCTTTTTCATTTAAATCTTAAGATGCTCTTTTATTTATAATTATAATATACTTGTTGCAAGTCTAGGTACCTACCAAGGTGTAATTGCAATTTTTTAATATTTTGTTTGTTTGGGATTCATGCAGAGTTTGGAAGAGCATCTTGGGGAATAATGTAAATCATGCTGGGGGTTCCTCTAGATAGCATATTAAGACTATAAGGTTTTTGTCTGTCTGGGAATGAAACATGGTTATCATGTTATATATTACAACTGTCTTTTGAATTGCAATCGTGTTTCTGCTCGATTGGTGGGTTTATTTATAATTATAATATACCTGGGTTCTTGTTGCATGTGAAAGGGAAATGAGATGCTTGCCTAGAAGGCTCGTGGACTGTGGTTGTAAAACAGTGACGGATAATTACATGCAGGACACACTAAATCCATGTTTTTGTTACTTTTTAATTGCAATTTTTTAATATTTTGTTTGTTTGGGATTCATGCAGAGTTTGGAAGAGCATCTTATGGATTGGGGATGCATTGATTTTCTTAAAGTTGCATCCCCTTTTGCTTAGGTATCTGTTCCCACTTCTAGTTGATGAAAGGAGGTTGTAATTCCAAGTGAGCCTTGATTTATGATGGTATTGTAAAGCAATCAAAGAATTGGTTGTAAATCATGCTGCTAAATATGGTTCCAGTTGTTTGTGTTATGTTTTATGGTGAATTTGTAAAGAGAAGTATAAAAGAATGGAAACACTTTAAACAAGTCTAAAACATAGCTAGACTAGAGCTGTCAGTGTAGAACTTTCCAATTAGATTAAGGTAGAAGTTAGGACTGGTTCTGCATTCTGGTTCATACCATGTGGCCATCTGGTTCAAGGCCATGGATCAACTATTTGAATCCTTAACCAAAAAGAAAATAAATATGGAACAAGAGGATCAACGCCACCAACCGCAAGTTAAATTCAACCTCGGATGTTATGCAAGTTGCAAGATTGGGTAGATTGCTGAAGCCTTGGCAGACCGAGGAAACAGTTCAATTTGTATGTATGTTGTACGGATATTTCGACAAGAACGCGGGGATAGCTCAGTTGGGAGAGCGTGAGACTGAAGATCTTAAGGTCGGGTGTTCGATCCACCCTCACCGCATTTTTTTTTTTTGACCTCCCATGAGTCCTACCCTCCTAGCTATACATACCACCTTCTTCCCTCGTTTTAAACTACTCAAGAAAACAAGTTTAAATGTAATGATGGCAATTCGGTGGCTGTTTATATTGCCGAAATCGACTCTAGTAGTTGGATTGTCGGAGGTGCTGGATGGTCATTGCTACCCATCCTTCCCTTTCGCGTAGTATCTTTCTCATCAGCTAACTCAAAAAATGAAATCTTTTTTGGATTACTATTGGTCACCTCCCTTTTACTACCAAGTACCAACCGAAGGAAATCATCTCGCCAACACCGGGTTGAAACAATTATAATACTCATAGAATTTGTAAGCCTGACCTACGATCTATGTGGGAAACTGGTCGGATGATCCAAGGGCGGAAGATCAAGCTCCCCAGAGAAAATTACAGGTTAATGAACCGTGCGAGTGGTAGAAGGCGAAGGCTAAGGCTACTAGCTCTTCTTGAAAGACTACCCATAAGAGTAGCCCAGAATTTTTTGAGCGCAACAGTTCCGAGACTTTGTCATCCCTAGTTGGTAAACGAAGTACCCGTCGGAGATATCATCCCCAATTTTCTCGCAGTCGTCATCCCTAGTTGGTAAACTAAGTACTCGTTGGAGAAAGTCGTCGCAAAGAGAGGGTTCACTTGGTATTAAAGCTAAGGATGACATATGTACAAGTTGTTGTGAAAGCAAGCTGATGTAGAATCGTCGTCATAGTCGAATATGTCTTAAACCCGCAAATTTGTTGTGAAAGCAAGCTGATGTAGAATCATCGTCATAGTCGAATATGTCTTAAACCCGCAAATAATGCTGGCATAGCACATGAAATGCTTCATACTATGAGAACTAGTAAGACTAAGAAAGGATATTTAGCTTTGAAATTAGATTTATCAAAAGCTTTTGATAAGATGGAGTGGAATTTTGTGATTTTTATGTTCAAAAAATTTGGGTTCTCTAGTGTGATTTGATATATGAATGCATTTCAACTGTTAAGTCAACAATTCTTCTAAATGGCATTCCTAGTATTCGATTTTCTCTGATTAGGGGTCTTCGTCAAGGATATCCTTTATCTCCATATATTTATTTATTACAGCTTTAAAAGGTCTTTCTAGGTTGTTTATTAATGCAGAGGCTCAGGGAAAGTTTAGTGGCATTAGAATCAATAGAAACTGCCCTACAATTTCGCATCTCTTATTTGCGGATGATTGCTTTAATCAATAGAAACTCTTTTAATTAATACTCGATTATTTAATAAACTCTCTTAAATAATATTTTTGCCAAGTCCCGAGTAGAGGACAACGTGCCAAATTAATAATTCGCTAAAATTATAAGATAATACATTTTTTTATTACCTTTGTAGACCACATATGAAATATAAATTAATAATGCATTATATATATATGTGCAATACATTAAATATTTACGTAGACTTTTTGAAAAATAATTTAATTGTCTTCTGTTTTTTGCTAAAATCAATATCACATTGAATTTCATCTCTAATTTTTCTTATCATTGTAAGAATTTTTGGCGATGTTTGCTCATAGCTCAGCAAGAAATTATTCAATGTGATTGCCACTTTAATAGCCTAGTTTCGTGAAGCGGGCTCTATTGTAGAATTTTCATCATCTTCTTCCACATCCTTATACGTTTCCATAACGCTCTCGATTATTTCTTCATCAGTCAACAACTATGTAACTTTATATTCTTCCAGATAATTTAGGACATCTTCGACATTCATTGAATTGCGATATCCCAACTTCTCGATCAAATTTTGCAAGTCTTGAGTGACTTTACTATCTATATGTTCATCCAAATTGTCTAAACTTGTGTTATCTGTTGATCGAAGTTTACAATGACCAAAGCAGTTTGCAAGTGTACTTGTACGAACATCGATAATCCATGCTGAAATTGAAAGATTTATTGCATCTAACACATTTATTTTTTCTGGATTTGATGCCCCTAATTCATAGCCTTTCAAAAGACCTCTATAAAATCGACGACGATAATGCATTTTAAAAGCTCCTATAATCCCTGCATCACAAGGTTGAATTTTTGAAGTTGTGCTTGGTTGCAAAAAATAATAACTCAACATTTTTGAAGTTGTGTTCGGTTTATTAATATCTTGCTTAGTTAATAAATTTTGATGGTCCCGACAACATTAATTTATAGAGTTTCTACTGTAACTTCAATTTCATCTAATTTTAGTGAAACCGATTTTGGTTTCATATAATTTTAAACTTTTATCGGTGAAACCAACATTGTTGGTGATAAATAATTTTCTACAAGTATTGGTTTCATATGAATTTGTTTTATTTTCTGAGATTATCGACGAAACTAAATTTTGCTAGTGACACTTTTTGTTCAAACCAATTTTGGTTTCATCTGATTTTTTTTTCATTTTCCATGAAACTAGTTTTGGTTTCATCTTATTTTCAAGTTTTTGTCAACGAAACCACTAGCGATATATTTATTTTCTGTTTTGGCGGCATCTGGTTGGTGTTGATGACGACGATTGTGGCGGTCGGCGACGGTCTTGGGGGTGGCGCGATGGCTATTGGAGGCGGCGACGATGGTGGTCGGAGGTGGTGGTCGGCGACGGTTTGTGGTAGTGGTTGGTGGTCAGTGATGGTGGCGGTCGGTGGTGGTGGTCGGCGACGATCGGTGGTGGTGGTCGGTGGTGTTGTTAGTTGTTGGCGGTGGGTTGTTATTAGCTCCTGGGATTTCTGGTCGTTTTACTCTCTTTCAAAGATATGAAGTCTTAATATATATATATATATGTATGTATCTTCATTTTCATAAAACTTGACATTTTGTAGATACCAGTGTGATGCAGTGGTAAAATCGTTGACAATAATACCAGCGACCTGAGTTCGAAAATCGTCAGCATCGGGGTGGAGAGATTTTTCTTTCTTTTCCTAGCTACATGGACTTATAGGTAGTAGACCTCTATGAGGTTTAACCTTTAAAATAACCTTTGGACTTTAACCCATATTTAAAAAATAAAAATAAAAAAGGCATTTTCGTAATAAATAAATTTTAGACATATTTTTATTCAAGTCCCTATAAAAATTATTTATTATTCCAAAAATTCTAAACTTAAACGTTACAATCCCTATTATTAAGCACTTTAGTCCTTAATGGGTAGCTTGCTCAGCTGGTCATCCCCATTCCTTTAAGGTTTGATGCACTCCAGGAGGTCTCAGGTTCGAGTTCGTAATGGTGCAATATTGCATAATTTGACATTGATGGTAGAGTTAGCTTGCCCCCCTTGCGATATAATCAACCCCCTATCCGCTTCGGCTCCCTTGGATGGTTCATCATGAGGCTCGCTGGTAGGTTAGCATGGAAACCTGTTCGATTAATGTAGTAGTACGTTGTTGGAGTTTAGCTTGTCAGGCTTCTAACTAGTTAATTTATTGTAAGGGTCCGGATCATGGGACTCATGAATTTAACACATGATTTAGACAAAATGTATAACCGTCTATCATAGTCCATCTAACGACTATCAAATTTGATGAGGTGGCAGCTATTTTAGGCTAGATTACTTATGCGGCTTCAGCCAAGCCAAGCCAATAACATAAAAAAATTTGATTAAGGAAACTTAAGCCATTAAAGATCTGTGTCTCTGCCCATATTTTGTTCATCGATTATGATAACTACATAATTATTCTCGATTTGCAAATGCAAATCTACCATCGGTTGCATCATTTGTTCCATCCAGTGGCGGAACTGGAAAATGAAGTTAGGGGTGGCTTGAAAACTAATTAAATTTTTGGGGGTGGTTTAAGAGCAACCACAGTCATGGACCAAAACTAAAAATTTGGTCCAAACAGCAGGCACTACGGGGCGGACTAAAGACCAAATACTAGACTAAAACTAAAAAACGGAGTATATTTGGTCTTTAGTCTGATCGATGGTCGGGCGGAATTTAGGTTTATGTTGGTGGGGCGAACTCACGATTACGCCCCGTATTAAAAAAAAAAAAAAAAAAAGGGGACGTAGTCTTAAACTACGCCTGATGGGGCGTAACTCAAAGTTACGCCCCGTAACATAACTAAACAACTAAAAAAAAGGGGCGTAACTTTGAGTTACGCCCCATAACATATTAAAAAAAAGAAGAAGATTGGGGCGTAATTTTAAACTACGCCTGATGGGGCGAAGGAGTGGGATTGCACCCCACCAAATTTTTACTCCACCGTAGCGCTGCACCACGGACTAAACCAAATTTTTGATCCTTTTTTTAGTCTTTGGTCTTTGGTTTTGGTCGCGTGATTGCAGTTGCTCTAAGCCTATAGTTTAGGCATGAATCTTTTTTATCAAACTCCATACCACTATAAAATGTTGAGTTTTCAGCCCAAGTCAACATGTAGATCCGCCCATGGTTCCATCATTTAGTACTTGATTATCATTATCTTTTTTTCATTTGTTAACTCATCCATGGTTGATCAACCTTAAATCCATATGTTGAACTTAAAGGTGATATGTATAACAACTTCACAAATGAAAGATTCTTAATTATAAATAAATTTATATGAAAAATTGATCAGTGATTAAAAAAATGTATGCAGATAACCCACGTATGTTCTAAGCCATGTTATTAATTATGGCATAGGCTTGGCCCAAGTTTTTCTTTTCGAAGTGCGAAAATATTAAAAAAAGGGAAGGTTGAATTTGCAAGAACTCAAAAATCAGGGAACAGAATAAGGCACTCAACCAAAACACTGAAGATGCTGAGAAGATATTTATAAAGAAAAAAAAAATCAACAAATGTCTGTTCACATCACAAAGCAGAAGTTTAATGGGGATCCCATTATCAACGTAACGTCCCAAGTCCAAACAGAACAATGATATACTTTACTTGTTAATAAGATGATAAAATTTCAAACGAGAATCATGATAAGAATTGATTTACTTTTTGTTTTCTTTGTGTACTTTTCTATCAACACGGAATTGGGATGAAGACTAAAATACGATCCGAGAAACGTGGAAGGAAGATATTCGGTGTTGGCTCGGCTCGGAGGAAGCCGTAATGAGTTTTGCGCGAAAAGTAAATGCAAACTCATCAATCTAGGTTACCGTTGGATGATATGTAATGTATGGTGAGATATTTGTGTCTAAACCATGCGTTAAATTCGTGAGCCCCATGATCCGGACCCTTATTGTAATAATACTCTTTAAAAATGGTTAAAGTTTTAATTTTTGCTTGTTATCCTTAAAGAGGGGGAGATCTTTCACCCTTTAATTTTGAATCAAAAATATTTTCATGTGAAATTATTGGACGACCGAAAGGAGTCCTTCTATGTGTTCACAGAAAAGCCAAAAAAGTTTTCTTTATGGGGCCAAAATTTCCGTTTGTGACGATGTTTTTCTATTTTACTTCGCAAAAATTGAATGTCGATCGATCTTTTTTCCACGGAATCGGAGACGCAATCGAAAAGTCATCAAACCCGGTACAGTTAGACGCAATCGAAACGATTGGAAGTATTGACGGTAACAAGCATAAATACTATAACATTGAATTCCAGTGAAGCCCTCCCTAACTTCGGTCCATGTCTTCATATATATTTGAAAAAAATTATCCGCAACAAGCATAAATAATACTCCCTCCGTCCAAGTTTACTTGCCTAAATTGGATTTTGCAAAAACTTGAAAGAAATATTCAAATTACTTCCACATACATCATCAATCTTCCAAATTACTTGTTTCATATACAGATTTTGACATCCTAATTTTTGTTTCTTTCTTGATAATTAATACAAATTAGTGGAAAATATAGAAATTTTTTGGTACAAATTTGCTAAAAAAAAACTCAATTTAGACAAGTAAACTTAGACGGATAGAGTTCATTGAATTTTTACTTTTCAATATATTTATATTTTAAAGAATCCAAGTATAACTTTGTGCACCCCTCTAAAACCGGGGTACACGTTCAGGCTTAATCAATTGGTGGAATTATGCATAAGAAAACCGGTGGTATTCAGAGAAAAAAGGAAAAAAAGATTACAATTTACATTGCCTTCTCTCTCCCGCTTTTACTTTTCTCTGCAGTTTCTTTCTTTGATATGTTATTCTCTCTCTATTCCCGTAATCTATACTTCCGTCTCTCTTCTTTCTAGTTTATTTTTCTGTAACTTCATGAACATTGCAGTAAGCCAATAACCAAGGGAATAAATTTGATGTTAATTTTGCGAAGGAAATAATCTCGGTGATGATATCCATCTTCTTCGCAAAGAAAGAATGATATTTTTACATTGTTAAAGAGTGAGATAGAGGACCGATTGATATACACATAAGCTCACAATCAGGAACATGTAAAACTGCCCACTTGAAGCTTCTCCCAACCACCTACATGTTCCTTGTACAAATCTAGAGTTGCACATGCCAAATTTACAATGACCAGAAGATACCCATTTCATCAATTGGACAACTATTATGATTATAAATTATCCCAATTCAAATTTTTTTTGCTCGATTCAATTCAAAAATTACAACCAAGGTTTAACCTGCATTCCAAGGAGCGAAGAATTATACCTTAAAATTTTCTGGTGCTTAGGAGCGCCCAATTAATGTTGTTGAACTTAATTTTCAAATCATTTATCAGATTAAAAAACTCAATTCTTTATATGATACTAGTAAGGACACATGTGCGATGCACATGTTTGAATTTTTACTCATCCAACAATACTAAATTTGAAAGCCATGAATTTTTTTCCCTAAAACAAAAATTTACTATTCTTATTTGTACTTGTTACGTAGATGATTGAAAGAGCTTTTCAAATATATAAATTTTTTAAAAATCCGGTGTATTTTTTAAAAGATATTAAGTTTTAAAATTTTTTGATCTATTTTTAAAACAATGGTATTTATGTAAATATGAAAAAAGTAGGAACAACTAAGTAATTTAGGGGGTCTCCTACCAAAAAGAGCTCTTTTCTTTATATTAGTGTAACATAAGATTTGATTGTATTGAAGGCTTTTTTGCTATATACACACCTACAAATCTGCTTTATTTTAGGTTGAAGATCTAAGTGAAACCGAAAGAAACGGAGAGAATAAAGTAGCTAAACCAAAATGGCCAAGTCGTAAGAGGCTTTTTCACCGGGAATAGATGAAACACATCCATTCTTTATGTTCATACTCTGTTGGTGTTGAAGAATAAACCAAGATACTATGAAGACAACAGAAGGATCAACATTGGCTGTTGATCCATTTTGAAGAAAGCAGTATGGATCAACTATGGGAGTTGATCCAATATGGTCGAGTCAACTGGCGCAGTTGACATGAAGTGAATGGATCAACAAGAGTTGTTGATCCATGGTACGGTATTTATAAGTTTGCTTGGGTGACAAGTATTACTTGTTTTAAGAGTTTGTTGACGTGAAAAATTGTCTAGAAGTTTCTTGTTAGAGTTTGTTTAAGTTAGGAATGTGTTTATTACTTGAGAGTCAAGTTTGTAAACATATAAATAGACTGTTGAGCCGTGAGTTTTAATTACATCAATTAAGAGAAGTTTGTTTGAGTTTGTTTGAGTTTAGTTTTGTGTTCTTTTCATTAAGTATTTGATATCATATTTTCTACATCTGGTATTAGAGCACTGGTATCAGATTCTAGGGCTATGGGTATGAGAAGTTAAGTTGAAGAAGATGACAAGTTTAAGTTCAATTAAAGTACCTGTGTTTGAATGTAAAAAATTTGAACATTGGAGGTTGCAGATGGAGAATATTTTCATATTCCAAGAGGTGTGGTATATCGTGAAAGTTGGTTATGCAGAACCAGCAGAGGGAACTGTAGTTGAAGGAGCTTCGCTAACTCTGTTAACTGATAACAGGAAGAAGAATTCTAAAGCTACCTATATACTTCATCAAGGTATTCATGAATCTCTTATGGATAGAGTTATCTATATTAAAGATGTAAAAAGAGCATGGGATGGTTTGATAAGTTATTATACAGGTTCTGACAAAGTTAAGAAGGTTAGATTACAAACCTTGAAAAGAAAATATGAACTACTACAGATGGAGACAACTGAAAAAAATTCAGAGTTTTTCTCAAAAACACTGAATATTTTCAATGAGATGAAGGCCAATGGTGATACTGTAGAAGATTCAACTGTTGTAGAGAAAATTTTAAGAAGCTTTCCTGAGAAGTTTGAATCAAAGGTTACTGCTATAGAAGAATGCAACACAGTTGCAACTATGACTCTTAATGATTTATTGGGTTCATTACAAGCTTATGAACAAAGATTATTGGAGAAAACAGAAGCTGCAAAACAAGTTGAAGAAGCACTTCAGAGTCAAGTTAGCTGGAGAAGTAATCAAAGAAAATCTAATGGCGGAGGTTCTCAAGGAAGATCAAATAATGGAAATTACATGAAGCCATATGATAAATCAAAAATACAATGTTATAATTGTGGAGATTTTGGACACTTTGCTACTGAGTGTTCAAAACCAAGAAACACTGTTGCCAATAACTACAAAGCAAATTTTAAAGCTAAATTTGTTGAAAGTCAACAAGAAGAAGAAGAAGCAGAAGAACTGAAAGCTGAAAATATGTTACTAGCTTGTCATACAGCTGAAGATCAACCTCAACATAAATGGTACTTGGATACAGGTTGCAACAACCATATGTGTGGCAGAAAAGATTTATTTGACAAGCTTGATGAGTCTGTCAGATCAACAGTAAAGTTTGGCAACAATTCTACAATTTCAGTTATGGGAAAAGAAAGAATTGGAATTCTTCTCAAGAATGGTTCTAAGGCTTACATCATGGATGTATTTTATGTTCCTGGTTTACATCAAAAAAATTTGAGTATGGGTCAGTTGTCTGAAAGAGGATACTCTATGAATATTTATAGTGGTTTGTGCTTCATCAAAGATAGAAGAAGAAGGTTGATAGCTAAAGTTAAGATGACAAAGAACAGGTTATTTCCTTTGAACATTCAACAACAGAAGGAAACTTGTTACAGTACCAGTATGCATAATGACTCTTGGTTATGGCATAAGAGAATGGGACATGTGGACTTTAACAGTTTACAAACTTTAGCAAAGAAGGAGATGGTGTCAGGATTGCATTACATTGAACTTCCAGACTCAAGATGTGAAAATTGTATCTTTGACAAGCAGCACAAAGATCCATTCCCAGTCAACAAAGTCAGAAGAGCTGATCAACAATTGAAGATTATTCATAGTGATCTGTGTGGTCCTATTGAAGTAACTTCACATGGAGGTAATAATTATTTTATAACTTTCATTGATGATTTTAGTAAAAAAGCATGGGTTTATTTACTTAGACAAAAGAGTGATGCATTTCAAGCTTTTAGAAGTTTCAAAGCTTATGCTGAGAAACAAATTGGAAAACCTATCAAGATTTTGAGAACTGATAGAGGCAAAGAATATATTGTTGTTAAAAAATTTATGGAAGAGCATGGCATTCAACATCAATTAACTGCAAGATATACACCACAACAGAATGGAGTTGCAGAAAGGAAGAATAGAACCATAATGGAGATGGCAAGAACAATAAGAAGAACAAAAGATTTACCAAAAAGTTTTTGGGGTTATGCAGTTGACACAGCTATGTATTTACTCAATAGATGTCCTACAAATAGTTTGAACAACATAACACCAGAGGAAGCTTGGAGAGGTGTAAGACCAAGTGTAAGACATCTGAGAATCTTTGGGTATATTGCGTATGCACATGTACCCAAAGAACTAAGAAACAAATTAGATGACAAGAGTGAGAAGTGTATCCTTGTTGGTTATAGTTCAGTATCCAAAGGATATAAATTATACAATACCGAAGCAGGTAAAGTGTTTACAAGTAGAGATGTGATCTTTGATGAAGATTCGAAATGGAACTGGAATAATGGATCAACAATGAATGTTGATCCTCATAACAATGGATCAACAAGGGATGTTGGTCCACATAATATTGGATCAACTAGGAATGTTGATCCACCTGCTGTTGTCAGAACAGTTCTAATTGTAGTTGAGCAAGAAGTGCAAGCTCAAAAAAATGTGGAAGAACAATATGAAGAAACAAGAACTAAAGCAGTAAAACAACATGAAGAACCAAAAACTGAAGCAGTAACACAACAAGAAAGTACAAGACCAAGAAGAAAATATATCATACCTCTTAGGTTAAATGATTATGTTTTAACAAGAGATGATGAAGATGATGATGATGTTGTGAACTTTGCATTGTTTGGAGATTGTGATCCTGTAGCTTATGAAGAAGCATCTAAAGAACAAGGTTGGATTCAAGCCATGAATGAACAACTGAAGTCAATTGAGAAGAATGACACATGGGAATTAACAAAACTTCCACCAGGAAAGAAACCCATTGGTGTTAAGTGGGTTTATAAAACAAAATATAAGGCAAATGGAGAAATAGAGAGAAAGAAAGCAAGGTTAGTTGCTAAGGGATATAAACAAAGAAGATAAGTAGATTACTCAGAAATGTTTGCACCAGTTGCAAGACTTGATACAGTAAGGATGATCATTGCTTTAGATGCACAAAAACAATGGAAGATATTTCAGATGGATGTGAAGTCAGCATTCTTGAATAGAGTATTGGAAGAAGAAGTTTATGTAGAGAAACCAGCTGGCTACATTATGGAGGGAAAAGAGAATGAAGTATTCAAGCTAAAAAAAGCTTTGTATGGTTTGAAACAAGCACCAAGAGCATGGTATACAAGAATGGATTCTTATTTTCTCAAACAGGGTTTTACAAGATGTCTACATGAGCATACTTTGTATTTGAAAGATGATGGTGTTGGCAATAATATCATTGTGTGTCTGTATGTTGATGATCTCATATTTACTGGAAATAGTACTGAGATGATCAATGAATTCAGGGAGGATATGGTGAAGGAGTTTGAGATGACATATCTTAGTTTGGTGTCATATTTCTTCGTATTGAAGTACATCAAACTGAAAGAGGAATTTTTATTAATCAACAAAGGTATGCTGAAGGAATTTTGAAGCATTTCAAGATGGATAATTATAATCCAATCTTAACACCAGTAGAAGAAAGATTGAAGTTGACAAAAGATGGATCAGGAGAACTTGTGAATTCAAAATATTTTAAAGGTCTTGTTGGATGTTTAAGATATTTGACTGCTACAAGACCTGACATTATGTATGCAGTTGGTTTGGTTAGTAGGTTCATGGAAGCTCCTAGACAATCACATTTACAAGCTGCAAAACGTATTCTAAATAATGTAAAAGGAATAATAAGCATGGGAATACTTTATACTATCTCAGAAGATCCAAAGATGGTTGGTTTCACTGATAATGATTGGGATGGAGATACAGAAGGAAGAAAGAGTTCATCAGGTTATGGATTTCAGTTGGGAACTGGATTTGTCTCTTGGTCATCTAAGAAGCAACAAGTTGTTGCATTATCTACAACAAAAGCTAAGTATATAGATGCTATCAACTGTGATACACAAGATGTATGGTTAAGAATGATGTTGAAGTCTTTGTTTCGAGAACAGAAGACACCAACAATAATAGTTTGTGATAATAAGTCGACAATATCACTAACTAAGAACCCTGTGTTTCATGGGAGAAGCAAACACATTGATATTAAGTTTCATTATATTAGAGAGCTAGTCAGTAACAAGGAGGTTATTGTGGAGTTTGTTGAAATTAAAGAACAAGTGGATGACATTGTCACCAAGTCTTTGAAGTCTAACACTTTCATTTACTTGCGTGGAAATTGGGAATGATCAGTAAAGAGTATCTTGGTTTAAGGGAGGATGTTGAAGAATAAACCAAGATACTATGAAGACAACAGAAGGGATCAACATTGGTTGTTGATCCATTATGAAGAAAGCAGTATGGATCAACTATGGGAGTTGATCCAATATGGTCGAGTTAACTGGCGTAGTTGACATGAAGTGAATGGATCAACAAGAGTTGTTGATCCATTGTACGGTATTTAGAAGTTTGCTTGGGTGACAAGTATTACTTGTTTTAAGAGTTTGTTTACGTGAAGAATTGTCTAGAAGTTTCTTGTTAGAGTTTGTTTAAGTTAGGAAAGTGTTTATTACTTGAGAGTCAAGTTTGTAAACATATAAATAGGCTGTTGAGCCGTGAGTTTTAATTACATCAATTAAGAGAAGTTTGTTTGAGTTTCTTATCAGATTTTCTACGGTTGGTGACATTGGATTACAAAACCAGAAAAGAGAGAGAGAGTTGAGAGAGAGAATTTAGATTCGTTCCGTGGAGTAAAAATAGATCATAAAAAATATACTAGAATTCATGACTCCGAATGTATGAGATTTACTATGGAATAGAAAATTAAGTGGGGGAGAAGAGAAGTATGGGCAGCTTACCTAGGACCGAGTGTCCACCAGAAGGTTGACCTACCATCCATGCCATCAAAATAGTCCGTTTTGGAAATTCACCAACATTCATTCCACCAAAATACGGACCCTGGTATCCACCCGTTAAAAATCGAGACATATTTTTGGGCATATCAAAAAATTACCGGGCATACTCAAGGTTCGGCTCACAACTTTTTTTTTGCCTAGATTTGCTAGGTTCGGCTCACAAGTTGTGAGCCGAACATGACAAAATGTATGCCCGATAAGTTTTTGGTATGCCCAAAAACAGCCCTCTAAAAATCGGATTGCCCCAGTTGAAATACGCCGTATGGTTGTTTCGCTAACTAAGGCAGTATCAAGTGTATACTCTGATCTTGTTGGGGTGTTCAATTTTAGGCCCAACGTAGAAAATATCACTTTGTCCGCGTTTTTTTGATAACGACGCGTAGTTTTCCTTCAAGAAAAGGAATTACGCTTTCACCGTATCTTTATTTTAAAGCAAGTTTCTATATTTTGGATTTTTAAGACGTTTCTAATATTTAGACGTGCTACGTCTATAAATATCCAGATTTAATTGAGAGCCTTCCACATTAAATGGGGGCATCAAATTTTATTTACACCCCAAAATTATCAGGGGCTTATTAATCCGACTATGAAAATACTATTTTACCCTTACCTAAAATTAAAAATTAAAAATCAGTTAACCTTAATTAAGCTTCTCTTCTTATTCATATTCCTCTCCTCCCTGTTCTCTTCTCCACCACCACCACCACCATTAACGACTATTTTGAAGATTTTTTTTTCTTCAACCGATTCATCGTGTAATCGTCGCCAAAAAATCGAAACCCAAGAAAGCTATGGCTCCAATTAAACCCACCTTGTATTCGATTTTTTATTGTGTTTTGATTGTGAAAATGAGTTTGGTAATCGAAAAGTAGCGATTCTAAGAGTTAGGGTCGTTAGTCTGTAAATAAAAATCCCTAACGACTTTTGATATGCATGCAGATTCTATGAAAAATCGTTAGGGTATTAGGTTGAAGATGACGACCCTCTTTCTGCTACTTCAAAAATTTCTTCCCTAGAATAGAGTCGTTAGTGTTAAAGGTTGAAGATGACGACCCTGTTTTGACGACCCTTTGTTATTGGTTAACGAATCTATGTAAAATTATTAAATGGTGGGTTAGGGTATCAGAATATTTAATACCTAGAGTCGTCTGGGTATTAAATGAATTAACTAACGACTCTAGGTGAACATTATAAACAGTCGTCATGGTTTAACACACCACCTTCACGATTTTTCATCACCATTAAAAGTTGCAGGTTTGAGTCGTCCACTTGAGTGTCAACAGACTGACGACTCTTTAGAGTCGTTGGTGTATAAAACACCCTACTATAACGACCCTCACTCTGAGTAGTTCCATAGTGACCATGAATCGACCACTTGGAGCACCATTCAGACAATTTGAAGAGTATATCAAGTTTACCTGATTGTTTTAATGGAGGAAGCCATGAAAAATGGTGGAAATGAAGATCCTACTGCTCATTTCTAAAAACCCTAGTTTTTACTCTCAAAACTCATCTTCTTCTTCCCAAAACATAAAAACCCCAAAAAATAAAATCCCAAAAATTTAATCCCAAAATCTGTTTTTATGTAAACACAATTAACACACTAATCTATTTCATTAACTCTTAATACTAATCACTCAAGGCTATTTTAGGCATTTAGAAAGATTTTTTATAAGGGGTGACCCAAATTGCTATTGGGAGACTTGTTTTGTCTTCTAGTGCCTGGTCTGTAGTAATCCAACTTATATTGATTTGGATCTCTCTTTCTTTTTCATTTTTAAACTGTTGGAAATTTTGGGTATAAAACAGAGGATGATAACACTAAAAGAAATTGTTGTTGTACTCAAAAGCTTTCAAGGCTCGGGTGATTTCTTTTAGACGATTATTTCTACCCTCCCAATATAAATTGGCGATTGCAACATGTATGCGAAATAATGCCTTCAGGATACAATGAAAGCCCTACAACAGGAAATTGGATTCAAGGTTTGCACCCCTTGACGCAACCAAGAACACATGAGAGAGATTTCTGATGATTCTTTAGATGGAGAGAAAACAGGTTGAATTCATTCTCAAGAATGGGAGAATTCCTTCACTACTTATAGGGTTATTCATGCCTATTGGAGATGCCTCTTCACTTCCAAAAGACACATAAGGTGTCTGTTGGGAATGGTTGTGTCCTTTATGAACCATCACACCTATTAGAGGTGTCCCTTCATCTCCAACTAACATCCATTGTGTTTATCCAACACAGAACACTTCCCCATCATAGTGACAAACCAAAAACGAAAACAGTTTTATTTTCTAAGTTATTGAAAATATCCAACATAAACTTCGTCGTCATGAGTATGTACGAGGTTCGTGACAAAGATAGTCATGGAATTGAGAGTATATTGATTAATCGGTATATCTTACAATGGAACATAGTTCCTACTTATACAAGAGATATGATCCTAGAAGTAAATGAGAATATTACACCATATATTACATGCAAGGAAACTAATATATACGTTGTATACTCTAGATTAAAGATAGAAGATATGCAGAGATATGCAATATACTCTATCCAAAGATGAAAACACTATGTCTCTTAACACCCCCCTCAAACTCAAGATGGTCGAGAACACATGTTGAGTTTGGATACTAGGAACTGAAGACGATGAGAGGGGTGTGATTTAGTTAACAAATCAGCTATCTCAGAACTCGATTTGGTGAACAGTAGATCAACAATCTGTTTCTTGTAATGATGTCGTACAAAGTGGCAATCAATCTCAATATGCTTTGTTCGTTCATGGAAAACATCATTGTGCGCAATATGAATAGCTGATTTGTTGTCACAATATAATGTAGTAGGTTCGAAAGATGAACTCCCATGTCACTTAGAAGCCATCTAAGCCGAGACAATTTGAAGTGGTGTGAGCAAGGGCTCGATACTCAACACGTGACTTGAACGGGAAACAACAGATTGTTTCTTACTTAGCGAGGAGATTAGAGAATTGCCAAGAAACACACAATACCCAGTGGTGGGAATCGATCAGTAACATCACCACCCAATCGTGAGTTTAGAGTATGCCCCGAGAGTAAGATCGAAGTAGAAGGAAAATGCAATCCTTGGTATAATATACCTTTGATGTATGTGATATTCTAAGGACAATGACATAATGTGTTGATCGTGGAGCTGACATGAACTGACTCACAATATGAACTGCATGAAGTGATATCAGGTCGAGTGATAGTTAAATAGTTTAGACTACCAACCAGCTGGCGATACAATGTAGGATTGGATAAGACATCACCATCCATAGGATTGTATTTTACGTTTAATTCTAGTGGAGTATCAGCTGTCTTGTTATCAACTAGCCCTTACGACTTAGAATCTCGAAGCATATTTTACACGGGGGAGATTAAACGACTTGTGGATGATCGATCCACTTCTATACCAAGGAAATACATAAGTGACCAAGATCTTTCATCTCAAAAGATGAACTTAAGCGTGACTTCGGTGCATTAATACCGCCAAATCACTTCCCTCGTGATAACCATGTCGTCAACATAAAGAAGAAGAAGAACAATCCCTTTTTCCGATTTTCTAAAGAACATAGCAGAATCATAGGCACTTTGACTAAACCCATATTTAGTGATAAGATTGCTAAACTTTTCAAACCAAGCACGAGGTGCTTGTTTGAGACCATATAGTGCTCGACGTAACTTACAAACTTGATTTGGAGCATGAGACAATCCGGGGTGGCTGCATGTATACTTCTTCTTGGAGATCTCCGTGAAGAAAGGCATTAGTAACATCCATTTGATGAAGATCCCATCCACGAGTTGAACAACAGCAAGAAGGGTACTTATAAGTTGTCATTCGAGCTACAGTGCAAATGTTTTCGTGTCGATTCCATACTCTTGAGTACATCCTTTTGCAACAAGACGAGACTTGTAGCGTTCTATTGAACCATCAGCCTTTGTTTTTATCTTGTACACCCATCTGCATCCAATCACATACTTTCAGGTGGTAAGTCTACCATGTCATATGTTCCACTTTATCAAGTGCAATTAACTCTTTCTTCATTGAACATTGCCAATCCGAATGATTGATGCTTCCTGTAAGTTTTAGGTTCATATAATGGCAATATAGTTGACAAGTAACAATGGTAGTCGATAACTTAGTTTGGTGGACGCCTTTCTCGAGGAGCAAGAGTAATCTCTTGAGGTGCAGGATCATTCGGGAGAAGCAATATGATGATGAGGCATAGAGTGGTTAGAAAAGAATCATCCTGATATCAGTTGTTTCTAGGGTAGGAAAGGTTTCTAAGGTTGGAGTAGTGATCTCGGGGGTGGAAACGATAGGTTCAGATGTAGAACTTGAAGAGGAACTGATATCAAAAGGATCAAGATACGTAAAGCTCTCAGAGTTCTTACTGTTTGGGAGAGAGTAATATGGTATTTTCTCCCAGAAGGTTACATGACGAGATATACGGAGTTTTTAACTGACAGGATCAAAACAGCGATACCCTTTTTGTTCTATACCGTAACCTAAAAACACACAAACTGCATTCTTTTTACTAAGTTTGTTACGCTCTCGTTCTGGAAGGAGAACAAAGCATGTTGAACCAAAGACACGGAGTTCTGAGTAGTTAGGTATTTCTCCATATAATCTTTCATATGGAGACACTCCACCAATAATAGTAGTTGGACTACGATTTATTATATAGACAGAGAGTGAGGATGATTCTCCCCAAAAATTGGAAGGAACAGATGCAGAGAGTAATTGGGTTCTAGCGGTTTTCAATAATGTGACGATGTTTACGTTACGCAACACCGTTTTGCTCAGGAGTTTCAAAAGACAAGAAAGTTGAAGAAGAGTACCTTCGATTTGAGAAAAAATTTAAATGGATTAGATATATATTCCCCCTTGATCAAGCACGAAAGATTTTAATGGTTTTTGTGAACTGAGTTTTGATCATGGCAACAAACTCGGTGTATATTTTTAAGAAGTCGGATCTTGAATCGAAAAGATAAACCCAAGTGTATCTTGTATAGTCATCGATAAAGGACACATAATATATAGCCCCTCCTTTAGAAACAACAGGTGACTTTCCCCAAACATCTGAATGAATTAAATCGAAAGGTGCAGAGAAGAAGTGATACTTTTATTAAATGGTAGTGCGGTTGTTTAGAAAGCTTACATGTGATGCGGAGGCTCTTTATCTATTTGAACGGACCCTAAGAGACCTTTATTAATCATATATGTAAGACGGGAAAACGAAATATGACCTAACCTAGAATGCCAAGACATGAAAGGAGAAACAGTGAATGACTGTGTTGAAGTTGTAGCAGCAACATGATTTTTCGACTGTGGAGAGATAACTAGAGATTCAAGGAGATATAATCGACCCACTCTACGCCCTATCCCAACTAGCTTCTCCGTCTTGGGATCCTGTATAACACAACCAGAAGGAAAGAAGTGAACATTAAATCCTTGATCACACAGTTGTCCAATAGAAATAAGATTCATGGTAATCTTTGGTACTAAGAGTACGTCAGGAACACATAGTTTGTCTGAAGATTTAACTAATCCAATGTGTGTTGCCGCTAATTCGAACCATCAGAGTATGTATTTTGGGAGTTATTATGGAATGTAATTTCTCAAAGTACTGTGAATTAAATGTCATATGGTTGGATGCACCCGAGTCTAGGAACCATCCATTGAGTAAATACCTGGGGAATTGCAAGTCAAGAGGCTACATTATGATTATTACCAATAGACAAAGCTTGTCTAATCATGTCTTGGATATCGGCTAGAGATGGTGCATGTTTCTTCTCAATCTCGGATGTGACAGTGCAGTGATGAAACGTGTCAATGTTGCATTTGAGTTTCTCCTCTTTTCACGCATATTTACGGATGTTGGTGATGTCGGTTGTTCTTGTATGTCCTATCTCCTTGCGATAATTGCATTGATATGGAGACGAAGTTTGTGATGTTCCCTGGTGACATTGAAGGTGGTTGAGTACAATTTTTTGGCCATGTGTCCAAGTTGTTTGCAATTGTGACATTGAACCCGGGACATGTCACGACTTGTTGAAGTTGTCTGGTTCTTGTAATTTGATCGTGAGGAAGCGACAAATACTGTTGAGAAATATCAGGTTTAATTCTTTTCCTTGTTTCTTGAGTGATAAGCTCGACAAAGCGGCTTCCACTTGTAGGAAGAGGTGTTCGGTGAGAATAGATGCTCTAATGATTCATATTCATCTTTCAAAGCCATGAGAAGTTGAACTAACCTTGATTCTTCTCGGTATTTCTCCCTGAGGTTGTGCGTCACTAGTCCATTTGGGTTCCATTAAAGCCAGGTGATTCCACACAATAGACATCTCGAGTGAAAATCGATATTGTCCGGTCGCTTTGTTGTTTCAAGGATCGAATGTCTTGTTCAAGCTTGTAACGTTGAGCAAAATTAATTTGTGTATACCTTTTGGAAAGAAAATCCCATGCCTCTTTGGCAACTTCAAATCTGGTAAGTTGCATCTTTGATGGATGTAATCACAGATTTCCAATCCACGTGAGTATCTTATGATTATTGATCTCCCAATCATTGAGACGATCGAATGAAGATTCAACTTTATCTGTTTTCTCCGGAATAGTTTGAGCAGGTATTTTTTAAACACCATCAATATATTTCCATAAGCCTTTACCCTTGAGAAAACTTCTCATGAGGAAAGACCAGTGATTGTAGTTAGTTCCATCGAACTTGGTTGTAATTGGTTGGTAATCTTCTCGAGACATGATGATGGCTGAAAAGCTAACAAAGTAGAAGAAATTATCAGTATGAGAAGGTTAACGAAATTTCAGTCTCTTGACAAGGGATTTGATTACTGGTTGTTTTAATGGAAGGTTGGATCTTGGTTGGCTCTGATACCATGACAAAGATAGTCATGGAATTGAGAGTATATTGATTAATCGGTATATCTTACAATGGAACATAGTTCCTACTTATACAAGAGATATGATCCTAGAAGTAAATGAGAATATTACACCATATATTACATGCAAGGAAACTAATATATACGTTGTATACTCTAGATTAAAGATAGAAGATATGCAGAGATATGCAATATACTCTATCCAAAGATGACAACACTATGTCTCTTAACAGTTCGCAGAGTTGTTGTTCCCACTGTTACTTCGATGGCAATGATCAAACAGATTCGACGATCTGAGAAACAAGTTGGAACTTCGTCTACATCTTTTAAATTCCATTGCAAAACCTTGAAAGAACCTAAGAAAACCCTCGAGGAGTCTTGGCTATCAGTTGTAGGAGTCTTGGCCATCTGTCTCTTGGCGCTCATAGTTCTTGTTGGATATGGAGTCGCGCTCGTTATTCTCAAATTCGGACTCTTCAAAACCATTCTCTTAGTAACATGGCAATGTATTATACTGAGGTCTGTTCCTCCAAAAAGGACCAAATTCAAGGAAGAAAATTTGGCTGCAGATTCAAAGTTAGCACGCTTGCTCATCATTTTCGTTTTAGGACTCCTGTCCTTCTACCTCTTGTTCTACCTCCTATTAGGACTCTTGGCTGCATTTTTCCTAATAAATTGTCTAAAGATTTTATCAAGGTGTTAGGTGGGTGATGCCATTTTTGTTAATATTTATGTATGCAAGGATTTGTGGTGGCATGTCTTATGAAAGGTGGCAGCAGATGTGACCTGTGTCAAATTCTTGAAACATATGTGTTGTTGTTTGTTTGGAGTTATCTATATAAAGAGCTCCATTCTGTATCCGGTTTTTTTTATTAATTAAAAAGCATTGGTTTTTCCGGAAATTATCTCCAACTTATGTTCTAATTTTACTATATGTATTGCAGACGCATTTGATGTCATCATGTGAAAGTATAAGCAGTTGGCATGCTTGATATAGCTAATGTACGTAGCTTACTGAAAGTTGCCAATAATGTCTCCGGCTCACCAGTCCACTGATTTCGGGTCATCGGCACTTCATGCTTTTTGTCTAAACATCCTTCCCTTAACTTCCATCGGTAATATATTGGTCTTTCATAACTTGCAGATTTGCACTGAACACAAAATATATAAAAAGGAAGAAAAAGATATTGGTCTTTCATAATATATTGGTCTCTCTCTGTTACTGAGGCCGAAATAGATTCTCAAATCGCTTTTAACAAAATGATGGGTATCTCTGACCATCCTTTGATGAGATCTATGTGTAAGAATATATTGGATAATTCTAGGTCTCAATCTAAGATGGAAGCACCTCCCTTTGAGGATGATGATGGTTTGGGAGATTTCGACCCCGACACCGACAATGATGAGCAAATTGATGCGGTAAAATGCTCGTTTCAAGATGAAAATGAGGATTTTGAAGATTGATTAGCTTTCAGCGCCCTTTCTCTTGGGTTCTGGTTTGTCTTTTGGTTCCTAAGTTTCTCTTTTGGAGCTTAGGTTTGAATTTTTTCTTGAGATTGTTTGTTTTTGCTCCTTCGTGGGCATCTTGTTTTGCTTTGTTTGTTTTTCCTTTTTTGTAACTTTGGTGTCACTCTTGGTGACATCTTTGTTTTTTTAATTAAATTTGCCTTTCCTCGTCAAAAAGAAAAAAAAAAAAAAAAAATCCACCAAACAAAATACCAACCAATGTATGCAACTAAAAAGGAATTCTTGCTGATCAGCTTCAGTTGAAGTTTAGATGTAGCGCCTCTTCTCTGCTGGTGAAAAAGAAACCAGGTTTTCACTGAAAGCTGTGAATAAATTAGTAGGGTAGTCTTCATGAAGTGAGTTGTGGATCCCACTGATTACTATCTCTTTGAAAGTGTTGTTCTTCCAATCATAAGAATAAAGAGACTCAGTAAATAGTTGCTCATTGTCACAATCATGGATTTCTAAGATCATCTGGTCAGTTCCACCAGCAGTATGAAAGAAAAATTCTTTCCAATCCCAACAAACAGGTAAGGTAACAGATTTTTCAATCCACCTCCTCTCACCAGTATCTATAATTGTATCTTTACTCCTTTCCTTGCCATCATCTTCAGAAATCCATACCTTGACAGTGTAAGGACTAAGTTTTTGTAACAAGGCTACTCGCCCATCCACTTCTAATACACAAATATTAAGTCTGAAGTACCCATCAAGACCCAAAGGACGTTGAAGGATGTAGTTAGGAATTTGAATCTTTCTCAACTTCTCATATCCAACATCAAATGCCACTATGAAATCAGCATCATCATTACGCTTATTAGAATACCAATAAATGAAACCATTCACATAAACAGAAGGAACTGCAGTGAATCCAAGAGCAAAAGGCGGGACATCATTGATCGTTCTCCATGCACTGTGTCCTAATGTCAAGACCTCCCAGAACTCAGAATCGTCAGATTTCCAATTGGAAGATCTCCGGCCTTCCCGTACCATCCACTTACATACCACTTTGTAATCCTTGGTGACAGGATCAAACCCAAATCCGTATGAACTAGAATCATCAGGAATATAAATTTGCTTACCATACTTTTTTTCAACTTCCATCTGTAATGTTGTTTTAATCCAAGGTGTTACTTCTCTAGTGCTAATATTATATATGCAAACACTATGTTTAAAAGGGTCAGTGAAACAGATCAAACCGTTTACAGCTCCAAGATATGTTCTATATGAAAAATCGATAGTGTTCTTCATGGCATAAATGGATGAATCTATAATATCGGTTCTGCCTCTTTCTTCATAGAATATGTCAGCTGTCACTAAGCGCACTGAAAGACTATCTAGATAGATGCTTGATGAGAAGTTTATTCTTTCCCCATAAATTGGTTCAGCAACAAAAAGGCGTTGACATGCTTTTGATCGGATAAGGTGTAAATCGACAAAGTAAGGATTTTGGATTAAGGAATACCATTGTTTAGATACACACTTGAAACGCAGAAGTGACTTCACGGGAAGTCTGCTTAATATATCACATACTATATCGTCATCAAAACCACCACAAGACTTATTATCATTCTCACTATCAACAAGACTACTATTTTTACTCTTGTTTTTCTTCTTATTCGGCATCCCTATAATCACTTGGTTCTCAGATTTTCTTACTGTTTCCCTGTTTACACATAAAGCAGAGTATCAATAACTAAATGTTTCATAGGAATTTCAACAAACAGCTTAAGGGCTTCTCAGTAGAAGTCCTTGAATCGAACGATATAAAAAAATCAAATAAAAACTGCATGACATCAAGCAAGAGAATCCAAAAGGTTAAAGAAACACAATTTCAAGTTAAAATTTATACTCTTATCAAGAACTTAGAAACCTTGATAATATTTTTCGGAGATATACGAGCATCGTGGTGTTGCTCGTATAGAGCTCCTAGAGCTCTAGTAGTGAAGGGTGGAAGCAAGGACTTTGTAACTTGAACTTTGTATTGATTGATTCTTGCTTTCTTACTTACAAATGAATACAACATGCCTATTTATAGGCTACAAAAGAAGAAGAGAACTATGCATATGGAGGCTAACAACTATGCTTATGGAGGCTAACAACTATGCCTTTGGAGGCTAACAACTATGCCTATGGAGGCTTACCAAACCAACTACTAGACAATCTAGTATTCTTGTTTGATTTGTCTAACTCTAGAACACTCATTTTACACATGTTAATTGTCTAATATTGACTCTAGACATCCTAGATATTTCTAGGTTAGTCTAGATAGGTGTGAACTCTTGACTAAGTTGGTGTTGAATATTCAACACTCCCCCTCAACACCTACTTTCCAACTTCTCTTTATCTTAGACGTTTCGGTCCCCTTCATAGTTTAAGGATGTTTCGGTCCTCTTCATAGTTTAAGGACGTTTCGGTCCTCTTCGGAAGTTTAAGGACATTATGGTCCTCTTCGGAAGTTTAAGGACATTACGGTCCTCTTCGTAGTTTTAGAACATACAGGTTCCATCGTAGTTTAGGGACATTGCGGTCCTCTTCGTAGTTTTAGAACATACGGGTTCCATCGTAGTTTAGGGACATTGCGGTCCTTCTTCGTTTCAGTAAAATACTTCTTGTACTCTTTAGACAACTCATAGGATTTTCACCCACTTTTGTTGTTCTCTATCTTATCACCACTTGGTGATTGCTTCCGTTTCTTCACAACATTTTTTGTTGTTTCTTCTTCTATTCATCTTTGTTCAGTCCACGCTTTTGTTCGAAAACTGTAACACTTCTTTGGTTATCCGATTCTCTCACAATCTTTCATTTCGTCAAGCTTCACGCCACAAGCTCTAACTATTTTTCTTCTTGTTATTTGATGTTACAAATTTGCCACTTTATCCAGTTGCCACATTTCTGAATTGTAATGATTTGCCACGCTATGACATAATTGTCACACTTTGGTTTGTAAGTATTTAAACAAACACCTGCAAACCCATTTAGACTTCATTTGGACATTACAAATTAGGTAATTCCAACACTCCCCCGTAATTTGTAATGGCTCTATTTTTTTTTTTTTGATATTCACCCAATCTCCGTTTATGCTCTTATCTCCTCATGCTTGCTTCGCTCGCAGTAAACTCTTTATGTTTGCCGCCACGTCCCGCCGTTTTTTTTTTTTTTTTTTTTTTGTTCTTCTTCTTATCACGAGTATGATTTAGTATCTCGTGACAAACATGCCATGCTTTTCTTCGACAATCGAGGAAGCAATCTGTTGCTCTTACCCTCAATATTCTTTTTTTTTTTTTTTTTTTTTCTTCCGATTTGAGGAAACAACCACTTATTGTTCTTACCCTCAAACCCTTCTCTGATCACTTATTAGGAAGTGACCCTTTCTTCTTCTCTTTTATCTTGTTTTTTTTTTTTTTTTTTCATGGAGACCTCATTTTTTTTTTCTTCATGGAGACCCCATTTCTTCTCTTTTAGTATTTCTTGCTCATTTAGTATGTCTCCTAACTTCTGTGTGCAAGCCTCTACAAATTCAACATTTTTGAAATGTCGATATTACAAAAGCTTTGTCTTGTAGTAGCAGTAGTTTTTTCTTCTTCCAGTGGATACATGTCCACCGGATTCGTGTCACAAGTAGAAACTTGATGTTGTCGTGACAAACATGGCTTTCTTGCCATTTTTTTTTCTCTCAAAACCGAGTAGGTCGTCTCATTGAGGCTCTCTTCCCACAATATGAGGAGGCGATCATTTGAAGCTCTCTTCCCTCAATATATGGAGGCATTCGTTGTTGACGTTTTCATGATATCGGCTTCTAAAACTCTTGAACGATTGTGGAGGCAATCCTTGGTGCACTCTTCCCACAATTGTCTTTAGAATTTTGTAAACAATTTGAGGAGGAAAAATATTGCTCTCTTCCCTCAAACTTGTCTTCTGGTCACTTATCAAAAAGTGATTTCTTTTTTCTTCTCTACTTTTCTTTTTCCACATGGAGGCGTTTTTGCTCCTGTGAAGGTAGGATTATTTTTTTTGACAGTTGGAATGGTTGAAATCTTCTTAGTGGTGTTTGCATCTTCTCCTTCTTAAACTTCATATCTTCTCAACTCGAAAGCTTTGAAACCCATCAATTCGTAGCGGAAACTTTTACGCCCATTTCGGATCGAACGAGCTCTGATACCAAGTTAAAATTTATACTCTTATCAAGAACTTAGAAACCTTGATAATATTTTTCGGAGATATACGAGCATCGTGGTGTTGCTCGTATAGAGCTCCTAGAGCTCTAGTAGTGAAGGGTGGAAGCAAGGACTTTGTAACTTGAACTTTGTATTGATTGATTCTTGCTTTCTTACTTACAAATGAATACAACATGCCTATTTATAGGCTTACAAAGAGAAGAAGAGAACTATGCCTATGGAGGCTAACAACTATGCTTATGGAGGCTAACAACTATGTCTTTGGAGGCTAACAACTATGCCTATGGAGGCTTACCAAACCAACTACTAGACAATCTAGTATTCTTGTTTGATTTGTCTAACTCTAGAACACTCATTTTACACATGTTAATTGTCTAATATTGACTCTAGACATCCTAGATATTTCTAGGTTAGTCTAGATAGGTGTGAACTCTTGACTAAGTTGGTGTTGAATATTCAACATTTCATACCTACAAAGTCAAAGAGGTTCTGGTAATGGTATAGATTAGATCAGAGAGCTGAGCCTTTGGTCATGGAGTTGTGAGAAGAACTGAGAAGCAAATGAAAATGAATATTGCGTCAATGGGATTTTACATTACTTAAACGGTCGGGAATTTATTTGACCATCCACTTTGCTGTGAGGTACTGCCAAGTGGCGCCATGGTAAACTATGTCTCAGAAGACTAGTTAAAGACTTTTGGAACAATCGCAGCCCGGTTAAGCAGGCTTATGCTTCTACTAAGCCTACTTGAGTACCACTTACAAAATAATTTATGACTAGATGACCGAAGGAAGAAGAAAAAAATTAAAAGGACATCACATGACTAAAAATCAAAAAAATGCAACCATCATAAATGTAAACACTTATTTGCAAAATTTAATACGGGTAAATACTTGTTTACTCGGTTGGATGAGATTAAAATTTGAGAGAAGTTTGTTCACCCAAGTACACTCGGGTAATTTGACAGATTCAGGAGCATGTGCCACGCTGTGTAGTTTTCACCACGTGTATGCCTTATAACCATGTCGCAACGATCAACAAAATGAATGCAGAATGCCCCTCCATCTATTTTATTTTATTTATTTTTTGACACAAAAAAGGCAAATTCCATTAAAATAAACAGTGGGTAGTCATGGAGAACACGATAGCACTGTAGAGTGGTAACAAACAAGCAGGTAAAAGAGCCTGCTGAACAACTCAAGAAGGAAAAAAAAAAAATATTTACATGAGGGCAGCATGTCAATTAGGAAGAACCATATCCAGAGAATAGTTCCTAAAAACTCCATCTTTTGATATCCAATTGAAAAGCAAAATCTTAGTATCATCAATCAACCTCTCTATAGAATAATATACTCCTTGATAGTATCTTCTATTTCTTTCAAGCCATGTAGTCCACCAAATAGCAAACAGAATCAGTTCCCAAATTTTTCATTTTTTAGCCCTCTTTTTCCTCTTCTGCTTCCATTCCCAAAAAGTGCTTTTAACACACTTATTTTATTTTTTAGCCCCTCCATCTATTCTCTCAACAAAATACCAGTTCAATCCCTTTTAAAAGTAAATTATCAGATTGTTTGATTTAATCTTGTAATAATAATAAATCAAAATCTTCAATGAATGAGATACTTTTTCAGCCGCTTTTTTATTTTCTTTTATCTTGTTCAATTTTAGTTATACGCTAATTCTAGCCTTTGATGTTGATTCGTATCCCTCATTTTTGAATTGGTAAGTTGTTTTTCCTTTCAAATCAATCTGATTCCGTTTGATTTTTATTTTTTTTGTTATTGATAGATAGATAGATATTTGATAGACAAATGAGGGTGGTGCTTGTGCCTGGTAACACTAAAACGTGGACTCTCGACTCCTGAGACTTGATCCCTCGAACAATAGAATAAGCAAAGAGGAAATATGAAGAGAAGAAGAGGGGTGGAAATATTTTGGATATGTTCATGGATCCGAATTACGGGTTAGTTAAGTTTTATCCGACCCGAAATGTCGTCTCCTCTACCCGACAGATAGCTTAGAAACTCAGAAAACATAATATCATTGCAGTCCGAATCATATGATCAGTGCAATGATTTTCTCGAAGAACTTTGAATTGAAAATGTGTTCCTTCGATTGTAGGTAAAGGATGTTTGCAATCAATTTGATTGATTGACTCAAATGTTTTCCCAAATTCATGAAATTGTGATATTTTTTCAATTTTTTGTACAAAACTTGTGACGGACAGAAATGCATTAAGTCGTCACATGTAAGGACTTCCTTCGGTCGTCCAAAAACAAACAAGCGGTTTATCTAAAAATAAGAATCTTATTTTTGGGGCTGAAAAAGTCCCAAAAAGTCTTGGTCATTTGGGGGCTATTTTGGGTCAGCAAATAACAATTGAGTTACCCTTTATCCAATATTTATATAATGATTAAAGTGCCCCCATATGATTTTAGATAATAAACTTGATTAACATTATTAATCATGATTAGCAGATGAATTAAGACTAATTCTTGTCTTTAAGTTAGGTGTAGATGAAATGAAAACCAAGGAAAAAAATCAGAGGGAAGAGAAGAAGAAGAAGGAGAGGGAAAAAAATAATTTGGGATTTTTTTTGGAAAATGAGTGATTCAAGCAAGACTTTTGATGTAGGTGAGCCTTCATCTTCAAAATATGATAACATATTAATATCCATCAACAACGATGAGTTCTTTGCTGATTTTTCAGAAAATCAAGAATTTTTTTCTCAAACTTAACCTAACCCTTATGAACCTTATGATGATTTTGAAGGACCAACCCAAGAAGCAGAAGAAATCAAAGAGATAAATGCTCAAGATTACCAGGTATACTTCTATTCTAACTCCAATTTCAGTTTTTAAGGTCAGAGTGGCAAGAAGTTTCATTTTTTTCGTTCCGAAAATCCCAGGTTTCAAGCTTCCAGGACTAATCACGGCTGGGAAACCTAGAACTCCTGGCCGTTATCCTGTGTTACGGCTCATATCTAATGAACTCCCAGCCGTTATCAAAGAGTTACGGCTGGGACGATGAATTTTCCTGGCCGTAACTTAAAAATTACGGCCAGGTTTTTTCTACGTGCATGGGAAGCATTTAATATTGTTGGTGGCGGTTTGGTTTACCCGGACGTAACTTTTTTACGGCTCATTTTCTAGGCCGTAAGCCTACTCTTGCATTTACATGATAATGTACATCTTGGAATACCTGGACGTAACAGGTTTACGGTTGAGAATTGTACTTTTCGACCCAGTCGTATATCATTTGACGGCTGGAAAATCTCATCGACCCAGCCGTATACGTGACGATGGTTGTGATATAACTTACTTACCCAGCCGTTTACTTTTGACGGATGGAATATCACTGGTTTACCCAGACGTCTGTGAGAGTTTAAATTTCTTTTGTGAATAATTATGTGACATATGTCATTCTATTATAGATTGTACCGTACATTCCCGTGGAAGACCAAGAGGTGCCTATAGAAGATTAAGAGGTGGTTATTGAAGAGCAAGAGGAGGTTATGCAAGATCAACACAAACCTGTGCAAGTTTTCGAGGACACAAGTGCTCACTATGCAAACAACTATGAGTGGGAAGATAAGGAAGATGCAAAGAAGTGGGCTCGAGCACAAGGGTTGAAAAAGATGTGCATCATAGTCCAGAATAAACAAGTTAAATCCGATAGTTTTGAAATGGTTTGCGAGTGTAGTGGAAAGTATGAGAGCCGTTGGAAAAAAGGTAGTGAGTCTGTACGAACACCCACAAGGAAGAAGGGGGTATATAGTGCGGATGCCCTCTTAAGCTTCAATTTAAATGTAACGCCGATACAAAAATGTTGTATATGGTTAAATTCGTCTCGGGTTATCATAATCATCTTATTCCAAATATTTTGATCAACCATCCTTATTCGGCAAGGCTCAACCCCTTAGAAAAGGAGTTAGTACACGTGTTGAGTAAAAGACGCACAAGACCTATTGATATTCTTAGTGGCGTGAAGGTGTTAAAACCCCAAAACTCATCCTCATTGTCAACTATCTATAACGAAAGAGAAAAATTTAGAAAAGAGTCATGAAAAGAGAGAGTGCTTATGCAACAATTTTTTTTTATTTGAGGAGGCAAAGTACTTTACCGCCTATGATACGAATGGAGAAAATGAGGTGGAATATCTTTTCATCGCCAATCCGGAATGTGTACAATTTGCAAGAAGCTTTCATCAAATTCTCTTTATGGATTGCACGTACAAAACTAACAAGTACAACATGCCGATATTGAACTTTGTTGGGCAAACATCTACCAAGTCGACATTTACGGCTGTGTTTTGTTTCTTGAAAGACGAGACGAAGGAAAGTTATTTGTGGGAACTGCAAAAGGTTAAGTTATTGTATCAAGAAGGTTATACTCCAATGGTGTTGATTACGGATAAGGAGCAAGCATTGATGTGGGCCATACCTCGTGTTTTCCCCTACGCGCATCATCATCTTTGCACGTTTCATATATGGAACAATGTGCAAACTAATTGCAAGAGGGTTATATGGCCAGCAAAGAAGACCGAGATGGAGAGGATTAAAAATCTATTGTTGGAGAAACAACAAGAAGAAAAAGAAAATTTTGAGATGAATGACAAGATAGCTGAGGAGCTTTGGGCTGAATTTCAACATGATTGGGAACAACTAATATGGTCGCTCACCGAAGCATTATATTTCCAAAGGGAGAGTTTTGTAATGGAAAAATGGTCAACCTACCCGGATATTATAACATATTTGATGAACGAGTTATTGGATCCCCACAAAGAAAAGTTTGTTAGTGCATGGGTAAACCGTTATAGACATTATGACGATCAAGCCACAAGCATGGTGGAGTCGGCTCACTATCGGTTCAAGAGTAAGTTAAATGGTTGTGATGGTGGATTCGTTGTTGTTTTTGAAGCTATGGTCGAGTATTTCAAGCGTGATCTCGATGGAATTAAAGGGGAATATGAAAAGAGCCGATCTAGATTGGTTGTCGACTACCGGGAAATCCCTTGGGTCCGGGGAATAAGTTTATATGTTTCTCAATGGGTAATCCTAAAAATGATAACAGAAGTGGAGGCTTGGGAGGAACACAATTTCCCACAGGGAATGAGATGTAATTGTCCCATTAAGTCGGCTATGGGACTCCCATGTAGGAATGCGGTAGAAAATTATCCCACAAGGATGATTCCGATCCAAGATATAGATCCATTTTGGAAACAACTAGAATTTAAAGATCCATCACCCGATGAAGGTTTTGGGGATGTGTTTTGCGACACGGAGGTACATAAGGAACTTTTTGAAAAGTATGGTTCTTTACTACCGGAGCATAGACAACTTTGGTTGTATGAAATGCTGAAATTCACCCGTCTATCCACTAGAGATGATATTTTAGAAGCTAACAAGGGGCAAGGCAAGGGTAGGCCTTCAAAGAAGATAATAAAGAAACATGAAAGGGCGGAAGGTAAGAGAAAGGTTCAGGAGGGTCCACAATTGACTCCTTCAATGCGAAGAGATCAATCGGGTTTTGAGAAGTTGAACGAGCTCTACACCCTTAAACGAAAGAAAATGGAAAAAGACGGACCAAGCCGAGCTACTGCAACGAAGGTAAAAATCCGCAAGAAGAATGTGGTGGTTGCATCTTAAGAGAATTCAAAAAGAAAAGTTGATAGTGTAGTCAAAATTAAAGACCCGGAAGTTCCATCCCAACAAGGTTCAACAAAAAAAGAAGTTAGTGGTGTCCAAAGAAAAGTTGGTGGTCCGGTTGGAATTAAGAAATTAGCGAGAAGTGAAAGTAATGATGTCAAAGGAAAAGCAACGATGGTCGAACCATCGTAAATCACTCAACAAAGAGTTGTTAGTAACCTTGACGGTGAGAAAGAGACGGTTCTCTTGAATGTAGGTCCGATGAAATCACCCCTATAGATGAGGAAGGTAATTATATCCGACCTACTTACATGATATACAAAAATTACATTCACTTTTTACCACATTTTATTCACCAGTACGTCAAGTCCACCGACGATGTTGAGGGAGACGGAAACTGTGGTTACCATGTATTCATAGATCAACTTGGACCTTTTGAGCAGGCAAAAGAATGGGGTGACGACCAAATTACCTATGTAAGGCAAAGTGTGTGCTTGAACTACGTGGTTTCCCCGAATTCTACAAGGCAATGATGAGATTCGAAAGAACTGACACGGAGGCGATGCTAAACGATGCGTTCAAAGCATTTGAACATCGTTTAATGTGCAACACTACATTGACAAATGAATATTGGATGAGAATGCAAATATGTGGCCATATACTCGCCAACGCATTCCATTGCGTTATTCATTCCATCTCATATGCACATAGTGTTACTTACGCACCAACAAGACGTATTTTTACCGAAGAAGAATCTCCAAAGATAGTCATCATGGGGTTCATGATGATGACCCATTATATCGGCCTCCAATTGAAAGCTGGATGCCCATTACCTCCATTAAGGAGGGTAGACGGATGTGACGAAGAAATACCAATGGGTTGGTGTCATATGTTCGAGGAAAGATTTCATTTGTGGGAGGCTTTACAGTTGTCGAGAGATGTCCCGTTGTGTGTACTAATGAGTTCCGATGAGGATGACTATGAGTAAATGTGGTGTGAAGGTATATGATAACAATGTTTTTTGTAGGGTGGTGATTAAAATGATAATATGATAACAATGTGGTGTGAACCTATGTATTTTGAATCACTCATTACATATATATATATATATATGAATAATCTAGTTTTACTCTTACTATGTGTTTTTAATGATGATATGATAAAAAAATATGGTTATTTAGAGGTATTTACGTCCAGGTCGTACGCCGACATGACCTAGCCGTAATGACCCAACTGAGCTATTCTTCTGCAACTCGGCTGGTAAACCTAACCGAAAATCCAGTAACGGCCAGGAATCCTAGCCGTATTTTTGGGTATTGTTAGTTCTACGGCTGATAATCATGGCCTTAACTCTTCCTGGAATTTCAGTTTCATTTTATACTTAGTTACGGCTGAGAAACCAAACCGTGAAACAAAAAACGGCCAGGAATCCTACCCGTAAATATGGGTACTGTCAGTTTCATGGATGGTAATCCTAGACTTAAGTTTTCATATACTTAGTTTCATCTTATACTTAGTTACGGCTGAGAAACCAAACCGTGAAACACAAAATAGCCGGGATTCCTACCCGTAAATATGGGTATTGTCAGTGTTACAGATGGAAATTCCAGCCGTAATTAGTATCGTATTATACTTAAACAACAATCAGATACATTAAGAAGCAAAACACTAGTATCCATTCATTCAAAGTTAAGTCTGCATAATGAAAAGTGAGTCTGAAAAGTAAATCACCCAAATCCATAACCAAAAACATGCTAAAAGTCTGACTTAAACAACTATATAACCTACAATCATCCACTACGACCAACAATCAAAGGAACTTCCTCAGAAGATGATGAAGAACTGTCGGGAGTTTGGAAAAGACTGATCCAATCATCCTAGTCGTTAGTATAGAGATCATCCTTCACTGGATTATGTAACTCCTAAAGCCTCCTAATTAGTGTTCTTTGTTCGTCGCAATCCAAATATAGAACCTCCTCAATGTTACGGATCAGTCCCCTGGCAATCCACTTAGTTCTCTTGACCTATTTTCACATCATTCAATTAATGAATCATATAATTTGAGCAACATATACAAAAAAATAAAATGAATCATATACTTAGCCTACGTACCATCATCGTAGCAATATCACACATTGGTAGTTCATGGGGTTCTTTATCCTTTTCATAGTTCCTCCTAAAAATTATGAAAAATATATCAGAAGATACGACCAATTCACAAAGGAGTGATACAATTACGGTTTGGAAATAACATACAACTCATCCGTAAAAACAATTTCGGCTAGAAAATAAAAAAAACTGCTAGAAAAAGTTATTTACGGTTAAGAAACTCCCAGCCGAAACAATTATCACTCAATTTTACTCTGCAAACACATGACAACTTACGGATGGGAAATACCCATCCGTAAATGTATTTCACGGTTGGGTTACCAAATTTTCCGAACCGCATTAACCATTAACGGCTGGGAGTTCTTGATGCCCCAACCGTTATATACAATTACGGCCAGGACAATATGATATCCCAGCCGTAAATGCTTCAGAAAACCATTTTTGGAAACCCTAAAACCATCAATCGAACCTATTTTTTCAATCTAATGGTAAAATAACTGGTGGGTTTTTTGATTCTTACCTAGTAGGATTCATTTGTGGAGGATTCGCAGGTGTTTGAACAGATTGGTTCACCACATCTCCATTAAAAGGAACATCAATAACTTGCCCTGTTTCAGAATCAGGGTTCAATCGCCCGGATCTTGTCACTCTTCATCTTGCTGCCATCTTGAGCTTCTTCAGAAATCAGTGGAGAAGAAAGGGAGATATTATTAGGTTTTGGAGAGTGTTTTTGAGAGGTTTTGGAGAGTGTGTTTGAGAAGAAGAGAAGAGAAAATGAAAATGAAATGGTTTTGATTTTTGGGGCTTGAATTAGGAATAGGTTTTGTTTTGTTTTTAAAATTGATTTATTAGGATAAGGTAAATCTGACTTTTCAACACTTGAGATCTCCCCCTATCCATTTCTTGCCTACCCAAAGCAATTTAGCCCCCAATAATAGGATTCAAAAATAATGGTCCAATTACGAAGGCCGGAATATGCACCCGGTTTTGGAGGGGTGCACAAAGTTACACCCCCAATGTGTACCCCACTACCCCTAGTGTTTTCTTTGCTGCACTGCAATTTAATCACACTTTAGATCTCGGACTCAACCCGCTAGACACCAGAACCCATTCTTCCAACCATGAGTCCATGACTGGGTTCTAGTTCGAGTGGTAACCTAGACAAACCGGACAGGTTAACACCCCGCTTGTGACTTCTCCTGTTCCGGGTGTGGGCCTTACACTTATCTGTCTTCCACAAAACTCTTCTAATAAATATTCCTCATCATGTGGGTGCGCCGCTTTATTCCTCTGTTCATAAAAATCTTCAAAAAGGAAAGAGTTTTATTTTCAGTCTTCTTAAATACAGTTGATTTCTTCGAAGAAAAATCCTAAAGTTTGAGCTGAGTTGAGAAGCAACAATGGTTTTCTACTTCAGCACACGATCAGAATCAGGAGGGGAGCTCACAATTTTCATGGGTCTCGATAAACATGAGAATGAAGACCTTATCAAATACGGCTTCCCTGAAGATATCTGGTAATCTAAACTAAATAAAAATCTAAACTTTTTTCTGTTTTTCACCGAATTTAGTGACCTAAATTTATGTTTATTATTTCAGATTTTGAAACTGTTTAGGTTAAATTGAATTGGCTGAAATTGTTGAATTTGCTTCCAAAAGAGGGGTTGATTTGTGATTGTAAACTTGGATTTCGTTAGACATTAATAGTAGTTGCATCCTGAATCAAGAAATTTGTCAGTATTTTGTTATAATCAACTTGAATTTAGTTCTAATTTACAATTTTAGGGTTCATACACTGATTGATAGATTATTCAGCTTTTATATTCAGTAATTATGGAGCTTTATGCCATAATTTTGCTGTTTTTCTTATCAACACTGATTGGTTCAGTTCTGTGATGAAACTAAAAATATTCATGAGTGATTGTGGTGCTCAAGTTTCTGGAAATGCACCAATGAAACTGCTAATTCTATCTTCTTCGGGTTTGTAGAACAAGATGTGAGATGAGTGAGTCTGGGCTATAAAGTTTTCATAATGTCTGTTAATACTGAGAATTAACTGCAACATGTCATTAGCCTTTGTGCGATTTGCATAAGCATCCTTTTGCTCATGTGAAGAATCAGCACCAGGAACATGAGTGTTAACCTCAATCGGAGCAAACTTGTAGTCGCATGCAATGAGTGCAGAGGGCTGGATATGCAGGATAGACAAAAGCTAATGCAAGATTTATCTGTTTTCTTACAACTTGAATGCAGTTATTTGTTGTTGTTCTTATAATATCTGTGCTTTTTTTATGTCATGGAAATTTGCATAACGGGGTGTACGGGTCATTGTAGGTTCCATGTAGATAAAATGTCATCTGCTCATGTTTATGTAAGATTGAAAAAAGGCCAGACAATGGATGATATCAGCGAAGATGCACTTCAAGACTGTGTTCAGCTTGTCAAAGCCAATTCCATCCAAGGCAAGTCTGATAATGCTATTATTTTACTTTATTTCTTTTGATTTTGTAGTGTGACAAGTGAGTATCGACTGTACATAACATGGGATCTATTGATAGATCTTAGTGGCTTGTGAGAGATTTCTCTTGGAATCAAGTAGTTAAGGACCGTGGTTAAGGAAGAGCAAGTATCTAAATCTTCTGAGAAGGATTGTTTTAATAGGATTCAGATAATGTTATGCTACCAAGGCTTCTCAATTTAAGGCACACTTGCATGGTATTCAAACTGAGACCCTTTGCAATAAGAAAAGATGGAAAAACAATATCATGGATAGAATATACACGCATTAGCCAAGAATATTTCATTTTGTTTGACCATCTACATCGAGTTTATTGTGGTAGCGACGTATTGGCTTTGTATCACTCATGTTTTTTTGTTACTTGGCAGGCAACAAGGTCAATAATATTGATGTTGTCTATACGCCTTGGTCTAACTTGAAAAAGACGGCTTCTATGGAAGTTGGGCAAGTTGGTTTCCACAATACTAAGATGGTTAGTTCTTTTAAATTTTTGAAGTTATTTTACTTTCTGAGTATTTTGTTAGTACATATATCTGCTGTTCGTCTATCTTTAAGTTAATATGGACTAATTGATTGAGCGAAGTAGATTAGTTCAAGTAAAGTTATGATATTCATATTTCATGTGTAGGTACGCACTGTGAGAGTAGACAAACGCAACAATGATATAGTTAATAGGTTGAACAAGACCAAGGTGGAAAGAAAAACCGACTTAAAAGGTAATTATGCAAACTCTTTATAATCGTTTCCCTTCGGTAATTATGCAGACTCTTTATAATCTTTTCCTCAGGTATAGACATTACGCCGCCTTGACCTTTAAATTTATAAGTTGGGGCTGCTTTTCTCTGGAAATGCTTTTTAGCTTTTTAACATTTACATATGTGATTATTTTCGTAGTAACTTTTTGCAATTAATTTTGATCTCATCTTTACATTTTTTTTTTAATTGGCTTATTTGGATTTGTTTTCCGCCTTTTTGACTTGAGTAGATTCACCGAACAAAGAAAACACATCCAATTTCATACTCTTTTCTTTCCTGTTTAGAGTAGTTTTCTGAGCACAATTGCTGAGTACTTTGTTGAATGGCTGATGTGGAAAGATAAATCTTATCAGTATATTATGAATTAAAGCCCACCCAAGCTTCCTTATCAGGTGGTCAACCATTGTGGTACGGAAGATAGGATAATCACCGCATGGCCTAGCATTATGCATTCTTTCTTCTTACACAGCTTTCTTCTTAATGGTGTTCTAATCAGTCTAGTTTTATTTAAGCAGCTGAAAGAGAGGCAGTCGATGCAGCAGAAAGAACGGAAAAAAAACATCAACAGAGAGATAAAGTAAGTTGATCCCCATCTCTTCTTCATCCCAACTGAAGTGATTATTTTCCAGTTTTGTTGGAATATCCATTTTCTTCTATACAGACTAGTTACCTTCTTGGTTGATCTGGTTTAAAGTCTGAACTGGTTAAAATGATGTTTACTTTCTGCAGAAACGGCATGAAGATTTGGAGAGGCTAGAGAAAGAGAAACAGGCAGAGCTTAGGAGCTACAAGGGTTTGATGGTATCAGAAAACATGACTTCGAACAAACAAATTGCATCTGGAAACAAGTCCATGCAGGAAATAGAGGAAGATTTCATGTGATGCGAGGCACACACCTATGTACACTAGGTAACAGAGTTAGATTTTTTTCCGTTAACACGAGTGAACCAAGCCGACACCTCTGGTCTGTAGGTTTTGTCGTTCATGGTTGAGGACTCAGGTTAACGTGAAACACTGTTTGTCGAGGGATCAGAATGTTTGGTGTTTCTAGCAGTATTTAAGTGTTGGTATATTCAGATCCTCAGATATGATTTTATTTTTTTGTTTCTGTTTAAATTCCTTCACTGCAATCTTTTTTGGTTTTGATTTCTTTCGAAGTTAAGCGCAAGCAATACAGACAGTGCTGATTCTTTTTGACAACCAAACCAAAAAGTATATCAAGGATTTAACACAAAATTACATGGATGCTTAGTTCTCAGAACTTTGGCTACACAAAATGAAAAGTTGCTGGAACCAAGTCTGCAAGTCAAGCACTACTATCCCTTTTTACAAAGATGAACCTAAATTTCCTGCAAGCATCTAGCTTAGTATTTCCAGGCCATGTTCTCCTATCTAATTACATCAAAAAGAAAAAGATAACTAAATCATTCTTCCTTGAAATGCTTGAATAACGCAAATCAATTGTTCTGGAATACTGCGTTAATTACCTCCTTCAAATTTTTGCAACCTAAAATCTGCATTTCTCCTCCCAGATCAAGTAACGCAAGAGATTTCTCAGCCGATTTTGGAACAATACATCTTCTATACCCCAATTTGGAAACAGCATTCACCCTCTTCTCCATTCTTGAAACTACACGAAGTTCACCACCAAGGCCAATCTCTCCGATGAATGCAACATCATTTGGAATGGGGACCTCCAAGAAACTGCTGCAAATTGCAGCAGCTATTGCAAGATCACCAGAAGTCTCGCTCAATTTAAAACCACCAACGATGTTCACATAAATAGTACTGTCCTGGAGCTTCAAACCTGCCTGCTTCATAAGAATGCCAGTGATCATCTCTACTCTTTTCTGATTGGTCCCAGTAACAATCCCTGAAGACTTGGCAGGAGTACATAATGCTTGAATTTCAATGAGGAAAGTTCGAGACCCGTCAATAACTACAGCAATAGCAAGTCCAGGTAGAACATCGAAATCAAAGTACTGCTCACTCAAGAAAATCTCACTAGGGTTGGCAACAGCTTGCAAGCCAGATTGTGACATTTCAAATACTCCTAGCTCATCTGTGGAACCAAAGCGGTTTTTCACTGACCGAAGGAAACGATGAGATGAGTACTTCTCGCCTTCCATATACACAACAACATCTACAATATGCTCTAATACACGAGGACCCGCTATTTCCCCACTTTTTGTCACATGCCCTATTAGAAAAACAGGCACATTAGTGCTTTTCGCGTACCTTAACAATGCAGATGTGCATTCCTTTACCTGCATTATACCTCCTGCACTTCCAGTCACTCCATCCAAATACATTGTCTGAATAGAATCAACAATAAGTGCCCGAGGAGAAAGCAAATGCGCCTTTTGCAATATATCCTCAATATCAGTACCAGAGTATAAAAACAGTTCTTTTGTTGCAATTCTCATACGATCAGCTCGGTTACCAATTTGCTCCACACTCTCTTCACCTGAGACGTACACAACCGGAGCTGGCTGACCAAAATCACCCTCTTCAGCCAGCATTGCAGCAATCTGCAAAATTAAGGTACTTTTACCCACACCAGGATCGCCACCAACTAAAACCAAAGAACCTGGCACAAGACCACCTCCTAGAACCCTGCCTACTTCAGCTCCAAAAAGTCCAGACAATGGGATTCTCCAAGTCATCTGATTAATCCCCTTATTCACATCTGTCAATCTCTGCGGTAACACTTCACCGCATTTCCTCGGTACCCATGATTTCCTCATCTTACTATCTTCAACAGCAACATCAATCTGCGAAATTCGAGTCATCGTACCCACTTCATCACAAGACTGACATTTCCCCCACCATTGTGAAGTTGAATTTCCACAATTTGAACATACCCAACACACTTTAGCCTTCCCAGTCTTCCCATTGGTCTTCTTTGACACAAATTCTTGCCCCTTTAATCCAAAATCTTGCCCCTTCGACCTGAACCCGGAAATACCCACTCCTTGAGTATCACTTTTTGGTGATACAGAAACCGATTCATTAACAACTGAATCAGAACTAGAACACTTCGAATCATTACCACCACCATCATCATCATTATCATTATCATCGATTTTTTGATTGAATGATTCAATAAACGTTCTAGGAACAAGGGTTTGAGTTACAGGATCAAACACATATTTAGGGTTAGTATCTTCGTCAGATTCATCACTAAATCTGTTACTTGATTCTGAAAAAAAGCGTTTCTGGGTGATGTGATTAAGAGGGAGAAGAGGATGAGAGGGATTTGAAGAGATGATGGGATGATTTGAAAGTAATTTGGGTTCAGGGAGATTGAGAAGTTGTCTATGGCGATAGAGATTCCGGAGGGATTTCATGTCTAGGGTTTTTTGGGGGTTTTAGTGTCGGAACTCGGAAGTGAGAGAGAACAGACAGTGGGTGCCGGTTCAGGGCTTAAAAATTAAAACAGAATTAAGGAAGGAGCCTTAAGTTTTTTTTTTAGGTCCAAAAATTATAGGCCATGGCTCAGTCATGGGGTCTTTGGCCGATAGGGTGAGGCAGGTAAGGAGTCTCGGGGATGTGCCTCCAATGTCAGCTTATAAAACCGGCACAATAAGAAATACATAAAAAATAAAATTGAAAACTCGGAAAGAATGACTCGCTTTTGTTGCCTCATTGAAACCTTGTCAAGAAAAATCCATTGTGGTAAACCCTTAGTTAAGGAAAAGAGTGCAATGTCGAAAGTCCATAAAACTATAACAAGACTACCTAAAAAGATAAAAGTACATTTATAATTCCCTAGTTTATTGAAAATCTTTGTTCTCCATCGATACCCAATGAGCTGTCTTCTAATGCTAGTCATATGTATGTCACCACAAGCAAGTTGTGGAAGATGAGCGTCTTCACTAGTGATAAAACTATCAATATATATATATGCTACTAAACCCTTCTATCAATAGAAAGATTAACAGAAGTATCACGATGGGTTGTACATGATAAATAATTCTTCCTCTTGGCGATTGTAGATGCCATTTTAGGCTTTTCTGCAATCAAGAACTTATAAAATGAGAAATGTATCTCCAAAGAAATACAAGTAGAAGAGTCACGGTTTGAAAAACCGTACCAAGGAAATACATAACCAACATTGATTTCAACGTCATGTTGTTTCATAGGATCAATCATATTTTATTGAAAGGAAGAATTACCAATGACTACACTAAATACCATGATTAAGAAAGACTAAGAAAAAATATAAATGAGACTCAAAAGATTGGCAGAAAACCATGTACAAGAACTCAAAATGATAAAACACTTGACTATTAGTTTTGTTTTATTAAGTAGATTTAAGATCCCTAAGCTAAATGATCAGATGATGATTTAAAACCTCTAAAAATCTAGACAAAACTCCTAAAACAAAACTATTGAACTTAAATAACAATCATTTGAAATAAGGTTACTAATCTAGAAGGAAAAAGCAGATAATATTCAAGTAAATAAAAAAGAAATGGCCCATGTATATCCCAAATATACTAATCTTGTACGGCGTTTATTTGCTAGTGGACTTGAAATGAACTCTCCCCGCGCCTTAGCCCTGCCAACATCTTTACTGAATAAATTAGTTACAAAAGAATAAAGAAACAAATAGAAAATTTTACAATAAATTTTTAAAATGAGCCAAAAGAGAAAGATACAACGAAAGCAGAAAGTTAAAACTGCAAGCCTTTGAGTTTTGAAAGTTAAACGAAGCGAAAGATGTAAATCTGAGTTAATAAAGACATGCATATGACAACTAAAAATAGAACCAAAAGACACTAGCAATCAAAAAAATAAAAAAGAAACAAAAAGCAAACACCTAACATTGTAGATAATCATCCGGCGCGACAGATTCATACAAATAATAAATCTAAGGAAGGCTAGACAACACCTTAAGGATTTAACATCACAACAAATTGAATAAGGCACAAGACGAACGAAACAAAACAGAAATCCTAAGGATTCGAAGTAATTTAGTTGAAAAACCGCAACTCCCAGGTTCAGCAAAATCCAACAGGCCTCAAAATGGTAATAAGAAAATAACAGAATAAACAGGCGAATAAGTCGCAACAAAAAAAATAAAAATAAAAATAAAAATAGAGGCCAAGATAGGGGAAAGGATGTGCACAATCAAGTTGAATTTCCTAGAGACTCCTTCGAAACAGATAAATTGGATACACTTCCATTTATACAAAAACTTAAACTACCTAACCAAATGAAATTATTTTTTTTAAGAAAAAAAATCTTAAAATTAAACAGATATCTTTTTTTTTTAAACAATTTTTTAACAAAAACATGATCCTCTTCCCTCTTCGATTGCCACAGGCAACAACACTTTAATGTTGAGAGTTTGGCCGATAAAAACAATATTTTCCTTTCCTACTCCTGATTCCGTAACAAAACATAAAAACAATTTTCGTTACTTATGAAAACAAGAAAAATAATTGATCTCCTTCCTTTTGAAAAGACACCTTACCACAGCCTGAATACATACTATGTTGAAGGAGATCAAACCAACTTTAGGGATATTTTTCTAAAACAAAACTAAAAAGAATTCGACAACAAAGTGTGCACTTAATAATAGATTCGATAATAACTGAAACTATATAGAATCAATATCAAGTGTTATGGAAATAACATACTGTATAATTTACTTAATTATAATAACAATTATAATGCGGAAAACAAAATAAATGACACAACAAGATTTTGTTAACGCGGAAACCGCAAATGAAGAAAAACCCTGGGAGCTAGTTCAGTTTTGAATAATTTTATAATTAAGCCCTTATACAAAATATAATACCAACTTCGTATAGTTGATACCAAGCAGACTACCCCTAGCTACTTAGTTTCGAGAGTATTCTTGCGCCTTCGAATTCTAGAGTCAAGCACATGGATAACAAGTCTTTTGATCGTATTCCAAACAATAAAGGAAGAATTTGTTTGGTAACCACTATAATCAATCTTGCTAGAAGATATTAATGAGTCGTTAACAAGGCTCTTATGTTTAATCTAATAAACTTCACTACACCAAATCGACGGTTTTGAGACATATATAAATGTTGCCCTTATTTTTTGAGACACATACAAGTGTCTCAATTTTGGCGTAGGGAATGCTTTGAGACGAATTTAAAGACGCTTATAAACGTCTCTAAATTAATTTAAGCGACACTTATAAGTGTCTGTTAATTAATTTTTAAGAGACACCTATAATTAATATAAACGACACTTATATATGTCTCAAATAAAATTAGCTTTTAAAAAAAAAATCATAATTTTCCAATTGGGAATTCCCAAAATCAAAACTATTTCCTGCACCTCCATTTTTTAATTTTCTCAGACACCAATACAAGTCGAATTCCATTCCCATTCAAATATTAACACTACCATCAAAAATGAAGTCTTAACATTTAATATCTTCAAGGAAAAAATTAAAAAATGAAAGATGGAATACAAGAGAAGATGTTGAAAATGACTCAAGTTACTTATCAGGAAATAAAAGATGCTGAACATAATCAGTAACAGAAAATTTAAATGCCAAAGACTTGAAAGTCATCTAGTTTAGAACCTTGGAAGAATGGGAATTTCAGAATGATAAATTGAGTTCCTTGTTGTCTCACAAGTAGCGCAAGCAATGAGCTTCCATACCTGAAAAAAATAATGGAGTTCTGTAAGAAACATTGACAATTATGATTCATGGACAAATGGCACCGCCAAGAATCAACCGAAAAAGAAATGAAGGGCGCTCAAGCTACGGTAAACCATTAAGAAATTTCCATCTGCTGGGGGACAGTCTAAAACAAAAGATTGCAAATAGAATGTGCATCGATACATGCAATTTTTCTCCATTAATTTATCCGAATAATCAATGCACATCAGCTTAGCCATACAATGTAGACATATATTGCATGCATGCACTATGAACCGTGAGAAAAAACACATCTAATCTTCATAAACATGCACACAAAACATGAAACATATCTAACATCCAGGTGGATAGGGTCTTCGCATTAACTTTGATTCAGAAATAATTGAGCAAATCATAGCATACTAACTGAATAGTAGACATAATGCCTTAAAATATGAGACATAATGCCTTACAACCATAAGCATGCTAAGTGCGTGCTCTCTCACCTTCCATATCGCGAAGTCATTTTGACTTCCTTTTGTTGCGATTACATTGTCCTGAACTCCCTCGCCGCCACCGGCCTAGATTGTCCTCTGGTTTTCTCCAAAATAGCAGTGCCATAAGATGGGAATTTGTCAACCGAAAAGTAGACATGTCCGTCAGCAGATAAGCATATCCATTTTGTATAATCTGCTAGAAAGAACCAGATCAAATTTCAGGTCACATGTCTAAACCCCCTCGCATACAAACAAAGGAAATGAACCAAAGGGCAGGGATTTAATATGATCACCGGCACCCACCCATGACCCATCTTTTACCCTCATTAAAAGAAAATCAAAGACGAATAAAGAATGTACAAAATTTCCTAAGACACGCCAACACCCAAAAGATCATTAAGAAAATCACCACCTGAAGAGCTAGGAGGTGGTGCATCATCTGAATCCAGATCAAGTAAATTTACAAGTGGAGCAGCAGTACTTTTGTCAACTCCATTGGGAATATTAAGCGAAGCTCCGGTTGAAGTTGAACCAGTTGCCGACAAAGTACCAGGCCTCTTTCCACTATAAGTTGTTTCATCTCGAACAGGCATCCGCTCAACCAATGCAGACCTGAAGACATTCGTCCAACAGTTTAGTGCAAACGAATGGATTCGTGCACAATTCTGCAAAAAAAATATCTGTGTGATTTAAAATAGTCACATAACCACCTGATATTCTGGTGCTTAGCAACTATAGAGTTAAACTTGATGGATCTTTGCTGCAATTCAAGCACCAGGCTCCCTTTGTTCTGAACAATAATATCCCTTATCCTCCTACACATATCATGATAAAATGCATAATCAGTTCTGTATAAAATAGCACAAACAGATGCATAATCATCTTAGAGTAGAACCATTAATTGTTGAGAGGCTGTAAACACACAGTAATGCTAAGTCCAATCCATTAACTAATGTCATGTCATAGGATGAGTGCAAAAGAGAATTTAACAAAGATCAGAAGCTAACAACATACGTCCATAACTTATATGAAATGCCCAATTACCATTACTTAACAGCATCAGAAGCTAATTACTAAGAATGCAGTTTTTAAACAGCATCATCAAAATGGATGAGTGCAAAAAAGAATTCGTGGGTATTCATCACAATCATATGAAAAGAGGAAACATGAAGAGGAATTCTTGCTCTAAACCTTGTAATAGACGACAGTACCAAATTCTTCCAACCCATCGTTCAAAGAAAAGTGGATTTTGTATGAGAAACTATTGCTATTCAATTGGCCTAAACGCTCTTAAACATTAACAATCACAAAAGCAAACGATAATTATAGCACCAGGTAGCTACGCTTTCATCAAAAAGGCAACATAGCACTCACAAATCCAGGAACTAGGAGCTTTCTTCTTTCCATCCATATATATGACAAAAATCAAAAACAAATTCTACTTAATAATAACCAATAGAGAAGAGTTACCATTTCTACTACCTTATCCACAGCCAAAAATAGTTCATCTTTAAGCAATTTTACTTATATCCTACTAAGTATAAACCTAATTCTCTTACAAATTCGTACAAACATACATGAATTGGAAAATTCAAAACAAACCCAATTTAAATTGGAACCCAAAACAGTTGAATTAATGACTAAAAAGATAGGAAAGAGACAAAAAAAATCACTCTAAATTGATAAAATCTAGAGAGAATAATACCACACGAGCTATATTGTTCACAGAATAAGCTCAAACTAAACTAAAAAACAAGTAATAAAGTTAGGGGTTTATACCTGAATCTTCTTGGATTTGTCCCTCAATCTTCTTCTGCAATTTCAAAATCAAAAGTTAAATAATCTATTTCTAGGGTTTACGAAATACATATACACAGAATATGTAAAAGGATTTCATACCTGAGAGAATACAACAAACAAATAGGGTTAGAGGTAATACCTGAATCACCAAAGATTTTACTTCAATCTTCTTCTGCAAATTTCAAAAAAAGAAATTAGAAATCAAGAATTTTAGGGTTCATCAATAAATATAATTTTTGATTTCGTAAAAGGTATATTTCTTACCCGATGATAGAGATTTCTAGGGTTTCTAATTCTTCAATTAAATCTTCTTCTGAGAGTTTCAAGCTAAGAGCATCAGTTGAAGTTTCAAGATAGAGATTTGTAAATTAGGGTTTTTTATAAGGGTTTTTAGGTCAGCAAATCATACATCAGTTGAAGCATTTGGTTTTGTTTCTGGTTTCGATTTGATTTAGGTTTCTGTTACTCGAAATTTCTTAAGCGTTTTGTCTGGTTTTTTTTTTTAGCTGAGAAAAAAAGTTCGAGAAGGAGTCGAGTGAGGGAGAGAGAGTTCGACGAGTGTTTTTTTTTTGGAAACCAAGACGAGTGGCTTTATTGTTCTAAGGACCAGATGTTTATTAAATTAAATGTTGTCTGAATTTCAAAAAAAAAAACGAAAATTAAGGTGGGAACTAAATTAAATGGTGGGAATAAATGTGAATCGGGTTCCAATTTTTTGGTGTGAGACAAAGATTTGGGGGGGAAATTTTGAGGGTGAACTAATGTTGGGGGGAAATTTGAGGGGGAAAAAATGTTGGGGGGAAATTTAAGGGGGAAAATAATTTGAGAGATTTAGAAAATTAAAAAGGGATGGAATTATAGTGAAAAAGAAATGATAAATAGATATATTAAAATAATTAAATTTTGTAGAGACACATTTTAAGACACTTGTATGTGTAGTTGAAAAATCAGAATTAAAGCTACTCATATTTTTTATTTGAGACTCTTATATGAGTGGAATCACTAAAGACATATATATGTGTCTCAAACCCAAAAATCAATATGTCTCAAAATGGGCCATATGGTGTAGTGCTTCTTTGTCTGGTTAGATCAATCTAAATGTTGATTACCGAAATAATCAAATTCTAGATTTGCAATCAATCAATATAGGTCTCAAAGAGAAACTATAAAGCGACGCCGATCTCACACAGTTAATCAATCAAGTCTATCAAAGATAAACCAATTCTAGTTGGATCCCAGGCGATCAAGGTTTGTGCACTAAATCCACAAGATACAAAAACTAATAAGAATTCTTCTTCGTCTTCAAATCTTCTATTTCTTTCGATAACCTGCACAACAACACTTGAATTCTCTTGTGATCAATCACGCACAGAACATAATCTGTTAATAATGAATTATCATAAGATGACTTTAGATCCGAAGATGGTTCTAAAGATCCCGTCAATAATTTGATCTAGTTTGAGTGAGCCTTATAAAAGAAGAGAAGGTTCTCAAGAATAAACAAACTAGGTGTAATCAAAGTGCCAATAACCGTTAGTCAATCAAATCAATAATAGAAAACTAATAACATTGTAACTATCTAGTTTCCCACCAATGGTACTCGTAGAGATTCTTGATCCCATAGAAGTCTTTAAACGAGCGGTCGTAAGAGATTTCGCCTCATTAGGGTACTTTCCTCTCCGAATAGATGGCTCCACCAAAAACTATAAGAAATGAATTTTTTCTATCTATGAGGATAGTTTGCAAGAAATGCAAACTCAAGTATTTATAGAACAATCAATTGGGGGATATTTTTTACTGTTCATTCCGGCATGGTTATTCATTGATTCCGGCATGGTCGGAGGATTTCCGACATGGTTATTCATTGAAAAACCATGCCGGAATGAACAATAAAAATATCCCCCAATTAGTTTTAGTATCCCCCAATTGCATGTTCTATTTGTAGACCAAGGTTGTTTGGATATTAAGGAAAATCCAAAACTGAAAATATTCTCAAGATATGCATTAAAGTACCTAAATTTCGGTTTTCCTATTTCCAATTAATGTTAACCAATATTTTCGAAAACTCTCATAGAAAACTTTTATTATTAGTCTAGCACATTAACTAATAATATTTTCCAGAGGATATGTTTTATTGTTGGTAATTAAAACATATATGATGAAAATCATATAATTAAATGCTTTTCACTTTTTCGGAGCAGGGATCATCTTGAGCATCATGGAATATCTTTGAACAATAAATGATAAGAGTTATGTACATGTTCAAATATGTTGACATCTGGAAGCTTCTCATCTTGACAAATCCAAAACCCTAATTCACACACACACATGAAGAAATATGTGAACCATTGATATTATATTTGTACATGGAACCGATTAAACCATAACTTCAAAGTATATTGCGACCGGTTATAACATGATTCCCAATATAGGATGTAATCGATTACACCTTGCTCCACAAAGTAGCTTGTGACTGGTTACACCTTGCTTCCCGAGTTATCTTGTGATAGGTTACTCCTTGCTTACCAAAGGTAGCTTGTGATCGATTACAACTAACTTCCCAATTCATCTTGTGATCAGTTATACTTTGGTTCCTAAAGTAACTTGTGACCTGTTACAACTTGCATTCCAATATAGCTTGTGATCGGTTACACCTTGATTTCCAATGTAGCTCATGGCCTATTACAACTAGCTATATTATATAGCCTATGACCAGTTATACCTCAAGTCTCAACAAAGTTAAGATGGGATCTACCGTAGTCATCTTCCATTGGTCATCCAAAAGATATTCAATGAATCATGATTTCCCTCTCGATTATGAAACAAGCTCATACATCTACTTCCTTAAACTAATGTAAAGATATCCATAACTGAGAATCTTCAATAATTAAACTACAAATTTAATTGGTGCCATTTTTTCTAATAATGCTAGCTTTCTATTAGTAAAGTTTCCCATTCTTATTTATAGAGCAGCCGGGATCGTAAAATTCGTAGTTTGTGATCGTTTGTACTGTTCATGTTGAATTTACCAAGTTGGTGAAGATTTTACTATCGCGAATACAATTCTCTCGTTTATCTACGATTTGACTGGTCTTGGATCGCTAGTGTTGCAAATAGACGGGAAAATTTTCACATATCAATCCAACTCGCGCAAAACCATGTTTCCTATAATTTTAGGATACACACAATACAACACCCATATTGGCCATGGCCAAGACTTGAATTTAAGTTTAATCCTAGTATGCTAAAAGCATATTGGTGGTGTTCAAGCTTCCTCAATTCCATCCAAAGCCGACTTGGATGGGGAATATCTTCTAAGGCGAATAGCCATGGTCCGTAGCTCTACTACTACTAAAACTAATGCCCAAAATTGTTCTCTAAAAACTCCAGACTCAGCCTTATTGTCTACTGTAAAGCAATGATTAATAATATTTTTGAAGAATAGAGGGTGAGTAGAAATTTTGGTGAAAAGTTGATGTAAAAGGTGTGATTTTGAAACAAGTCTGTTATCGGGGCGGCATGGTTTATCAGAGGGGCGGCATTGTAAGAGGACAAAAATGGTCATTACATGATAATTCAAGTGTCCCTTATAAAAAAAAACTGGAAATAACAAATTAACCCTCATAATTGATAACCCATAGTGATGATAATCAAGTTTAGTGTTAATTATTAATTTCACTTATATTAACTCAAAACCAAAACAAAATCAGATTTTTAGAGTTAAAAAAAAAAATTAGAGGAGAAGAAAAAAAAAAACTTTTGTGATATTTGTGAAACCCTAGATTTTGATTCACTCAACCAAAATGAGTGATTCCAGTTGCAAATTTGAGATGGGTGAATCTCTATATGGTAGAGAAAATAAGTACTACATACCTCTTGATAAAGATCCTGATATGGAGTATTTGTTAGATGGTATAGATGTTTTAACCCAAAGTGAAAGTCAATTTCAACCAATTGAAGAAATTAACCAACAAAGTGAAGAACCCGACACTGAAAATGACTAGGTATACTTCTAAATTAGTTCCCATTAGCTTTTTGTTGCTAAAAATTATCTAAATTACGTAAAATAATCAATTTTTTTAAAATTTCAGAAGAACATACAGTTGGAATTAATCTCGTGACCAACTGTAACACTATGTTACGGTTCGTAAAGTATCAAATACCAACCGTAACTGGTTCCATTTTGGGGAAAACCCAAGCATAATACCAGTTACGTTTGGTATAATTTGTTTCATTACGAACCGTAGCATATTTACGGTTAATAAGATGTAAATCGAGACCAACCGTAATTCTGTTACGGTGTATTATTTACTTTTCGTTTCCAACCGTAAGTTACTCTGTGTTTTAATATTTTTTTTGATGTATTTACGGTTTGTTAGAAAATGACAGTTACTAACCGTAGGTTTGTTACGGTTTGTATAGGATTATAGTTACAAAACGTAACTCTATTCCGGTTTGTTTATACTCTTTCGTTACCAACCGTACCTTCATATATGTTTTCGTTTTGTTTCCTCGTTTAGACTAATGTTGGTATATTTTTGTCCAGGTTGTTGATGTACCTCCCCTAATGGATGAACAACCTTTAGCAAATGAAATTCTCACCAAAGATTCTAGCTTTCACTATTTAACCGAGGAGACATGGAACGAGAAAGAAGATGCAAATAAGTGGGATAGAGAACGAGGCAAGTTGATTAAGTGTATCATAGTTTGTAATGGTACCACTAGTGATATTGCCTTTCAAATGGTTTGCGAGGGTAGTGGACAACATAGAAGTCACGCAAAAAAAGGTATCGTGCACGAAGCAAAGACAAAGAGGAAGATAACTACTTTCTCTAAGAAGACCCGATGCCCCTTCAAGCTTCAATTTAAAAGGAACGCGGCAAAAAAAAAGGTTTTTGGAGAAAGTTGTATGCGGTAGTCATAACCACTCTATACCGGAGAGTTTGCTAACACACTCTTGGGGACACCTCTATAATCTACCCCTAAATGCTTGTCACTGCGAGGGGTGGGTGTATGATCAATCAGAGTTAAGTTATTCCCTCTCTTATTCTTCACCCTATCAGGATTCCTACACAAGCAACACATTTGTATGATTTCTTAAAGGTTGAACAAACAAGATAGAAACAAATAAATCAAAAAAATTGTGACCCAAACAACTTACGGTTTGTAATGCGATGTTCAATACAAACCGTAGAAAAGTTACGGTACGTAAGTTGACACTCCTAACAAACCGTAGAAAGTTACGGTTCATTACATGGCACTCGTAAGAAACCGTAGAAAGTTACGGTTGGTAACTTTCGTTTCGATATCAATTGTATAATAATTAGATACTTAGTTTTCATACACGGGATGATTTACGGTTGAAGACGCAATTAACCATACATGCCGTAACATACCTAAGGTTCATAATTGATCAACTCTTATGTACTGTACAATCAAATTCTCTATGTGACACAACGTCACTTACGGTTGGTAATAAACTCACAATTACATACCGTACGTAACATACGGTTGGTAATAAACTAACAAATACGCACCGACGGCAACAAAAAAGACATGCATGACAAAATAAGGTTCGTAATAGGGTTTCAAATACCAACCTTAACTGAACAAAATTTTCAGTCCCAAGAACACACGGTTGGTATTTGAGATGAATTCAATAGTTATGAACCGTAAAAGCATCAAATTCATCAGTTACGGTTCGTAATTGAACCAATTCCAACTGTAGAAACATCAAATCCAGAATTTGAAAATCGATTTTTAACCTAAAACCCTAATTTTTGATGGAGCATACACTTAAATTGAACACAATATACAAAATACTAACTGTGTCTTTCAAAACATACCTCATATAAGGGGTTTTTCAAAACATGCCTCATAATGGAGGTGGTTACGGTTGTAATGAAGGAGAAGAGAAGATGTAAAAAAAAAACTGATTTTGATTTCTCATCCCATTCATTAGGTTTAAATATGATGGAGGACAATTCAGTCTTTTCAACTAAAAAAGAAGGGGTAAATTAGTCCATTTAAGGTGAAAAGGGTAATCTTGTCAATTTACATCCCTTTAGGACATCCCCTAACCAACTAAAGGGACATTACTATCACACTGCCGCCTCTCTAATAAACCATGCCGCCCCTGTAACGGGCTTGTTTTGAAATGCGGATGGGTAGGTATATAAAGATCGGTTAAGAGTTGTTGAATAACTAGCCATCAGATAAAATAACCGTCCACGATAAAGTCTTGGTCGCTTGGTCTCGTACACAAACAAAACCAAAAATAACCACGTGTAGTAATTTTTTACCTGGTCCAATAATTTTAGGGTAATCTAGTAATTTTTAGGGTAATCTAGTAATTTTGCCCTAAACTTTATCCCACCACATATCGAAAATGTACCAATTTTTTGAACGGAGAATTCCCGTGGATTCTCCGGAGGCTGTAATATGGATGGGACCTTGGTAATTTCCTGGTGTGAGGTGGGGCCCAACCTCCATTTTCATGTTGTTTTCATTGTTGCCGACTAATCTTTGGTTGTTTATATTTACAATGATTTTTCATGTCATATTAAGGGAACAATGATCGTTATCTGATACCTAACTAGATCTTGCTAATTCAAATAAATGGCTAATGAATCTATTTGAAAATGTTGTCACTGTTTAAGAATCGAAATTTTGTCAAAAATGAATAATTTATGAGCTTTCAGATATTTGATCATATTGGGACGGTAACGAGGGAAACTGCTACACATCTGGTTCTATTATGATCAACACCTCTAGTCTGAAGTCTCTAGAGTCTAGACTAACAGTGGTTTACTCAATAAATACTTTTATCAATTTTCAAAGAGTTTAATGGATTTACAAATTATTGTGTTATTGGTTGTATACTTTTAAAATCTCTTTCAAAGTTTATGTTACTCGTTGTAGATTGTCAAAAGGTATTCTAAAGTTTGTGTTACTCGTTGTAAACTTGAAAATTCAAAGACTTTGCATACTTATCTATTTTCAAGACTTTGAGTGACTTTTGGGTATATATCTGCCTTGATAAAAGTCTTGCAAAATATGTAAGATTTTGGAAGACTTCCAATTTTTTTATAAAGATGTTTTTTACTCTATCTTATTTTTTTATGAATACACAATCTAAAAAGCTCCTATTATAGATGAGTATAAATTATATGATATGATTAAACATTTTTTTAATTTTAATTATTATGTACATAAAAAATGTACAATAATAATTATTTTAATTTATTGTTACACTTTATTATATTTCATTGAACCAAAGAAATAAGTTATATATATAAAATAATAATAATTTATTTTAATTTAGTTGAAGTTACTATAATAAATAAGCTACAATAAATTTTATATTTATGTCTATCATGCATATTTCCATGTAAAATTTGTTTATACAACTCTTCAAGACTCTACAAATGTCTGCAAGACATTAGACAACTCTGCATAACTCCGCAAAAGTTTGTAACTCAAATTGCTCTACGACCCTTTCGGACACTCCATTTGTACCATGGCATAACATTAAGACACTCAACTTATAAAATATGCTTCAGCCGTTGGATCATGATACAATAAAGTTGAAATGAACGGTAACAAGTTAACCCACGGCCAGACCTAATAGGAAAATCCCCAGCCCTTTATAAGATCCAAATTGTGCCTCCCTCTGTGACAGAAAGAAAGCAAAAACCTAACCCTAATGCACAAACAACAACAGCTCCTTCCCCGAATTATGGCAGATGGTTCTTTAATAGAGCATCATCACAGTATAATATTTATTATCATGATGATTTCTCCTCTCAAAAATATAAAGTATTACATCTTTTAATATCCTTAGGCCCTCCACAAATTTCTTTTGAAGATTTCGATTTCTCCTGTTCTTTAGTTTCGTAAACTTAATAGTTTACTGAAGAGAAGGATCGCAAGAAGGACTACTTGTACAGAAAATAAAACCGAAAATATTTTATCTTAAAAAAGAATTACAAGAGATAGATCGATGGATGAGGAAGATTTCGTTTATCTAAGATGTAAAAGAGGAAAATGAAATTATGAGCGGTAGCAGATCTGTTGTCACCAGTTCTGTTTTTTACTTCTTATTATTAATGAAATTAGAAAATATCTATGTATGTTGATGTTATTATAAATTGAAATCTTTCGGAGTAAGAACGGAAAGAGAGAGAAGAAGATTTTATTAATCAAAAAGAGAGGAACACATTACATAGGTGTAGTATTCTATTTATACAAGAGTAGAAGGGAAAACCCTAGTGGTCTAGTGGACCGCACATATCCATGGGCCATAGGCCCTATAACACTCCCCCTTGTGCGGTTCAAAAGCGGAACTTCAAATGTGTTGCCTCGTTAAAAACCTTGACAAGGAAAACCCAATGGGTCAAAACCTTTACGAAGGGAAAAGAGTACAACGTGTTGATAAAGCTGGCCACTTCTCTTAAGAAAAACCTAAAATATAAAAACCCTGTGGGAAAAAGATAATCTCAACCGAGGAGTGATAACCATGGTGTTGTTGTTGTCTCATTAAAAACCTTACCGAGTAACAAAACCCATTGGGACAAAATAAACTTGGTAAAGGGAAAAAGAGTTCAACCAACACTCCCCCTGATGTCGACATCATATCATTAGATACTCCCCCTGATGTCGGCATCTCCCCCTGATTGCAATCAAGGGAGTTCGGACAATTTCCTTAGTCCAATACTCTTTGCGTGCTTTTCAAATAAGGACTTAGGAAGTGACTTAGTAAATAAGTCTGCCACATTCTCATCAGACGGTACTTTGTTGACTTGAATGTTTAAGAGACACTGTTGTTGCTGATTGTAAAAGAACTTTGGTGAAATATGTTTCGTATTATCACCCTTGATATATCCTTGCTTCATCTGTTCGATACAAGATGCATTATCTTCATAAATTCATGTTGGCTCTTCAGTGGTGGAATTCAAACCACTCGTCGCTCGAATATGTGTAATGATAGACCTTAACCATATACACTCACGAACCGCTTCATGTAGGGCAATGATCTCTGAGTGGTTCGTGGAGGTAGCTACATGAGTTTGCTTGGTCGATCTCCAGGATATCGCTGTGTTCCCTATGGTGAATACATAACCAGTTTGGGATCGAGCTTTATGTGGGTCAGAGAGGTACCCAGCATCAGCAAAACCAACCAAAACATTATTTGGGGTTTCAGTGTAAGGGGTTGATTTAGCAATCCTCCTTTCGCCCTCATAGGGATAAAATAGACCCATGTCAATGGTTCCTTTAAGGTATCTAAATACATTCTTTATACCATTCCAATGACGCTGTGTTGGCGCTGAGCTATATCTAGCTAACAAGTTCACTGAGAATGATATATCAGGTCAAGTACATTGTGCTAAGTACAATAATGCGCCTATTGCACTTAGGTAGGGAATTTCAGCTCCCAATACCTCTTCGTCATCTTCCTTTGGACGAAAAGGATCCTTTTGTACATCTAAACTTCGACCAATCATGGGATTGCTAGCAGGATGCACCTTGTCCATATTTAATTGCCTGAGTATCTTATGGACATATGCAGACTGGTGGATTAGTATTCCACATGCTCGGTGTTCTAGCTCAAGTCCTAGACAAAACCGAGTTTTCCCAAGATCTTTCATCTCAAATTCAGATTTCAGGTAGCTTGCGGTTTCTCTTATTTCATCAAGAGTACCTATTATGTTCATATCATCAACATAAACAGCTATAATTGCAAATCCGGAACTCGTTTTCTTTATAAATACGCAGGGGCATAACTCATTATTTGTATATCCCTTCCCAATCAAATAATCACTTAGACGGGTATACCAATCCGCCCGGATTGCTTTAATCCGTAAAGTGAGCGTTTCAACTTGATTGAAAACGCACTCCGTGGTTTAGAGTTACTTGATTCGGGAAATGGAAGGCCATCGGGAACTTTCATGTATATCTCTGAATCTAGATCCCCATAGAGATATGCTGTAACCACATCCATAAGCTGCATTTCAAGTCCTTCTAAAACTACCAAGATAACTAAGTAGCGGAACGTTATGACGTCCATTACGGGAGAGTATGTTTCCTCATAATCAATTCCAGGGAGTTGTGAGAAACCTTGCGCCACAAGGCGATCCTTATACCTAAAGACTTCATTCATCTCATTACGCTTTCTGACAAATACCCATTTATGTCCTACGGGCTTTACACCTAGTGGGGTTAGCACTACCGCACCAAATACCCGTCTCTTTGCTAGTGAATTTAATTCTTCCTGGATTGCAACTTCCCATTTAGGCCAGTCTGCTCTTTTTTGACATTCTGCAATAGAGCGTGGTTCGATGTCATCGTGCTCAATGATCTCTTGAGCAATAGTGTATGCAAATACATCATCAATCTGCGTGGAGGATCTTTCCATCAACACGTATGCACTCTCATAATCCATAGAGATTTCTTTGTTCTTTGGAATCATTTCAAACATCGGAGCGACCTCCAGTATTGATTCATGGACATAGCTATAATCAGAGACAATTTCATGAGAGGGATTATCTATATTGATGATAAATGGATCAGGTTGTGCCTTACTCACTCTTTTCTTTCTTGGGTGAGTATCTATCGAACCAGGTGGTCTTCCCCTCTTCCTTTGGGGAGCCACTGCCTCAGCTACACTTCCACCAAGTGTAGGTTTGACACCTCTATATAAGATGCCTTTTCCCGTATTAGGGATTTCTAACCTTGCAGGCACGTTTGCAGCTGGTATGTGTGATCTCGTCACTTTAGAAATATCAGTGAATGCATCATGCATTGAGTTTGCCATATTCTGAAGATCAATAATTCTTTGCACTTCACTTTCACATTGTGAGGTGCGGGGATCAAGATGAGACAAAGTGGGGACACACCACGACAATTCCTGTCGTTCCCTTAGGAAATCCTTTTCCATACTTCCCCCTAACGACGGGAAGGTTGTCTCATCAAAGTGACAGTCCGCAAATCTAGCGGTAAAGAGATCGCCTGTCAAAGGTTCCAAATAGCGTATAATTGTTGGGGATTCATATCCAACATAAATACTTAATCGTCTTTGGGGACCCATCTTAGTACGTAGTGGGGGCGTAATAGGCACGTATACAGCACAACCAAAAATGCGTAAATGTGAAATATCAGGCTCATATCCAGTTACCAACTGGTACGCAGAAAATGGTTGGCTAATAGTGGGTCTAAAGCGAATAAGTAATGCTGCATGCAATATGGCGTACCACCAGGCAGTAATAGGCAGGTTGGAATGCATAACCAATGCCCTAGCTATCATCTGTAACCTTTTGATGGTAGCTTCTGCAAGACCATTTTGAGTGTGTACGTGGGGTACAGGGTGCTCTACGTCAATTCCGATAGACATACAAAAATTATCAAATCCTTTAGATGTAAATTCTCCAGCATTATCAAGTCTGATAGACTTAATTGGATAATCGGGGTGGTGAGCCCTCAAACGTATAATTTGTGCTAGGAGCTTTGCAAAGGCATCATTTCTTGTGGAAAGTAATGCAACGTGTGACCAACGAGTCGAAGCATCTACCAGAACCATAAAATACCTGAATGACCCGCACTCTGGATGTATAGGTCCACAAATATCACCTTGTATTCTTTGTAAAAATGGAATGTTTTGTTTTGTATCTTTAGCATAGGATGGTCTCGCTCCTGTCTTTGATAAAGAACAAGCTTTGCAAAATGAGTGGTGTGCTTTTGACAAAGTCCACGAAGTGGAATGAGAAAGGGGTTGCACATCAGTTGCTTTAGATGGCAATGGTTGGAAGACGTTGTTACTTTGAGTTGTAATTATCTTTTGTCTCATTTTACTTTTCACTCGAAAGAAAGGATGTCCGTGTGAGTTCTTTAAAACACGGATCATCATATCACGACCTGGGTGCCCCAAGCGGTCATGCCAAAGCTTGTATAAGTCACAGTTCAACAATTCATCGTTGGTAACAACATTTGATTCGATAATCTGAATAGTAGTAGTGTACAAACCACTAGAGTGACTCATTAACTTCTCTAAAATGCGTTTTCTTCCACATGTATTAGAGATAATATTTATATATTCAATTCTATTTTCACATTGAGTTTCCAAATGATAACCATTTGCACGGATATCTTTGAAGCTCAACAAGGTACGATTAGCTCTTGGTGCATATAGAGCTTCCGTGACTTTAATCATCGTGCCATTTAGCAACAAAAATTGAGCATTACCTCGCCCAATGATCACTTTTGATGATCCAATCATTGTAGTCACAGAAGATTTATAAGGGATTAGGTCAACAAATAATTGCCTATTTCTTAAAATAGTGTGTGTGGTGCCACTATCAGCTAGGCACTCAATCTCTTCTGAGGATGCCATCCCTGCAAATGAATGGTACTTCAGAGAATACGGTCACATAATTCAATCATGCAATAGATTATCACAGTAAAAATTAAATCCAAAGCATAATAAGTACCCATAAAAATTAAAAACCATTGATCCATCAACAGAAATGATAATTTAAGACTACCTGACATAGTTTAAGTCATCAAAAGAAATATTTAAACCAAAGTCTGCTAAACCATAAAGCAAGAAAATAAACAAGTTTTTAGGTTCAAAGGATAACTAAAAACTAAAATACTAAAGTAACAATCAATCGAAGTCGGGTGTTTCCATCAGGACATGGTTCTTTTTGCCCTGGAAGTCCGAAATGGTGAAGTTGACATCTGGGGAGGGATAATCATATTCTTCCACACAATTAGATTCTTGATTTATAGATTCCCGATACTTTTTATAGCTAGATCCTACCTTGGCACTAGCCTTGCATTGATGGTACCAATGTCCGGAGATACCACACATGTAACAAGGTTCATTTCCATTATCTACCTTCTTAGGTGTGGGGTTCTTATGTGGCTTTTCAACAGTGTTGCCCCTACTACTAGGTCCAGAAGTAACATCTCTAGACCAGGTATTAGAATGGCCTCCACGCCCATGGCGTCCACCCCTATGGTCCCTTCCACGATGACCCTTTTGTCCTCTTCCACGTGGGTTGTTATCCCCACGTGAGTATGGAGCATGAGAATATGAATAATTTTTAACCCTTTTTTCTTTGGGGTGTTTTCCCTTGTTATCCTTGCCATAGTTAGCCTCGGGAATTTTCTTCTTCCCGGGGGCTCTAGCATTGTTGTTTGCTAGAACTTCATTGTGCCTTTCGACCACTCGCAATAAGTTGATTAACTTACTGAAAGTTGTGATTCTCTTATTATCAACCTCCATGCGATATTGGTTGGATAGAATAACAGATGACAAAGGGAAGGTAGACAATGTCTTTTGAATCAGATCTTTATCTGTGAGTTTTATCCCACAGAAATTGAGTTGTGCTTGTAGCTTAAGCATATCTCTTTGGAAATCACCTACCTTCACATAATCAAGAAAACGAATGTCATTCCACTGTTCATTCAATTGTGGGAGAAGACAATCCTCAATGCTCCCAAAACGGCTTGCTAATGCATCCCACAGTTCTTTAGGACACATCATGTGTTGGTATCCCCAAAGGAGATTAGGGTCAATGTGCACCTTAAAGTATCGAAGGGCTTCAGCCTTTTCTTGTTCAGTTGCTGGGACAACATCTTTGTTAGTAGAGGGTATGATGGTATGGGTGCATTCTTTTGCCACAAAAGCGATCTTCACATCAGCCATCCAACGGTGATACTCAAGTCCATCTATACCCAATTGTTCGAATTCTTGTCGGATATATTCCTTCTTGCTCATCTACATAAGGCAAGATTATAGGGCATTAGTATGACTAATTCCGATATTGTATTCCTAAAGACCAAGTTTCTTAATGGCCAATGGAATGAGAAACCAACTTTCTTTATGGTTCTTAAAGTATCACGGTTGAGTAAAAATCCAAAAGATGACGGCACCCCATTAACGGTTTAGATGGATCATATTAAAAATGATTACTAAAAATAAATTAACACGATCACATACACATAAAAAAAAAAAATTCATATGAGACACAAGACATTTTTTCACAATTACAGATACAGAGAAAGGAAAAAAAAATCATAGGTTGAATAGTACTAATAATTACGGTAACGGTACAAAGCATATGATAATAATTACAGTATTTATATGGTTATAAATTTTAGACGTTACATGCTAAACAAAATCATAAAAAGACAAACAATATAGGCAGTATCATATTACGTTACATACTAAACAAATCATTTATTTCATTATCACTATTATTAATATTATTTAGTATTTGCAATCACAATCAGACAAAAACAAACAAACAAACAAAAAAATAGCAGGTAGGGTAGGAAATCAACATACATGGATTGACAAAGTAGCATGTGAACAAATAAAGTATGGTTAGGGGAACCATCAAGGCAGACAAGGGAAAGAAAGCAGATATCCTAGCTATGAGTATTCTAACTTTAACCCGTAGACTAAAAAGGACACTATAAAAACAAATATAATATACTTAATATTAATATTTTTTTTTTAAAGATGTCAATCGTCATAATATAGTACAGACGTTACCAAAATTAAATGAACATAATTTATGTGGAAAAAATAACAACACACAATAAATATAGAATAGATATATAGGAACATTAAGAAAACAGTGCAAATACATGATGCATACGGGGGACCACAACATACATTATGGCATATAGGCTAACTTACTCTAGGACTAATCACTGAATAAATCAACAAACCTATATATTATCAATCAGCACATCAATCATGTATTAATATAATATGATATATTAAACATTATAATATTTAGCAATAAGGACAAAACAGGTCATAGATTAAAGATAAAAAAAAAAAAAAAAAACAGTGCAAACAATATATAACTTTAGGAAAAGAGATCCTAGATCTGCTAATAATCAAAGATGAATGTCAACCATACTCTTATATTAGATATATATATTTATTATAATAATAATGCATATATAAAGGCTTTTATGTACATGAATCTGATCTAGACATGTTATGCATCATCATATATGTGAATGGCACATAAAAAAAACAAAAAAACAAAAAAAAACCAAAACATGGAAGACAACTTTTAGCAGGACTCATCACATCTTGAAAAATATTAATATCATAAATTTATGTATATACAGACTCATAGGATAGAAAAAGTACATAGCATATTAATAATATTAAAATATTGTGACTAAAACAACACAGATATAGTATAATCATCCATCCAAAATAAATAAATAAAAGAAAATGATCATAGCAGACAATTCTCTTTAATCAAATCACAAGTCACAATCAATCAAACAGGAGAGAAAAAAAAAATAATGATAAAGAGAAGTTTAGGGATACCGTGGGTTTTCAATTGTGCGATCAAGGAGAGAAAAAAAAAAAATTCGCTGCAGCGGTCGAGCTCGTGCTAATAACGTTTCGGAGTAAGAACGGAAAGAGAGAGAAGAAGATTTTATTAACCAAAAAGAGAGGAACACATTACATAGGTGTAGTATTCTATTTATACAAGAGTAGAAGGGAAAACCCTAGTGGTCTAGTGGACCGCACATATCCATGGGCCATAGGCCCTATAACAAAATCTTCATATTTAGGCCGGCCGACCGGAGGGCCCGAAGGGAGTGAGTCCCTTTTATGGCCACTTTTTTGTTAAATGAAGAGTAACGTAAATGTTCAATTTCATAAAAAGATTGAGAAATAATATTCATTGCAGATTCCCGTCACATTTGGTTACTTTTTCACTAGACAAGATTATCCCTCTCTTTTAGTCCAATTACTATAACTCTTTGTGTATCCTACTTTTTCAGGGGTATAATTGGAAAGCCAACTTTAATATAACATATATAAAAATCTGTGCCTTAGAACTTTACAAATTTTATCTCGTTGGAAAGGTTGTAAAAAAATCTACGCAACGAGCACAAACAACAATATCAAATTTAAACTCCATCTTCAAATTCTTTTTCGGTCGGCCCTTCCACCGTGGCAACGGTCGTACTAGTTGAGTTCCACTGCTTAATTATATTTGTGCATTATTGTTAGTTCATCTACTGCCTGTGACGATGACTGATAAGAATAAATTCGCAGGCAACTGGCCGTAAGTCCAAAATCTATGATATCCAAGATTCAAACTCAATGTTTATCGAGTACAAAATAAATTGGTTGACTTTTTTGGTTTGCAACTATAGCCGCGTTAAGGTCACATGACCACCGCAAAAATTGTAGTCAATAGTGGGCTATTGGTGCTGTTTTTCTGACCGGTCTGTAGTGGTCATGGTTTGATATTGCCTTTCTCGGATCATTGGTGCTGTTTTTCTGATCGGTCTGTAGTGGTGTTTGCCGCCGGTAATATTGCCATTCTGGGATCCACTGACAAATTGACTGGTCTAGCTAGGATCACAACAAGCTCTCATAGTGATCACATTGCACGGGATGGAATGCAAAGGGATTTTCCAAGATGACGCGATTGTAAACACCAACAGCCTGCTAACAGCCTCGTAGGTTTGGGAAATTAAATGTCCAATGTGGTTTTGTAGTGTGTACTCTACTAAATCAATTTCTCAAAAAACTAGGATGCACACGCAATGTGAAATAAGCGATATTTCCTGCTAAATTTATTATTATGCATTTTAACCGATCATCCTTTTCAGTAATGTTAAGCAACAACACACTAAGTCAAAATGGCAGTATCACCTGTCAAGCCCACAAATTTATCCACATGTTTCTTACATCAAGAGCATGATTACGCAGTAACAAACAATTTGCAAAAACATATTGGCGTATTGATATGTTTTGTAAGAAACCGAACACTTCCATCGAAAACTTGAATATTACCTAGTGGACCGTTACCTATGTGTTTTTCTTTCTCTGTTTCCTACCCAGCTCATGAGCTTTTTTTCTTTTCTTTCCAACTCTTTCCTCCATAGTCGCTTCCAGTGAAACAAGGCTATTTATGTGAGGATTTGCTTTGCTGGTGGCATATACTGAAGATGTAATAAAACCATCCATGAGTTTTTCAAAGTCTCGTCCAGCTTTCTCAATGTTTTAGTTTCAGGATCATAACAAGAGAGAACAGCATTGTACCACACCAAACATGTGTCGCTCTTCGTTAGCACAAATTGCTCAAACCAGCTGTGGTCTTCCCATGCTATACTAAACTTCGTAACCCACGTGGAAACACACCTATGACGCGTGGAAACACACCTACGACCCAGTTTCGGCCTACAACTTGACTCCCATATCGCGACATGTTTACTTAAATTTACTTCTAGAACACACAAATTCCCTCCCAATACCATTAGTTCGACATGGTGATTAGCGCCAACGCCAGCAAAAGGTATTATTGATGGGAGAAATTTGAACCTCTCATTTTCCAAATCGAAAGCTATTACTTTTGGTTTCATATTGCTGTATGGAAATATCCAGTGAAGAGCTCCACCTGCAAGAACTCCCACTAATGGCGGCGAATAGTACGCATTCGGGACCAAAAGCGTTTTTCCATTATACGACTTCTGATTTTCCACTCATTACCACCACCCTGCATGAGGGTATGCACCTGAACCCTTCCAACCTGACGACGATAATCAATCGCATCAAAATGAGAACTAGGGTCACGCAGAATTCTGACAACCTTGTACTCGTTACTTGAAGGGTTGTAACCGAATCCAATCGCCTGATCTACGTAATCGAAAGCAATCGGAAGTTGAATTTGCTTTCCAGTGACAGGATTGCAGATATAGACATGTGTTTCCCACGGATCGTCAATCGAACGGGAGAAACTGGCATAACAAACTAAACCGTTGCAAGAACCAACCATGAAACTTTTGAAGTCGGATGATGATACTGGCATAATTAAACTGTGGTAGTTTAGTTCTCGTTCCTCATCATCATCGACATGATTAGTACTAACCGCCTTAACATCATCTTGTTCCGAAAAGTAAAATTCTGCCACATCTTCTTCTGCTGTCATACGGTGTGATGATGATGCCCCGTAAAGCAAACCCATCTTGGGTTTAGGTAACAAATTTCCCCATATTGTGCATACTTCTCTGCATCGTAATCGTGATCCTATAGGCAACCTAGAGAGTATGTGTGCAGTGATTTCTAAAGGTAAATTCTCCATCAAAGTACTATTCTTCTTCTTAAATTAAAATAAAATTCTTTTTTTCTTTTAACATATAGGTTTTTGTTAAGCTCTTGATTTGGGCAGAATTATCAAAAATCTTGCCGATACTCCAGAGCTTATAACTTGGATATCCCCCTCTCTCTAGTCTCTATATTATAGAGTCGTGTGAACCCCAATTAGGAAAGAAATCCGATTTAAGGCAGCTTCCTTATTATTCACCGATACGCTAGTTCATATCATGACTGGCACTTGTTGACCAACTCAATATTACACTGCATCCATCTTTAAACACTCACGTGTACCGTAGCTTAATCACATCCGTCTAGGCTAGAAATGTCGGTCAAAAGGTACAGCCAGTCACAAATACATTTCATCCGTCAGATCATATGATAAAGTTTGAAATGTTACCCTAAACGAATTGGGCATCTCTAACCCTTATAAAAAGTACAGTAGATCCAGTTTGTGCCTGCATCCATCTATCGCCTCTTGGAAGAGAAAGGAAGCAAACCTAACCCTAAAAACAAAGCTTTTTCTCCATCTACCTATGTTCATCATCAATGGAAGCAGCAGAATTATGGTCATGGCGGATGGTTTTTCAAGAGCATCATTAGAACAAATATGTATTTGCACTATGATTTTTCCTCTCAATAATGTAAAATGTTTTGAAATTCTCCATTTCACTTCCCCTTTTAAGTTCTTTTTTATTTGCCTCCAACTTTCGATTTCGGCTTCGGATATTTCTTGAAGAGATAAAATTTTTTTTGGAAGAACTAAAGAGGAGAATTAAAGAGAGAACTAATTTTGGAAGAACTTTTTTCTTTTTATGCATATATGTGAGCCAATTACAAAGATTGTTTTTTTTTTTTAAATTATGAAATGTAGCAGATCTGTACAGAGAAATACAGATCCGCAATGATATTTGAATTCCACTGCTTAATGTTTACATCTCATCTGGAACATTGATTAGTCCATATACTGATAATACATCTATGCATCAAACTGGTTGCATGGCCACCAGTATAGAGAAATACAAACACCAACCACATCAGGGAACAAGTCCAATACCCATGCTTGCAACCCAATATTCCAAGATTCATACTCAGTATAAATGGTAGTTATACTATAAATTTATCTGGCAACCTTTTTTCTAATGCTAGCTTTTCTTTTTTCTAATGCAAGCTTTTCTATTACTAAATGTTCCCATTCATATAGTTTTATTTGTAGAGCAACCGGGATCGCAAAATTCGTTGTTTGTGATCGGTCTGTACTGTTCAAGTTGAATTTACCAAGTTGGTGGAGATTTTAGTCATTTTACTACCGCCATCGCCATGTGAATACAATCCTTGGGTTTATCCGCGAATTGACTGGGCTTGGATCCTTAGTGTTGCAAATAGATGGGAAAAATTTCGCATATCAATCCAACTCGCACAAAGCTGCTAAACACCAAGTTGGCTTTGGATGGAATTGAGGAAGCTTAAACACCACCAAGCTGCTTTTAGCCTACTAGGATTAGACTTAAATTCTAGGTCTTGGTCATGGCCTATATGGGTGTTGTATTGTGTGTATCCTTTGTGGGGAATATCGTTCCCGATAGGTAAAGCATTTTATTCTTAGGCGAAACTTTTGTTCGTTAGGGGAATCTTTCTCGATCTCGTGTATGTTGGAAAACAACGAGTCTAAACGGACAACAAAATAAACTAAGCAAAAATCGAATTCTTAAAAGCACTCACAGTTTTCTTTTATTGGTCCCGTGGGCCCCGTAAATGATAGCAGGGGGGCGGGTGTTTGTGAAGCTTTATGGCGGGTTTTTTTGTGCACGGTTTTTTTCATTGTTTGTTAAGAATTTTTGGTTGGAAAATGGGTTCAAGTAGAGGATGAAATAAACACAAAGAAATTGTTGTACTCGTGACTTTCAAGGATCGAATAGATTTCTTTTAGACGATTATTTCTACCCTCCCAATATCAATTGACGATTGCAATAGGTATGTGAAATAATGCCTTCAGGATACAATGAAAGCCATACAACAAAGAAATTGGATTCAAGGTTTGTACCCCTTGACCCAATCAAGAACACACGAGAGAGATTTATGATGATACTTTAGAAAGAGAGAAAACAAGTTGAATTCGTTGATAAGAATGGGAGAATGCATTCACTATTTATAGGGATATTCCTGCCTGTTAGTAATGCCTTTTCATCACCAACAGACGCTTCCAAAATCCATTAATGGTTGCTTATGGGAGAGACGCGTCTGTTCAAGTTTGTGTAGAAACTTTAGTTAAAATTTATACTTTTATCAAGAACTTAGAACCCTTGATAATGTTTTCGGAGATATACGAGCAAAGTGGTGTTGCTCGTATAGAGCTCCTAGAACTCTAGTATTGAGGGTGGAAGCAAGGACTTTGTAACTTGAACCTTGTATTGATTGATTCTTGATTGCTTACTTACTTACAAATGAATACAACATGCCTATTTATAGGCTACAAAAGAAGAAGAGAACTATGCCTATGGAGGCTAACAACTATGCTTATGGAGGCTAACAACTATGCCTTTGGAGGCTAACAACTATGCCTATGGAGGCTTACCAAACCAACTACTAGACAATCTAGTATTCTTGTTTGATTTGTCTAACTCTAGAACACTCATTTTACACATGTTAATTGTCTAACATTGACTCTAGACATCCTAGATATTTCTAGGTTAATTTAGATAGATGTGAACACTTGACTAAGTTGGTGTTGAATATTCAACACTCCCCTCAACACCTACTTTCCAACTTCTCTTTATCGTAGACATATCGGTCCCCTTCATAGTTTAAGGATGTTTCGGTCCTCTTCATAGTTTAAGGACGTTTCGGTCCTCTTCGGAAGTTTAAGGACATTATGGTCCTCTTCGTAGTTTAGGGACATTACGGTCCTCTTCGTAGTTTTAGAACATACGGGTTCCATCGTAGTTTAGGGACATTGCGGTCCTCTTCGTAGTTTTAGAACATACGGGTTCCATCGTTTAGTTTAGGGACATTGAACATACGGGTTCCCTTTTTCGTCCTTTTCGTTTCAAAATACTTCTTGTACTCTTTAGACAACTCATAGGATTTTCACCCACTTTTGTTGTTCTCTATCTCATCACCACTTGGTGATTGCTTCCGTTTCTTCACAACATTTTTTGTTGTTTCTTCTTCTATTCATCTTTGTTCCAGTCACGCTTTTGTTCGAAAACTGTAACACTTCTTTGGTTATCCAGATTCTCTCACAATATTTCATTTCTTCAAGCTTCTGCCACAAGCTCTAACTATTTTTCTTCTTGTTATTTGATGTTACAAATTTGCCACTTTATCCAGATTTGCCACATTTCTGAATTCGTAACAGATTTGCCACGCTATGACATAATTGTCACACTTTGGTTTGTACGTATTTAAACAAACACCTGTAAACCCATTTAGACTTCATTTGGACATTACAAATTAGGTAGTTCCAACACTCCCCCGTAATTTGTAATGGCTCTATTTTTTTATTTTTTTGATATTCACCCAATCTCCGTTTGCGGCTCTTATTTCCTCATGCTTGCTTCGCTCGCAGTAAACTCTTTATGTTTGCCGCCACGTACCGCCGTTTTTTTTATTTTTTTTATTTTTTTTTTGTTCTTCTTCTTATCACGAGTATGATTTAGTATCTCGTGACAAACATGCCATGCTTTTCTTCGACAATTGAGGAAGCAATCTGTTGCTCTTACCCTCAATATTTTTTTTTTTTTTTTTCTTCCCGATTTGAGGAAACAACCACTTATTGTTCTTACCCTCAAACCCTTCTCTGATCACTTATTAGGAAGTGACCCTTTCTTCTTCTCTTTTATCTTGTTTTTTTTTTCATGGAGACCCCATTTTTTTTTTCTTCATGGAGACCTCATTTCTTCTCTTTTAGTATTTCTTGCTCATTTAGTATGTCTCCTAACTTCTGCGTGCAAGCCTCTACAAATTCAACATTTTTGAAATGTCGATATTTCAAAAGCTTTGTCTTGTAGTAGCAGTAGTTTTTTCTTCTTCCAGTGGATACATGTCCACCGGCTTCGTGTCACAAGTAGAAACTTGATGTTGTCGTGACAAACATGGCTTTCTTGCCATATTTTTTTTCTGTCAAAACCGAGTAGGTCGTCTCATTGAGGCTCTCTTCCCACAATATGAGGAGGCGATCATTTGAAGCTCTCTTCCCTCAATATATGGAGGCATTCGTTGTTGACGTTTTCATGATATCGGCTTCTAAAACTCTTGAACGATTGTGGAGGCAATCCTTGGTGCACTTTTCCCACAATTGTCTTTAGAATTTTGTAAACAATTTGAGGAGGAAAAATATTGCTCTCTTCCCTCAAACTTGTCTTCTGGTCACTTATCAAAAAGTGATTTCTTTTTTTCTTCTCTACTTTTCTTTTTCCACATGGAGGCGTTTTTGCTCCTGTGAAGGTAGGATTTTTTTTTTTTTTTTTTTTTTTGACAGTTGGAATGGTTGAAATCTTCTTAGTGGTGTTTGCATCTTCTCCTTCTTAAACTTCATATCTTCTCAACTCGAAAGCTTTGACACCCATCAATCCGTAGCGGAAACTTTTACGCCCATTTCGGATCGAACGAGCTTTGATACCAAGTTAAAATTTATACTTTTATCAAGAACTTAGAACCCTTGATAATGTTTTCGGAGATATACGAGCATAGTGGTGTTGCTCGTATAGAGCTCCTAGAACTCTAGTAGTGAGGGTGGAAGCAAGGACTTTGTAACTTGAACCTTGTATTGATTGATTCTTGATTGCTTACTTACTTACAAATGAATACAACATGCCTATTTATAGGCTACAAAAGAAGAAGAGAACTATGCCTATGGAGGCTAACAACTATGCTTATGGAGGCTAACAACTATGCCTTTGGAGGCTAACAACTATGCCTATGGAGGCTTACCAAACCAACTACTAGACAATCTAGTATTCTTGTTTGATTTGTCTAACTCTAGAACACTCATTTTACACATGTTAATTGTCTAACATTGACTCTAGACATCCTAGATATTTCTAGGTTAATTTAGATAGATGTGAACACTTGACTAAGTTGGTGTTGAATATTCAACACTCCCCCTCAACACCTACTTTCCAACTTCTCTTTATCGTAGACATATCAGTCCCCTTCATAGTTTAAGGATGTTTCGGTCCTCTTCATAGTTTAAGGACGTTTCGGTCCTCTTCGGAAGTTTAAGGACATTATGGTCCTCTTCGTAGTTTAGGGACATTACGGTCCTCTTCGTAGTTTTAGAACATACGGGTTCCATCGTAGTTTAGGGACATTGCGGTCCTCTTCGTAGTTTTAGAACATACGGGTTCCATCGTAGTTTAGGGACATTGCGGTCCTCTTCGTAGTTTTAGAACATACGGGTTCCATCGTAGTTTAGGGACATTGCGGTCCTTCTTCGTTTCAGTAAAATACTTCTTGTACTCTTTAGACAACTCATAGGATTTTCACCCACTTTTGTTGTTCTCTATCTCATCACCACTTGGTGATTGCTTCCGTTTCTTCACAACATTTTTTGTTGTTTCTTCTTCTATTCATCTTTGTTCCAGTCACGCTTTTGTTCGAAAACTGTAACACTTCTTTGGTTATCCAGATTCTCTCACAATCTTTCATTTCGTCAAGCTTCTGCCACAAGCTCTAACTATTTTTCTTCTTGTTATTTGATGTTACAAATTTGCCACTTTATCCAGATTTGCCACATTTCTGAATTCGTAACAGATTTGCCACGCTATGACATAATTGTCACACTTTGGTTTGTACGTATTTAAACAAACACCTGTAAACCCATTTAGACTTCATTTGGACATTACAAATTAGGTAATTCCAACAACTTTTAGGTTTTCCAAAGTAAAACCAGAAAAAAATTCCATGAGACGTTGTCTCGGATTGTGCTAGGGGGCATCGTGAGGATTTTTGACCATGGGGTATAATTTGGCCACTGAGTAAGCAGAAGGAAACAAAGCACAATTTTAATCATTTGCAGCAACCATAACCAGTAATTTTTCCGGGATGGACAACATCTCTGTGACTAAAAATCTGCCGGTGTATCAAGCATAATGATTCTCAACTACTTTTGTATTGTGTACCCCAACATAATAACAACCATGTCTACATTAAGATTCGCTGGTCAAAAATTGAGGTGAGTCATAAATACGTTTCAGCCGTTAGATCATACAACAATGTAGAAATGAGTAATGGGCAGATGAGATCTCCAACCCGTATAAAACTAGCAAGTTGTGCCTCCCCTAGTAGTAGAGAAACAAAGCAAACCTAACCCTAAAACACAAACAGCAACGGCTTCTTTCCCATCTGTCTGTGTTCATCATCAACGGTGGCAGCCGAATCATGGAAGATGATGGAGGTGTAATAGCATCATCAACAACAAAACATATTAGCACTATGATTTCTCCTCTCAAAAATGTAAAATACTATAGGAGCTTGTGTACTTTTCTGCTCTATGTTGTTCTTGTGAATCTTCTAATTAGTCTTACCTTTTGCTTCTGATACTTGAAATTCTTCGAGAGATGAGTAATGGTGGAGAAAAAAAACTGAAGATGAAGATCTTTTACCCGAGTAAAAGAGAAAATAAAATAAAAATTAAAGGTGGTTACTGGAGAAGGAAGAGTTCTTTTTTTATAGGTGAACCAATTGCAAGAATAAAGTAAAATCGAACTATGATTTGCAGCAGATCTGTTGTGCCCAGCTCTAATTTTTACTTTTTATTTAATCAAATTATGAAAAGATCCATTTATGATGTTTTTTTAGATATTGAAAATCTTCAATATTTGAATTCCATTGCTTAATATTTGTATCTGATCTGTAATAGTTAAAGAAGAGCTTAATTCCTCTTCTCAAGTATGTTTTGTCCACCATTATGTAGTATCATGCACAGCAATTCACAAGCCCCATCTGGCAACAAGTTGCAACCCAATATCCAAAGATTCATACTCAATGGTTGTTAAGTTGTTAAACTACCTCAAAACTACACTGCTTCCATTTCAAACACTGCACGTGTACCTTAGCTTAATCACAACCGTCCACGGTAGAAATGTCCAAGTCAAAAATACGTTTCATCCGTCAGATCATATGATGAAGTTTGAAACCCTAAACGTATTGGCATCTCTACCCATATAAAAAGTAAAAAGTATAGTTGTAGATCCAATTTGTGCCTCCATCAATAATCTATCGCCTCTGTGAAGAGAAACAAACTTAACCCTAAAAACAGAGTTTTTTATCCCATCTACCCATGTTCATCATCAAAGGCAGCAGCAGAATCATGGTCATGGCGGATGATTCTTCAATACAGGAAGAACAAATATGTATTTGCAGTATGATTTTTCCTCTCAAAAATATAAACTGTCGTGTAAATTTCCATTTTTTTGTTCCTTTCAAGTTTTTTTTGACTTCTAATCACGCTTGCATTTCATCTTCAGAAACTTGTTTTCCTTCTTGATGAGTAACGAAAGAAAGGAAGATAGAAAAGAGGAGAATTAAACAGAGGATTAATTTTGGAAGAACTTTTTTCATGGATGGTTTTGCGGAGGAAATGGTGAAGGGGAGGATTTTTATCTAAGATGTATGTGAACCAATAACAAGGATTTTTTTTTTTTTTTTTTGAAATTATGAAATGTAGCAGATCTGTACTGAGAATACAGATCCGCAATGATATTTGGTTTCCACTGCTTAATGTTTACATCTCATCTGGAACATGGATCATCCATCACATATTAGTCCATATACTGATAATCCATCTAGATGTTGAGTTAGTGGACATAATTAGGATCAAATAGTAGATTTTGCCAACAAGTCATGTTTTGTGAACGGCGCATTTTGAATCACGCAGCGTATCTTTGCTATATGATCAACTTTGGGTTATTGCTGAGGATTTTTGGTGATAGCCTATCTTTATTTCGTGTAATTGTGCCACGAAACTGTTTCAAATCATTATACAAATTTTAAATCAGTGAGCTAATTTTGGGCTTGCATTTTCCGGTCGCCGAATAAATTTTGAGTAACCATCCACATGACACAACTTTTTGATGTAAACAAAATTGGGTCATTGTGATTTATTTGAGTTACAATGTAGATTTTGAGCCAACAGATAGATGTATCACGATGCAGATTAGGGCTCATGAAATTGTTAACGGTTGAGTGCGGATTTTGTTAAGGTTATATGGAATTAATTTTTTAAGGTTATGGAATTAACTTTGTGTCACGAAATAAACATTGGATAAAAATATAAAATTTGCATTACATATAGAGGGCACGAGCCAAATTCTTGGGTCTTGGCTAAAAAAACATCTTATGTCATGCCTCATTTTGGGTTCTAGAAAACTTAATCTAGGTCACTCATCAAATTATTATAGCGGCACGTCCTGAATCATTGTTATAAAAAGATATGAGGTTTATGTCCATGATGACTAAAGCTTTCAGACGAACGACGTTTAATGTAGACCCGATCCGAAGGTCGGGAAGCTCCGGATGGAGGAGTCATTAGACGGCTCAGAAAGCTTGCGGTATTGTTAGGTGGGTCGATGTTGGTGCACAAAATAAGGGGCAGGCGACGGATTCTGTAAGACTGTTGAGATATCCCCAATGTTTCTAGATGATCTTGATCCCTACGGGAAACATGTTTATCTGTTCGTTTTTCGATCATTCATTCTCCTCTCCTCTGCAAAAAAACCCTGAGTTTGATATCAAGGATTCTGATTCATTATCTCAAATTAGTGAGGGTTGTAACAAGATACGTACGATTGCTGCAGTTTAGGGTCTTAGGTTTAGGCCTAATTAGAGTTATTAGGGTTCATCAAATTCTAGGTTTTTTTTACCCCTCACTCTGAGCTATCAACGGTTTTAATAAGAATCCACGGAAGATCGTTGTTCTGAAACAATCTATGAATCCAAATTAGAGGTCAGTTATCTTCCTGATTATATGATTTTGATTTGTTTGTTTCTGCAGTTTCAAATTGTCTTTGAATTCTTTCAATGAGTTTTTGCAAATTTTTGGGTAATTGATTAACAAATAACAACAATAACAATCAACATTTGGAGCTGAATTTTTTTTTTTTTTTTTTTTGTAAACATGTTGAACTTCTTGAATGATTTAGCCTTGAGGGTTTTTGCAATTAATTCTGTCAATGGAGTGTATGTATTTCTTGCAACTGTTTTGTGGGAAATGGACTAATGGTAAATTTCTGACTGCCTTTCTTTGTGTATAGGAGGTGATTTTCCATACCTACACCGTTAGAACTGAGGTGCTCAAATATATTTCTATTGAATGCTTACTAATGAATTCAGGTAAGTTGTTAATTTGAGTTGGCAACATACATGGTGCACATGAATCTTTCAGTTAAATTGGGTGCTAGACAACCGATAAACTTAATAGTTTCAAGTTTCCATCAAGTTCCCATAAAAAACTCATAAACTTAATATGTTCATAAAAAACTCATGAACATTGAGACATACATCAAGTTCCCATAAAAAAACTCTTGAACTTTCTTCCCTCTAAGATCTTTTTAATCATAATCTTTCGTATCTATATGCAAAAAACATAGTAATCTTTTAGTCGTATTTATTTATCTGGACTAATGTGTATCTGCATTTGCAAGTTTTTCAGAGAGAGCATGCATGCTAGAGCCACCATAGATACTTCATAATCCTCTATGTATTTCCTTCTTTTGCCATTACACTTCTAGGGGACTGAATGATGCACTGAAGGTAACCACTTCTACAAGTGCATTCTGTAGTTCATACAAATTGTAATACCATTTTTATCTCAAAGATGTTCTGAAGCACATTTTTTGTTATGTGAGCAAATTTAATTTTTACTTTATTAAAAAAAATGAAAGTCTCATTTGTCTTTGTGTTTGTTGTTTCGTCGATGTTAGACCCAATATTAATTCCACCCTCCACTGTGTCTTCTACGTTAGCCATTCTGAAAGAGACAATAACCTTTAGCCTCACATTATGGTATTGGGGGATTCGAATTGGGCTCTCTAGGTCGTCTCCACCATTACTAATTTGTCTTTCTCATACAAATTATAAATCACAAGTTTTTTGGGTTTTTCTTGGAATTTATAGGAAGACTACAAAAGCTTAGGCTAGCTGATGATTATTATTCAACCTAAGAAGTGGTTGATATTTAGACACGTTAATTCTCAAATTATGTGCCCTGCAACTTGCAGTTTGCATCTATTTATGTAATGCGGCTAATTCTTAGTGAACTTCCTGTTTATGCAGGTACCTGATTCTTGACAAGGAGCATCTCCCAACATAGAACACTACCACACCCAGGTTAGATGCACATATCAATGGTGGAGACATTGCAAATCTTAAATTTGTTTATAATATAATATATAGTTTAGTACTGATGGTGTTTTTCAAAATTAACAAAAAAAACAGGTGAAGAAATGAATGAAACCACAAATAAAATAATGCATAGTTCATTGACATCCACATTGTATTAGTAGAGTTCTTTCACATATCGAAAGGTTGTCGAAAGGGATTTTGGCAGTATCGTGTTTGTTCTTCACATATGCAAACCGGTAAGAATGAGAGTGGGTTAATTGGAGTAGGGGGTTCAATTGATTTGGTGTTGAGCTGTGATTTTAAATTTTGGGATTTGCAGGATATATGATTCCCGAGACAGACATCACATGAAATTGGTGAGTTGTTCAATATAAGCTGGAACAAAGGCCCTCTCTACAAAGGTTATTGGTTTATTGACCTGCCCTGTGAATGCCCAGTCAATGACGAAACCTAATGGACAAGAATGCCTGATTCTCTATTATTTTTAACAGGGTAAGGGTAAACTCTCATACTCTCATGTTTTAATAATTAGGGGTTTTCTTATTGCATTCCAATTTTTGAAATTTGACGGCTAGACGAAACATTGTTATTATTCCAGTTCAGATTTTTGTATATATAATGGTTAGGTTTATTCGAATTAATCATGACCCTGATCTAAATAACCAAGTTTGTTTCTATTTATTGTTTATACGTTGTCATATCCTGTAGTATTATGATGCATCTGAGGCTTGGAAGAATAAAGGTGGATGGGTTATTTCCTATAGTATGATTTAAGGTAATCCTCTACTATACTAAAATTTGTTGTAATCTGAAAAAAAAAAAAAAAAAAAACCGAAGTTCATGACATTAGCTGCATTCATTTTCTTATGTTTTAATGATGATTCTAACTATCTCAATAATCATATAATATTCTTGATTGTATCCAGGATGAACAAATAATCTAAAATGAGTATTATGACAGAATGCCATTGTGACAGAAAGTTAATGTTCATCGTGGATACAATTAAGTCGATCCTTTGGTGATGAATTGATCTTCTTTAGAGCATGGAACGTTTCAAACTGATCATGTTAGGAGTCACAAACCTGAAGTTTGTAAGATGGAGTTATTTGAAATGAAAAGGTTAAAAGTGAAGGATGAGTTTTGTTTAAATTGAGGCTATGAGATGTTTAATTGTGTTTGCTTTCTAACGGCTATCTCATGTGATTGCACTGACTTGGGTTGCCACAAGTAAATATTATTGTAGTGAACTTCACTATAATTGCATGTTAATTGGTTTGTAAGTGAAGGAAAACTCCAAAAAGCATAAATTTCCTTGGGACTAATGTGTGGAAGCAAAATCCGACAAGTAAAAAAAATGTCGCATATTCTTTCATGGTTCTTCTTTTTGTAGTTACGTATTCAATTTAGTTTTGTGATTTCAGGTTATAAATTATGTTGTGAGTTGGAATTCAATTGGACTTAAATGTTGCTACAATGGCCAACAAGGCTTCGCCCGCACCTTTCATAAAAAGGTCAAGAAAGTATTCATCCCTTCTGAGGTATTCCGCAATTTCTTTTAAGTGAATTACATGATTTAAATTGACTTCTTTTAAATTGTTGATACGTTTCGAATGTGTTTAGAAGAAATAAAACTGAACTATAAATCAAAGGTTTAGAATAATAGCCTTTTTAAATTGTAATGGTTTTGACTAATTGGGTTTTACTATATCATTTATCTAATACTCAAAATCTATATAGGAAGACTGATTTTTCTTTTGAATTTGATCTACAAGGATGTCTAGAAAGTAGATAAACTGTATCTTGAATATTGACTAGGAGTAAGTTCTGCAACAGGTACCACTGAGAAGCTTATCAGGTTATAATTAAGCTTTTTCTCTTATGAGAATTTGAAGTTTTGTATACATAATAGAAAATATTAGTTGTGTTCCTCTCTTACTATTGTGCATTATATCTACCGTTTAAAAATATGCATGTCTCAATTTATCGTTGAAATAGGTACCAAGTTTTCCAGAATCCCATCTCAATGCTACGCATATTGTGCACTTTAACAGTTACTAGTATTCCCTCCTCTAGTTTATCTTGCATACAAACACAAATTGATCATTAGTATCAAACAGAAAAAAATCTATTCCCTGCATTCACTTAATGGCTTTGGGAAACCGTATATTTATGAATATGAGTTTGTGGCACAATGGTAGTGCGTCTGATACCAAGTCAGAAGGTTGTGTGTTCGATTCACACCAGATTCAGCCATCTATGGTTACTGAAGGTCCAATACCGACTATTATTGATATGATCTATTTGGGAATGTTACAAACTGGCACACACCATTACTAACCATGAAAGCTGATGTATTCCAGGCAAAACATGAAAAATACATGGAATGGAGAATGGATGGTTATGTATCAAAGCCTTTTACTATGAGTTGGATATTGTCTGCCAATTAGTAAAAAATCTATCAAAACTATAACTATGATTTAGTTATAATTAGGGTTTAATTTATCAAGCTCTTTCATTGGTATATTTAAGCATATTATCAAGCTATTTGTTTGGTTTCATATTGATCATAACAGATGAACATAGGCATGGATTTTTGGTTTCATATAGCAGCATATGAATCAGGAGGAGATATAGATTTGTTGATAACTAAAATAGACAAAAAAAAAAAAGCATCTGATCCTAAAGAGCTGAAGACACATCCTTACCACCCTAAAAATATAAACAGTCTTGGTTTGAAATATGAGTTTTACTAAATAGAGGACAACCTTACTTACAATGAGGTACAATTTTTGGAATTTTAAAATTTCTCATACATATTTTTATTGGATGAACCAATAGCCAAGATAGGTGACATTCTTGAAGTTATATAACTGACCAATAACTACATCACAGGAAATAAATTACATCGCAAGAAGTATGCTACAGATTTTCTTCCCTTTCTTTTTTTTAACTCCTTGCTTTCTGTAAAAGCACAATAAGTATGCTAGGGTTTTACTTGCCTCTCTGATCATATCTGTATTGATATAAATAGGGAAATTAATATAAGTGTACCCTAAACTTGAAATTTGGACATCATCGTCTTTGACCTGTGAAGGAGGTAATGTTTTAACAGTTCTTCACTACATATGTGCATTTTTGCAGTTTTAGAATGAGAAATTGATGGCCCAAATTATGTCATCATTTCTCCAGAATGATTTCCTCCCCATCAACACCTGTTTCTCCATCTTGGTACTTTCTCTGTTTATATTTACTATGAGTCACGCATATATATAGTTTATAGTTTGTCTTCAATATTGATAGTTCCAGACTTCCAGCTATGAAGTAACAATGTACAATGCCATATTTGATAAAATACATATATTTGCCTTCGCAACATGCGAGTGTTTTTGATAAATCAGTAAGATTTATGTGCTTAAAAGTAGGATTTTGATAAATCAGTAAGATTTGTGTGCTTAAAAGTAGGAGAACTGTAGTTTGGTTGAATGATTAGTTACTTAAGAAGTGCAGTGTATTGATCTAATGATTCTTCGCCTAATTCACTTTGTATCTTTTGGATCTCAAACTTAGCTCAAGTAGGGTGGGAGATAAATTAACTACGTCTAATGTTTTAGTGGTTAGCTCAATATACGGTGTATAGTATCATCAACGCTTAACATAAGAAGAAGTTAATTTTTTTTCTCCTGGAAAAAGTTAATATTATTAGGCAATAGTGTGACGGTACCAAGGCATGTGTGCTTCTCTGTATCTGCATGTCAGTTAGTGTTGTATCTGCACTTCCAACAGTAAGAGAAGGAAAAAATTATTTTATGTACACGTTTTTGTTTATACCAAGTGGATTAAAGGTGCTCCAATGCTAACATGAAATCCCTCTAAGTCCCTAACCTTGAACGCTAAAGGATTTGGAGTTACCAATTTAGGTTATACCACTCTATCTCCTTATGATGTGCGGTATTTCTTATGATCAGCACAATGAACAACTCCAAGAATCTGTAAGCTGTACCATCACTATTGAACTCTTTGTTTTTCCTTTCTTTCATCAACTATAGTATTTGTGTATCTGCAATTGCTGTTTTTATGGTCTAATGAAAGAATTGGGGTTCTTATTTGATTTTCCTTCTGTGTTGCTCAAATGTTTAATAGTTTTCAGGTGGTTCTTATGCTTGGTTTAAGGGATTTGATTAGCTGTATATTGAATGTTTTAAGAAGAATACTCAGAAGCAATAGGTTTACAGTTTATTTAGCTCAAAATGAGAAAGACAATAATTTTATGGAACATGATAATTGGAGTATCAGTATAAGAGAGTACAGGCTATGTTTATCAGAAAGTTAGATTGCATGTAGATCAAAATTCATGGTTGAAGACATAAAATGGAATTTTTCTATATAGTCATATGTATCTCATTAGTTGGATATGTTTCATAAGCCGCGAATACCAAAAACATAGAATGAAATTTTCCTGTTGTGTGGCATCTTTAATAATCATCCCAATGAACAACCCTGCTCCATATTGGCATAGGTAAACTCTCTTGCTTACATGTCTGCAACATGTTTCTATGCCATAATGGAAGCTCATTTTATTTTATTTTATTTTTAAAACTGGACTCCGTGTCAGAAGTTGCCTATTCTATTTTTACTCCTATAAAAATGGTGATCTATCTTTGTTTTTTCTATAATATATAGATTTCAGTAATCTATGAAAAATTAAGAGAAGAATGTTCTAACCTAACTGAAGCCTTAGGCTCTTCAAGTCCTTGGATTTCGAATTCAGGTGAGTCGGCACATAATTGATGAATGAAGATATATTAGTTGCTAAACCTCAGCTCTGATGTCATGCCAATTTGAAAGTAGTTGACTTCATGTCAGGTGCAAGCCTTTAGTGGTTTTTGATATTATATTCTCCATGTCTCACTACTTTCACATGCCTTATTAATTTGAGATATTATTTGTTCATTTAGATTAAAAGAGGCGTAAAAATCCTTGAATGAATATGTAACATTTTTATATGGGAAAATAAGATATTTTTACACGAGGTATTGCAAGTAGCTTCTCAATATAAATGATGGTGATTCTCAGCTTTATAGTTATTCATCGAGAATACAAAGACTCAATGCCAGTAATTTTATACTGTAGATATGGATATGGATCTGAAAGTCCAAATTCTGGCATGTATGGGATTCCTCAGTTGGGGCCCAAGGGGTGCATCGTTAGTCGTACACTAATAATTTGATGTTGGGATTTAAACATAGTCTCTCATGGTTTTTTATTCTTCTCCTTTAATTTGATTTTTCTCTAGGAATATTTACTCTTGAGCTAATTAATTATTTATAAATTTTGTGTATTTTTTTTTGAGTTTCTTTAGTTTGTTTCTTCGTTCCCTACTTGAAAAAAAAGGATGGTTCCGTCAAGTTCAATTATGATGTGTATATTACATATGTGGAACTGAAATTTAGAAATAGGAAAACATTGTTCATCTTCCGATCTGTTTTTCGCTATGTTAGAAATGTATAAATGTTTTATTATGTTGGGATTATAGGAGAAAATGAAATTTTAAATTAAGTAATTGCATTCTTGTATACATAAATGATATGTGTTTTTGTTTTTTCCTTTGATCATTACAGAAAATTCAATGAGTAAATAAGAGCAAGTTGAGGAGTCATTGGCACATAGCCATCCAAATTTCCCAGGAAAGGATGGAAAAGGCACAATGGTAATCCCAATCGAAGAATGCATTAGGAAACTCCATTAAGTTAGAATTTTTTTTCCATTTGAATTCGGTTGTCATGAGTTCAATCAGTTTTTGCTTAAAGTTTTGTCCATGCCACAACACTTGTGCTAACAAATAAAGTAGTTCTTATGATATGGTCGCTAATCATAAGATATCACAGTTTATGTGATTTTTTGATTAATATTGACTTGGGTTTGGTGATGTTGTATCTACTACTTGGGATCTGAAACTAAAAAGGAGTTCCTTCATAAAAGACCCAAATTGGCACAGGTTGCAAAAATTACAGCTCAATTTTTCAAGGTTTGATAACTCTAGCAATGAAACCTGTCGAGTGATGATGTGGCATTTGTATTAAAAGAATGCTCGAAGTTACCTTGGTTGACCAAGTAACTTTTGAGTATAAAGATCATTCATTGTTTGATTTGGCAGTGATGATGTGGCATTGGCACTAAAAGACTGCTCGGGGTACCTTGGTTGACCAAGTACCTAATAAGCTATAACTAATGACATTTTTTTCCTGTATTCTTCTCCTTTTATCTGTTGTATTTTTCATTTTTTTTAAAGTAGAAAAAGGGATAATTCTATTGCATTTTTCCTTTGTTTTTTTTTTTAAAAGTAGAAAAAGGGATAATGCCATTGGTTAAAATTGATAGTATCGACAGTTTTCATTCTACGGAACTGGCCTTTTGGGAATTGTTATTTCTTGATCTAAGATTGAGATTTTTATCAACTAAGATTGAAGAAGTTAAAATAAGTACTGATGAAAATAAAAAGCTTACCTAATTACCTTGCTGTAAATTTGTATGTTCATAATGATGATATGAACTGCATTCTTTATCGAAAAGTATAGCTTGCTTATATGTTTTCTTTGACCTGTAAACAAAAGTTAAATGATTTAGCTAAATTTTAGTTAGCGGAACAATTGTTGTTGTTCGCCATTATCTTAGACCAAGATACAAGTATACAACTGCAGTACAACTGATATTGCATAGAGTATAATTTCCCGTTCTTGCAGTTTCGTTGGTTCTATTGAAAATACTAGCACAGCTGCACAGAAGATAAATCATGTTCCTGTCCCACTAAGAGAAGTACTTCTTCTTACTTTTTTAATATGAAAGAGAGACAAGTACTTCAAACTACGTATTTGTGGCGCAATGGTAAAAGTTGTGGTAGATGATTTCAATATTATTAGAAAGTCGAGTGGGAAAAGTTGTGGTAGATGATTTCACCTCTGCTGAATAATGTTCTTCATCCCAGTCTTAAATAAGGGGTTCCAAAAGATTGAGAGCATCAAGAATACTCGACCAGCATGTAAGAGAAGCCTTGGCCGAGGGTTGGCATAATATTAGGATTTTGGTGGGTTTAGCCACCTCCTTTGCTGATATTAAATGTCAAACAAGATGATATTCTTTTGTTTCCATTTCCTCAGCTGTTGGTTGGAAGAATAAGGTCTCTCTCTCTTGGGGTTATTTATTATCTTCTCTTAACTGTATCGTTTTAAAGTTTTTAGGCGTGCAGTGTGGTGTTGGTTGCTGACCAGGATTCAATATGAAGTTGCTCGACAACACAAGATCGATAGGGAAAAAAATAAACAAAAGATGGAGAGAAACACATACAAGTTTGGATATGTAGTGATGACATCCTTGGATAAAGCTAAGGCATTGCTAGATGAACAATGTTTGGAGGAACCTGAAGAAATATTTGTCCTACGCATGTTATACTAGACTGCATATTTTTATATGTAGAAAAAAGATGGGGATGATTTTGATCTTATGGATAAGATGGTAGAAGAAGAAAATTGCTAGAAAGTGGAGAGGAAAGAAAATACTGATGATACACATGACTCGACTGATGCTTTCCCTTACTAAGTTTTAGTAATGTCTTTTACTTGGGTGTTGTCCAGTCATTGATCTTCTTTCTGTTTTTAATTTCGATATACTTGACCGTAGATCATTATCCTTTTTGGTAGTGTTTCTTGGAACGAACCTTATTACTATCTACTTTTCTTTCTTTGTTAGTCCTTTGAAGTATGCTATTGTAAAACATCTTATTTCAATTTACATACATGAGTTTGACATAATGTATAAGAATTGTAATCCATATAGGGTATTATAAGAGCGATTTGGTTATCTCAACCTATTTTGGTCTGCTAAATAATAATTAAAAAAAAATTCAATCAAGGATAATAGAAGTTAGCGGATTTTTAAATTGGAGAGATTTATCACATCAACTTGACAGCAAATAAGAAAAATTGAATATGTGGATTAGGAAAAAAATTCGATGAATAAAACTATTATGTGAAATTCGAAAGCCTCATTTTCAATATGAATTTTATACCCGATGTGATGTACCGAAACGTGAGAAACTTGATTCCTAAACCTAGAAATTCCAATCGAATTACTGTGCATAATAGAAAATAATTATAAGCGAGGGAAATAATAAACTAAAACATGTTGAATATTGAAATTTACATGACGCATGATACTAACCGGAGGTTGAGCCAGGGTCGTAGGCCCTGGGGATACCTAGTCATAGTTATAAAAAGACATGCACTTTAACTCTGAGATTTGAGAGTCATTAGATGGTCAGTATTTAATGGGGATCCTGATCTGGCTGTCGAAATCATCCGGATTGGGATTCCAAATGGAATACCCAAATTTACGATGAATGCCTTTTATGGAAACACATCCAAACTTATTAAACCGAAGAGTTCGAACCGGGGCCAAACTTATTAAACGCAAGAGTTTTACGGGCTGGTACAACCCTAAACGGAAATCTTCCTCTATTTTTTACCTCTCCTGCTGTGTAGTAAAGTTGCAGAGAGAGAGGTCCCTTCTTCTGCGTACTCAACTCTTCTTTGGTTCTTTACATATCATATCTTGAACAAGTGCTTACAACATCTGCATCTTATTTTGCTGATTCAGTAGTAGTTGAAGGGATTTGTAGGTAAGAAGATATTTTGGCATAAATAATTGATTTCTGTCATGATTTCAGAAATTAAAACCTAGGATTTGATATATTTGATGGTAAATTTGGGGGTTTTCAATGTAGTCCAACAAAAGTTTATAGTTGTCACTACCAAGACTACCTCAGTCATGTCCAGTCTCCACCAACAAAACAGGTGATTGATTCCATATACATTGTTGTTGGCAACAACATAAAAAACGACATGAAGACAACCATATATAAAGAAATACTCATTAGATAAAGAGAACACTCTAAGATTTGGGTTGTTGATTTGATTTTGATTACAAGTTTCATTGTTATTAATTGCCTCATTCTTTCCGGTTGTTGTAGAATTTTCTCTTCACTCTAATTCGAGTTTGATTTCGTTTTGATATTCTTTTCTTTATCTAATGTTTGGGTGTTCTGGTTGCAGAATATGTACACGATGAATCTAATCTCCTTAGATCCATGGTAAGGTAATTACTGTTTTCTCCTTCTTATGGTTGGGATTTTAGTTTTTTTTTGGTTAATTCTTATTGCTCTTATTGTGCTTTTCTGTTTGTTTGTTTGTTTTTTTTCTTTTTGTCATTTTGATTTGTGTTTTAGATTTGGAGTAAATAACTTGCTCATATAGAGATTAAACCCCACAAATTGTGTAGAGCCTACAACATACATATCACCACCACATAAATCCAATAGCTACACAAAGCTAAGAGTATCGGTTAGACCATTTCTGTAAAGTATCAGTCAAGATCTAAAAACGTTTTTATGCAAAAACTTTGTTGTTATTATACTTCCGTTGATATACATGTGGCAACTTGATCACTAAGACATAAAGCTTTCTGACAATGGTATTATTTGCAAAGTTTCGCGTGTCTTTCTTTTTTGTTGCAAAGTTTTCATTGCTTAAAAACATGCCATGTTTGAAATGCCCTTCCATGTAGTAACAGGCGATAGGGAATATATATAAGATCCACATGCGCAGACACATGTACATGTTTGTTAATTTGTTAAAAGAGTGGAGATTACTTTCTGTTAGGAATTTGTGCTGGTAGTCTATAGATTAGGTGATTGTTGAAAAATATTCTTATTCCGCTGTTTAAGTTAGCAAAACTCTTTTACATGGGTAAATGGTTGTTAATGGGAGTAACTATGTTGTTTCCATGATCTCTCTTCACTGAGAGAGGGAATATGAAATTTTTATATGTTTTGCAATGTTGTAGCACCACCCAGGGATTGTCCTTGGATCCGCTGGGGGATGATCCCAAACGCATAACTAGGCGAGTCGTAAGCTTGAGCACAAACAATACTTTGGTATTAGTAATGGATTTGAAGTTAGGGGAGCATTGAGACCTCATAATCTCTTCCACGTTTTTTAAAGATGGTTAGATCTCGAAAATTATTAAATTTCTAGTTCATAAACTCCTAGAGTTGATGATAATCGTTTAGTTTACTAGGTATCTGTTTTGAATCCCACATAACGTGAGGTGTGATTTGGCCATGAAGAGTAATTTTGGTGAATTGAATGAGGAACTCCATATAGTCTTTGCGATTTTGAATTTCGGAGGCATTTTAGCACCTTCCGGTTCTTTCGAATTTTTTAATTTCTATCTAATTTGTTATAAATGTGATGGCAGGATCATGGAGCTATTTTTGGATATGAGATGCAATGAGTGACTTCTTTCCTAGAACAACACATTTGATTCCGGTTCTAATTCAACTCTCTCTCAAGTATTTAAAAATTGGAGAAGTGGGTTCTTTATATTGATGAAGCTAATTTGTGAATCGTCGAATATGTCCACAACCTCCAGAAGATCGGACACGAAGGAAATTTTAGAGGTATTTAAGCCCGGTGATTATTAACATTTCCCCACCTTGATCATTCTTTTGAATATTTTCCACTGTAAGGTATAGTTGTGATTCCTTTACATGTTAGATATTCATGATTAAATTTAGAATGGGTGTCAGACCGAAAACTGTGTGTATATATGTACATGTTAATAATATCTTATCTTATCTTACTAATATCTTACTAATATAAAGAAAATAGTTCTTTTTGGTAGGAGACCCCTAAATTACTAAGTTGTCCCTATTTTTAACATATTTACATAAATATCATTGTTTTAAAAATATATCAAAAAATTTAAAAACTTAATATCTTTCAAAATATACACCGGATTTTTTAAATTTATATATTTGCAAAACTCTTTCAATCATCTACGTAACGAGTACAAATAAGAATAGTAAATTTTTGTTTTAGGAAAAAAATTTCATGGCTTTCAAATTTAGTATTGTTGGATGTAGGGGTGTACATCGGGCCGGGCCGGCCAGCCCAAGCCCGATTATAGCACAGGCCGGGCCGGGCAATAGCAAATATTTAATGCCCATGGCCCGTCCATACCCGTGAAACAATACAGGCCAGTCTGGGCAGGCCTTGGGCTTAAGAGATAATTCAAAAGTTTAAGAAGTATATAGGTTTGATTTTTTGGCTTGATGAATGATGATATATCTGCAACCCGTTCAAATGATAGTTCAAGCAATCCATATTCATTAATGTGAAATGTAATTCAATTTTTTTTCTAACCCCAATAAATTGTCCAAATTTGAAATTTAAGTTTTGAAAAATCCATCACACTTAGGGGTGGGACTTGGGTTGGTTGGGCGGGTTAGAAGGTTTGGATGAGGCAGACCCGAGCTAGGAATTCTTTGACCAGATTGCCCATCGAACCCGTGGAACCCATTGAGGTGTTGCCCAAATCCGCCCAAGTTATGTTCCTCGAGTTCCCCGGGTTCCTCGGGTTGGCCCAAGTTCCACTAGACATACAAGTTTGTTAATGTGATAATAATAAATTTAGTAATAATAAGATTTAATTTCTCCATTTATTTAAATTTCCAAATAACTAAAGATTATTTACAATAATATAAACTCTTTTCATATCAAATGATTAATGAAATATATATAATTTATATTTTCATTAATAGATTTGAAGAGAATATCTAAAATTTCTTTAAATAGATGATATACTAATTATAAAAAATGTCTTATATATAGTTCTTCGGGTTGGGCGGGTTGTTTGGGTTAGAAATATTTGTGTCCATGCTTGCCCAAATTTAACTCGGGTTCATAAAATTTATTCCCAAGCTTGCCCAAAGTTTTGAAATACGTTGCCCATGTCCGCCCAACGTTCGGGTTGGGCATGGGTTGGGTGGGTTGACCCAACCCAAGTCCCACCCCTAATCACACTAGCAGAAAACTTTATTCCAGGCTACCGACAGTCAGGCAGGCCGGGTAACTAAACAGGTTATCGGGCAGGGTAACAGGTCGGACTCTAATATTTGATCAAAAACCTGGGTCCGCCCACTTATAATTATCGGGCAAGCCCATGAAAGGTTGTCGGGCGCCCATGGGATCTTTTGGACCCGGGCGGTACATGGCAGGCCGCAAGCTTCCGGGCATTTTGTACACCCCTAGTTGGATGAGTAAAATTTCAAGCATGTGCATCACACATGTGTCCTTACTAGTTAAATAGAAAGAGATCAGTATATACGTTCATATTTTCTTAATGAAGAAGACGAGTGTATGGAAGTTCGTTGAATTGCAAATGTAGCGTATTAACTCTTTTTCGTTACTAAGCACTAGCACCTTTGACCATTTAACTCAAAACTATGGTTTGGGTAAAGAATTTTGTTCTATAATCATCATAATGTATAAAAAAAGTTGGTTTGCATAAAGCATTCGGGGAGAAGGGGATCTGAGGGAAAAGCTTTAACTAACAAAACTATGTTTCGTTAAGTATTAAAATGTTTGTTTTTTTGGGCTTTTAAAAGGCCTGGCTCTTAAATGTCTTGGATGGGATGCAAGAAAGTCTAACAAGTTGGTTAAGTTGAAGGAAGCATTTATAATCTTAGGTATCATGTCCAGCTTATTGGTTATACACGGTATCTGACTTTTGGAGGATCTCTGACGACATCAACAATTACTCTTTGGGCCACTGGGGTGCTTTCTTTTGTTATGGAATTACGTGTGACCTTTTACATTTTTAATGAGAAATTATCTACTAAATTGATGTCCTTCCAATTATATTTTCATGAATATGGTTAATAGAAGCACCTGCACAAAGAACTAATGTTACATTGTTTTAATCTATGATGCACTTGGAGAATACCACTTACCAAGAGGTGATTGTGTACCTTATGAGGAAGATGTAAATGCATGTGACGAAATCGGTTATGTCTCAAGGTTTTCTCTGCTAACCGAAATCATCCCTGGATTTTCAAAATTTTGTTCGGTTATCTCAAGAAATTAAGTTGCATCCGAACAGTTAAAAATGTCACCTACTAGTCCCTTAAAATTCTTCGTTAGGCATGCTCATCCAATAATCCCTAGTGATCGGTTGACCCCCATGAAGACGACGTTGATACCTAACATATTGCTCATTGATACTACCCTCATCGTACAACATTGTCTTGTAAAATGCCGGATTCTCCTTTAGTTTGGATAAAAACCTTTGCCTTATATGAGTGATTGCACACCCATTATTTCTCTTGGCACCTTCAATGAAAGGACCAACTTGTTGATTGAAAACATGAAACCCACAATTACCATCCGGAGGAACGTCGTCGGTGGATATAATGTATTCTATAATGTGTAGAGGTAGCTCATTCAAATAGTCATTATTTGGAGCTTCAAGCTTCACGTCTACGGAAGATGGTTGGATGGGGAACATCGGAGACTTAAGCTTCACGTCGCCGGAAGATGGTTGGCTTGGTTGTGTTGGACACATCGGTCCCTTTTTCTTCAAAACCCGCTCACTTGTTTCTCCTTTACCCTCAATACTCCTACCCCGTTTCTTGGGTTTCTCCAAGTACATTGCCGCGGTATACTCATGGCCACAAGGGTCTCTAGTAGTGGCGTTTTGCTGACTTTTCTTCTTATGTAACACCTTTGCATATTCTCTTAGTTGCTTTTTAGTTTCTTTTTTGCTTGGTCTATTTGCCTTTTGCCGGTTCATAAACATTATCTTGCGTTTGTGGATATAAGATTTTCCTCATGTCATCCCAGAAGATTTGTTTTTGGAGCTTGCTCATGCCACGATACATCTCTAGTACGGTTCTACCCATTTCGTTATCACCAAACTCTTCTTCGGCTTTTTCTCCCTTTGGAGGAGGGATGAAACTTAGATGCTTCCAAATGGATCGATTTCGCTTAAAGGAATTACGCCATGCTCATAGTTGAATATCATATGGCGACAAGGGAGTCCCATAGACTTCTTCATGTTACATACACACACCTCATCCGACGTGGTTTCCCACTTATCCATCAACTCGACTTCTATAATCAACAACTTCATACATTGCCGAGATACATTGTAATGGATTCCCTTGAACAATGGATGGTCGGCATATTTTCCTTTCATTTTGAATATACGGCTTTTTGGAACTTCCCTTTAATTCTATCAATGTCGCGCTTGAAGTAATTCTCCATAGCATTCCACACGGTTACTTAAATTATCAACACATCCAAAGAGATTTTTCTTCAACCGGTGGTGAGCTTGACTCTACTAAACTTGTCGCTTGATTTCCCAAGTGTTTATATTGGTTGGTAAAGGCATACACAAACCTCTCTTTGTGTGGTTCCAACCATTGGAGAAGAACATACGATACAACATCGGGGTAATCGGGAGTATCCCAATGGGCGATAAACTCCACAAGATTTTGATAATACTCTTCCTCGGTAAGGGACCAACATAATGATTCCCATTCACCGTTGAATGCAACCCATTTAGCAAAATTTAGATCGTATTGTTTATCAACTTCCTCTTTTGCATCCGCTCGTTCATGTTCCAGTAGCATCTTAATCTCTTCATATCCTTTTTTCTTGGGTGGACAAATTGTTGGCTTGCACCTATGCAAAAAATTACACCATATATGGAACGTACAAAGCATATTATGTGCTAGTGGGAACACTTCCGCTATTGCATTCATCAATGCGACTTCATTGTCGGTCACTATAACCCCGGGAATATCATCACCTCGGAAGATTGCCTTAACTTGTTGTAGTGCCCAAATATAACTAGGTTCTTTCTCGTCCCTTAAGAAACAAAATGCCACGGTAAACGGTGAGTCGATGTACGGCCAACAATATTCAACAATGGCATCTCGTACTTGTTTGTCTTGTAAGTGCAATCCATTATTAGAACTTCATGAAAGCATTGAGCCAATTTAACACTTGTTGGATGCGCAATAAATAGTTGTGTTATCTCTCCTTCCGAATCCACATCCTTTTGAACCGCGTAGTCTTTCTCTTTGGCCAAAAAAAACAATTGTTGCATCACTTGTCTATCTCTCCATTCCTTCTTTCTAATTGTCTCAATTGCATTGTTAATGGTGGACACAGATGAGTGGTTATCCTTGTTATCCTCCTTTAGCATTTGGAGCATTTGAACCGTGTAAGACCCATTTTCCTCATATTAGCTACCTTCTCCATCTCTTGAGGAGTTAGCTTGGCCGCCATGAAATGTCCTTCAAGATGCTCCGGTTTGAGGGTGGTTATGACGACCTTCCATAACCCCGGTAGAGAACCCATCCCTTCAATTTTTTGTTGTAATTAAAGGAAAGCTTGAATGGGCATTTAATCTTCTTTGAGAAAGTTTTGTTTTTTCCTATTTGTCTTTCCTTCATAAACATAACCCTTCCTCTTGTGGCTTCTATCGGGATCACCGCTTCTCTCACAAACCATTTCAAAGCGACTATTCTTTTCTCTCCCATTTAATACTACGCACATGTCTTTTTGTGCATGTTGTCTAGCCCAAGTCTTTGCATCTTTATTATCGAATACCAAGTCATTCATGTAGTGATGGGATGTGTCATCGTACAACATACCAATCGGGAGGTTGGTTTTCCATTGGTTCAATTGAATCACATGGAACCTACAAGTAATAGCACAACGTCAATACCATAAACAAAAAACACGCATTGTTTTAGTAAAACCATTAGCTTACCAAACTCTATGTTTACATTTTATCCGCAAAGGTTCGGTAATGAGAATGAAAAATAAAAAAAGTTGGTTTGCATAAAGCATTCGGGGAGAATGGGATCTGAGGGAAAAGCTTTACTAGCAAAGTTGATGGGCTTTTAATCCATATAGGCCTTCCTAACTATAATCCCAAAAGTTTTCTCCTTCTAACAAATAACTTATTTGGAAGTTTTTAACTAATCACTAATCAATTTTTAACTAATCACTAATCATTAACTAAGTTTTTGGTTAAGGGTAAAATGGGTATAAAAAATAATAATTGTTTTCCACAATCTGATGGGTAGTACCTTTTTTTGGGTGGTGCCCAAAAGATGGACTAATGTTACATTGTTTTACAATCTATGATGGGAATTTTCCGAATGTCAGTTCCCCAATTCTTCGTTCGTATTAAGAGGACTTTTACACAATCATATGTTGGGTTTATTAGTCAATCAGTGATTACCCATGGTTGTGATGAAAGAGTTAGTTTTTATGTTCGGAAACTACTGTTTACTTGGTGCAGGAAAGCATATCTGCATCAAAGGTTTACGCACTGATATCTGCTTTGTTGCATTCCAAATGTCTTTTTTTTTTCCTTCTTATATGTGGTCCTTGATTGGTGTAGGATACATTATTTGTGCCAGGGGCGGATAGGGAGCCCAGATGTTGCGCTTTTGTTTATAATACAATATTATGTCTCGCAGGGCTATGCAAGTATTGGGAAATGATGGTTCCAGATAACCATATGGATGCAGCTAATTTATTCCAGTCCTTGCATCACTTTGTTGGGTATGTTAGTGTGGAATCCTGAGTTGGTTTCATTGTGTGATTTTTCATTAAATTGGATTAAAGAGCTGCTATCAGTGCTTTTTCTGGAACCCTTCCATCTGTTTCGAATATCCCTAAAGTATTTTTGAGTTAATGATTAACCTTTTTTTGATAATAAAGTGAAATTCTGTAGTAGATTAACCTTTTTTTCTTAGTTGTACTACATTACATTGATTCATGAATTAGCTTGCACCTAACATAGGAAGGGTCAAGGGTGTATCTATAATCTATAATATTCTATGATTTTTCTCATATGCTTTACATTAAACTCCATTAAATATTGACTCTGAAACAAGGAATTTACTATTTTGAAAGAAAAAAAATCACCCATGGAAAACCGACTCTCATCACACCGGAACAACATGAGTTACATAGCAGCAGTTATGGAATTAATCCTAGGTGAATATATTCATGTCTATTTAAGGGTTAATCCTACCATTTTTCTTACAGATTCATGTCATTTTTAGTACCTTGATATGGGTTTCTACTTTAAGTAGTACCCATGCTACAATTCTTTTCAGAAAAAGGAAATAATGAAACTATTAAACAACGTTTTTGTATATATTTTCTTTTATCTGACAACCAAAAGAAATGATAAGGGTATTTTGCAGTTTTTTCTTGCATTTTTTTCCGGATAAAGTCAAATCACATGGGTTCTTCGCCAAGTCAGAAGATACAATCATAATTATATCTTGGGTTTTCCCTTCATGCCTCTGTTCTGCGCCTAATATATTCTTGAACTGTTTTTCAATCAGGGTTATTCCTGCAAATTTCCCAAAAGATAATACTCCTTTGACAAAATCCCATGTACCTTTTCAGCAACCACTCTTTTGATTATAGTTTTCTGCTTCCTGTTTTTAATTAGTATAGAGAAAATAAAAAGGTCCTTTAGTTCCTTTTTTTTGTTAGTATTCATCTAGATTTCTATCTTAAACTCTCTTTATGTTTTTTAATTAGTAAAATATCTTGACGAGCCTTCAAAGGATATCTATCCGCATTGAGTACAGAATGAATACAATGTTTACTCTCTGTAATTAACCCAGGAATGGTCTCTTTCATTACACTTAGACATTGCCTGAAAAATATAGAGTTGAACTGGGATATAATTTTATATTTTATTATTATCCCCGTTTAGTATGATACTTATATACATCTTTTTTCAACTGATCAATTTTTATCCACCTTCCCTTAAAATTTTGTTTACGGTGAAAACAATTATAGTGGGTGGAACAGAAACCAATCTGAATGATCGAGTCTTTACCCATGTATTGTTGTGGAGAGTTCTTCCATGAACATCATGTATTTTAGAGTCGATGATGTTTATCAGCTGCAAGTCCGTGTTTCCTATTAGTTAACCACCACCGTTAAAGAGTCCACCAACGCCAACAGTGGTACAAACAGCTCCAAGAAATCCAAGAATTGAACTTAACCCCAACATTACTTCACCACTTTGAAGTCAAGCAACCATGTACCTAGATAATGGTTTTATGTATTATATTATATTTTATGAACAAAGCGTTCGGACTATGGATTCAGTATTGGTTGATTTTACATATGAAACCAAAAACAATACGTGCCTGATGGGTATATTACTACTATGGTGCATTCAAATTATTGGTACCGTCTTTGATGAAACAAAGATTTAAGCGGTGCTCAGGACTGCATTTTTTTCTTACTTTCAATGATCAGGTAACCTAATTATTACTTATCCTTCAATATATGTTAGATTTCAAAATATCTAGACCCTGGCTTATATCTTGCTAGCCCAACCTAAGCCTTCGTTAGGATTCAATCACTATGACGATGGGCATATTATTACTATTGATATTCAACCTAAACCAAAAACAATACATTTGCCTAATGGGTAATTATGACTATGCTGCATTCAAATTATTGATATCGTATTTGATGAAATAAACATTCTTATGTTATCATATTTGCAGGCTGAGCTAATTCCTTCAAATAACACGGTGAAACGAAGGCTTAAGCAGTGTTTTTAGTTACTTTTGATGATCAAGTAACCTAAATACTACTTATCCTTCGATATATGTTGTATTTCAATATATCTTGGCCCCGGCTAATATGGTTGCGTATATCTAAGTATGCTTTGTAGTGCATGACATTTACTAAAATAGTATATTCTTAGATACTGTCTTTGATGCTTATCGTGCTTTGAGTAGACCTATCTTATTTTTGCTTTTTGGTAAAATAGTGATTCTTTACCCAATCCTAATCAAATGTACATTGGACTTTTAATTGCATTTAGTTGCAATTTAATGAATTGATTACTTTGTTGTCCTAACCATATGTCAAGATTCTATCAATTTTAAGGTTGGAATTGGTGTTATTATATAAGAGAAGCATGTGGCAAGTGGTGGGGGTTGGAAAATATCATTGTAAAGCCCCAGCATATGAGAAGGCATAAATGTCACTGTACATGGTTTGCACTTGCTGTATTAACGAATGAGTTTATATTTTACTAGATTTGTGCTATGCATATCCAATACTTCTTTAATTTAATTTAAGTTCTTAGCAACTGAATTTGAATATTTTTGAAATTCTATCATTGATTAGTTTGGTTTTAGTTATTGTATAGCATTAAATGAAACAAGTGAAGGTGGGATGTATTGAAATACCTCTTACCCTCTGTTGTTTGGTAGAAAACAGATTATTGGATGGACATATTATGTCGTTCGTTTCCACTTTTGACTGCTTTGGTTGATTAAAGTTTTACACTTAATTCCGGAAACAATGATGAAATTGGAACCCAGAGTTTGTTCGTTATAAAAAATCCCCTGCTTATTCCCTGACGCTCACACCCGTATATTTGTGGTTAAAACTATCGTGAACAAGCATGTTTCAGATTCTGATAAAACATCCTCTCAAATGGACTTGCCCAGACCAAGAGATCGCTGGACCATTTTAGTTACCAATTTACATTTAATTCTCTATTTAATACTTACATGCTTAAAGCAGGCTTCCTAAGCCTCTTTTTTGTTTTTTGTTTGGTTGTCAGATTCTCTATTTTGTTGTAATGTAGTGTAAGAAATAGAAAGAAAACATGTGAAGGAGTTCTTTAGGGGACCTATTGTACTCTACTTGGCCAGTGCCAATTTTTTCCCATTTCTACCTTATTGTACCACTTGAGGACTTTTTTTCCTCTTGAATTTCAGATTGAAATTTTTTCAAGGGAAACTGAAGGTCTTAATAGGGATATGGCAGGTACATATATATATATATATATATATATGAAGTTTTTTATTAATCAAGAAACATATGAAGTTAAACATGCAGGTACAATTATCATGTATGAGAATCAAGTAGTACGGGGGCTCTTCGTCTAGTAATGCGGAATGCGAGAAAGGTTTCCATCTATACGATAAAGACGGTTTATATTTTTTTGCAACCAATGATACTCATGAAGACGAAGTATTACCTATTAGCACATCATGTTATTATTTTGCATCTGATACTAGCTTGGAAAATCAGGTATGGTGAATGGTTTTGCAGTTGTGAAACAATGTCTATTGGAAACACTACTTGAGGAAGTGGCAGAGCCCATTTTATTTCATCTAAAGCAGGTGACATGCTGGATATGTCAAAGAGTCATCCATGAAACTATTCCTTCCAAACATGTGAGGGCTAAAAGCAATGTTTTCTCAAATCATCCTTGCATTATACACTACAATGGAATTTTTCTTGATTTATAGTATCTAATGTTGCATGGCATTTTATTAGGCAAACGTTATATGCAGGCATGATAGTAATATAATCTATTAATAGTCAATTCCTTTAGAGCTATCCTATTCGCGAGAATGTGGGGGAGATGTACCATTTAAGAATATGAAAAAGTTTTCTTTTGAAGTTCAAGATAAATTAAATACGCAACTTAGTATAATTTAATGGCCATAGTTGTATTGATCAACTACTTTAAACTGCGGTCTCTAGACTTTGGAAAACCTTAATTAATACATATATGGCATTGTAATTGAGGTTGGGGTCTACCTAAATCTTTATCATCAATAGAATGATTCATCGATCATGTATTTGATATATTGGAAAATAACTTTTTATTTGCTACATTCAAATTGCAATGGACTTGATTCATCTTTTGGACAATAAATCATCTCTTTTACGTTTCCCTTTTTGTGCATCTAATTTGTGCACTCACTGGCATTGTGATAGACAGGGTGGACCCTTTGGTTTACTACACTTTCAATATTATTATTTTTGGTATGTCTACTTCCTTAGGAATTTAAGTTCACTCTCTCTATTTTCGTGTTAGGTTTGGTACTACTTGCAAGAGAATGACAATTGCAACGGTGGGATTCCTTCTCTCTGATTAGCTTTCCTACAGGAAACCAAAAGTTATGATGTTTTTTGAGGAGCTTATCCCAACTATTGTAGAACTTAAGGAGTATAGGGTAAGTTCATGTCCATCATATTCTGATTTTTTTTAAAGTTTTTTGTTGAAACTGTAGTGTTAGTAATCATCAAATTGGTTTGAGTGTTGGTATCAATTGTTTCATTATTTGGTATGGTAGAGTGCGGATTTCTGCATTATATACATTATAAACTTGGATTAAGTTGTTTGGGTGGTGATATGTGAGCTTGAATCAGGGGATTAAGTATACACTCTTCTCGCTATCTTTATATATGCTTATAAATCATTTATTCTTCATATGTGTCATTAATTATATTGAATCCCACTTACATTGGAAATGGTACAAGCTGTCTTAGCTCAAAAGGAAGAGCACGTGGTTTTCAACCATGTAGTTATGAGTTAAAGCCTTACATGCTTATAATGGCAGATACGACCTCAAGACAAATTTATGGCTGATTTAAGGTGATTCTATTCTGTTCATCGGTCCATTTATTTATCTTATTTTTTGGGGGTGTTACCTGAATTTTGTATATGAGGTTTTATCTAATCATTCATCGTTCCAAAAGTTGGAATCAGAATTTTTGTGTTCAGGTAATTATCTAGAACAGGTCTAGCCTAGATCAATAGGCTATGTGCATGGTTGACTGCATCCAGTTGGATTTGATAGTCATGATATGAGCTGAGTTTGTTCTGGATAATTATTCAAACGTAGGAAATTTTCCTCAACAGTTAATTTCTGGGGTGGGAGGGTAGGTGTATGAGGGATGAACTAGGCAAGTAAGAGTCAATATTGGAACTTATGTGTATATTGGTTGTTTATATAAGATGAGCTTGCAGCATAAGGAAGGCACAAGTTAAGAAAGTACTTGAATAACTGCTAGCAAGCGATGAGAAGGTATCGTCCAGAAAATTTTGTGTGAAAATGCATTCTATTCGTCCTTTGATTACTTATGGTACTTGCATTTATTTTTCATATTGAATTGCTATCTTGCGCAGATTCCATATAGCATTTAAAAGTCCTAAAATTATCCTTCAAGGAGCATTTAACTGGGGCAGTCATAGTCTCGAAGGAAGCGAGAATGTTAAACATGTGGGATATATCTTGATATGCATTAACAAATTCTTCCAATACAACATATTTGTACTCGGGGATGTTGTAAGTAAAGTACTATATTTTATTATGTATGTTACGATCACACTATGTGATAATTCCTTTGAATGCGACTTACCAAAAAATGAACAAGGAAGAAAAATCCACACAGTTACCTCAAAATATGAGAGTAACAAGGGAAGGCTTAAAGATTAGAACATAATAAAAATGATGGATTCTGTAATTTCAGTTGTCAACAGAAATACAAATCGGTACCAGGAAATTAAAGGAGACAATTCTTCAGTTGTACCATAAAATATTAAAATTTGATGTGACAGACGCATTAAAAAATTGAGTCCGCATTCTCTTAAGGGGTGTGTAATGGACTGTGTTTAACACTCTGTATCACGTAGAGATCCATCCATGGTACCTTTGACACCAGGTGGAGATTTGACCGGCTAGGTCGATAGAACGACATTGGAGCAACAAAAAGTGTCGTCAAAGAGAGCTACGTTATGATATGGGATAATCACTGGGAAGAAATCCAAAAACAAACCCCTTTGTATCTCAACAGAAAAACAGACAAGTCACATGATGCCATTGAGTCGAAGGAGTTTGTGATGTATCAGAGGTCGGACGGAAAAATTTTGAGCACCAGATATAAAATGGAGATGTGAGTGATACATCTGATAATGAAGTATAAGTTATGTCGGCAAGGGAAGACATGAATAAGTTCAAAACCTGGAATGTGAGCTCCAAAGATTCAAGGAATATCAGTTGTTGGTGAATGATTGGAGCGGCTTCACTATAGTTAATAAGTTATTTTTTCGGGGTGCATCGGTATATGAAACCTTGGCAGGGTGCTATGTATTAGGTTTAATTTTGAGTGCATAGTCTTCTTATTCAGAAACAAATGATTTATATATTTTTTCTATTGTTTTTAATCTATTTTTGATAGTGTGAGTTGGGTGAGACCTCCACAACTTTCCATCTTCTTATTATGAATTTCCACTTTATTGTGTGTGCACTGTGAGTATATAAAACAATACCCCTCTAACATCTATGTTTTATAATTTATATAAGAGGAGACGTAAGCACAAGGACAACAAAATATGTCGTCTTAGATAGAGCACAAAGATGGTAAAAAGTGATATCGGTTTTACTGGGCAACAAAAGTTATTTTGGTAAAAATTTAAAATTTTAGTTTTTTTTTTACATCTTCAACTCAGGACGTTTTATTTAATAAAAGTTGGTCCTGCAACTGTCCGACTATGACTCCATACACTGTGTTGACCTTTGGCCGAATCTATCTAACTGTTGTGTCTTCTGATTAAATTTCCATGAAGTAGTCGAGATACCATTTCTTATGTAACTACTACGCTGATAACAATTGTTTTTTTGAGGTTATAATATTTCACCAGTTTAGATGTGTGTTATATTTGGTGTTGGCTTATGACCCTTGAAATGAATGCTAAGAGCAAGTTTTATCGATGGATTAGTGTTTCACACCAAGCAATATAATACGGCTCGGCCGAGTTACTCGAGAGTAACTCGAGTATCGTCTTCTGGGCGATACAACACTCAAGTTCTAGGCCGAGCCAAGTTTTGGATAATAACTCGCTGAGTCAGGAATGACTCGGACCGATTCATGCCGAGTCCGAGTAACTCGGTAGGGAAAACTAGCTTCGAAGGGTATTTGTTTCTCTCTTTTAAGATCAAATCAGTGATCTGGTGCATAATAGCTTCCATAAATATGATCATTTGAACATATCAATCAACATACAATTAATAATCAATATATGGACAGGAAAATGATATCAATAATCAAAATATGGAAAGAAGAAGAATACTGTGTCAATCACCACCAATTACAGTCAACATCAAAACATGGAAATAAATTAGTGATTGCTGAAATTACGTTTATTCTAATTAAGAAATTACTATAATTCTGGTAATGCATGGATTTTATATTCCTTAGTACAATTATAAAAATAAGATCTCTAGATAATCAGTTGTTAATCAATACTAAATTGTCAACTATGATACAGGTGGAACGAGCTAAGTAGCCAATTCTTCATGTTAGTTGTCATCTTCAAGCTGAGCATGTAGATTTGTTCATGAAGTGTTTATGCATTTCAAATTATAAGTGAAGCTATTCATATATGTGACAGAAATATGTATCAGCCTTTGACTCGCCGAGTAACTCGGCTGGGATCGGTTAGGATCGGGGATCGGTCCCCAACCGATTCCGAGTCGATCCCCGATTCGTACAACATTGACACCAAGCTCGAAGAACGCCAATTTAATTGACTCCCGATGTTAAATTTTTCTCACTTTGGAAGTTCCACCATTAGACTTACACTTCCATGATTTATCCTAAATGGTCTTCCACTGTAAGGCTTACTATAACACACAAATGTGGAGTAAAATAAGGATTACTCTCATATACAGTATGGAGTGAAATACAAGTATGGACCAAGTATACTTTGCTAGAACATTTAAACAAATAATTGATGGCCAGTGAGAGTTGGATCTATTTTCATGGTTAGTGTGAACTTTCTTGGATGTACGTTGATCTTGGTATGATGTGCGATATTTTTATGCATGAATAGATTGCATCTCTGGTTATGGTTATGGTTAAGGTATGGTAACTTGGAAATACAATGTTAAGAGTAGCAATCATAACGGTAGGCCTGTATATGGATGCATATTTTGAAGACTTGGGACCAATTATAGTGAATAATTTAACATCGAATAAATGGGACCAATTTTCGTGAATAATTTAATATATTTACGATGTCTTATAAAGTGAGGGCATGATTCTATGCATATATCAAATCATTGAGCTTCGTCATACATAGGAGGATCCTTCCCAATCAATATCTTCAGTTCCAGCTGCAAGATTCACATGCTAAGCCCTCAAAATGAACTGGATGATTTTCATATTATGTGCTCCACTTTTGATTGACCAAAAAAGAAAAGTAACTGGAAAAAAAAAGTCATGTAGAATAGAATAATCACTAAAATATGGCAACAACCTAAATAATATACAATTTTCTTCTCATAATGTAGTTTTCAAATTTAACCATTGTTTTCTCGCTGTCGTCACAAATTAATGGAAATATAACCACAATAGGAATCATTTCCACAACTGAAATTCTGTTCTCGAAGCTTTTTCCTTAAGTTTCACTACACCTTTCTTCTCTGCTATACTCATTCCCTCATCAATCATCTTTCTTCCTTCCATGTTGTTTCGTGCACTACCAACAACCACGTCCAATAACTCACAAGCCTCAACATGAGTGTGGAAAACCTATCATTTGAAAAACTTTTTCTCTAAATCTGTAATACTTCCTTATAAAGATTCAACATGGTTATTGGGGTCACTATCACCGGACAATAAATAATGAAATTGGTTTAATCGGGAAACAAAAAAGCTAATACGGTACAGTTTTATGTATCTTATAATACCGATTTCATTAATGGAATAATAAATCCCATTTTAAATATATAAAAATGCTGCTTTTCTTAACCAGGTATAACGGGGATCGTATACAAACCAAGATAAGGTTAGGGTCATATTTCAAAATCCAATTATAATTCTGCATATATCATCAGACATATGCTGTATAAACCAACAAAATAACAAGGCTTACTGCTACATAAAATATCATAATAAAATATTTTTAGTATTGCAAAAAGTGAAGTTTGATAACAATAAAAGATATGCTTCTGGAGAACAATCGAAAGAGAAAAATATCTCTCTACGACAAGATAGTTCAAACTTCGGATCAAAATAGTTCAATGTATGAAGAACAGATCATTATCAAACGATTAATATTAGGTACGACACAACAAAAGAAACTCTATACACGATGCCCTTTTTCTCTTAATAAAACACCAATGGATTTTTATAAAAAATATGAGTTGGAACGGTATATACATGGAGAATAATATGGGTTCGAGACCACCTTTTCAAAGTATTATTCGATTGAGTATTGTGAATCTAAAAAAGATTGGATTAAATATCATTACAATAGGATCATATATATGTGTACAACGAAAAAAGAAGACAAAACCCAGCTGACAAAGTTTAGACAATATTGAAAATTAGAAGAAAAAAAACGGAAACATTATCACGCTTAGCCACTTTTTAGAATTGGATGACGCTGACGAAACAACAGTATAGGAAAATATTGTACAACTTATCTATTGTCACGTGAAAATAAAATACTTGAAGCTTATTTATTGGGGGAAACCTTCACAAAATATTCAAAGACTAATGGGGGGCTTGATGCAAAATAATTATAGAGATATCTTTGCAGGGTTAATTTTTTTTGACAATATCTGTTTCTATATAATGTTTTTAAGAAGTAAATACTAAAACAAATTAGACGAAGAAATGATTTTTCCACAGGTAAAAAAGTAACATAATTGATATATAGATAACATAAAAATATGAGTTTATTCCCAGATAATGCATTTGGAGATTAAGTAGAAGAATTTAAGAATATTATTACAAAGATGAACGAAAAGTAAAATAAAGACAAGAACGTAGGATAAAAGAATGAAAATATGGAAAAAGTGTTAGAGCATTGCTCGGTCGAACTCGCATGCGTTGATATCTCAAGCATGTTTGTCAATGTTAGTGATCAAAACTATAAAGTCTTGATTTCTAATCTACTATAGCTAAGGTCTCGGACTAGGATAGAAAGTGTAGTTGAGCTCAAGAACTCCATGGTAGTCATCATACAAGACGAAGGACTACTCAAGGAACCAGTGGATCTTCATCGACTAAAATTTATGTGGAGACTTGAACTTATCTATCACTCAAAAGTCTATCTACTCTATCTCCTATCTTGAGACAAAAGTCGTTTTACTATATAGACTAAGAATATACACATGTGACATTTCGAGATGAGTATATCTCGCTTATCTATTTCTCGAAATGCATGTTGATAAAGCTTTCGCTTTAGCCAAGTTCATCTTTGCCTAGTGACGAAAGTCATGTTATGTTTCAATAACTTTGAAAATTGCTCTGACGAAAACTAGTTTGTGAATAACAACTATATGACGTCCTCTGAGAATGTTTCAATGATTGAAATGAGAGTTTAGACAATATAACCACTGGGGGATATAAACATTATTGTGGTAACACATATATGTATAAGTCCTTAGCACTTGAACCGAAGTTTGCGAAATTTGTTGATCAAGTGAAAAATCGGAACTTGAGCAGTCAACCCAGTCCGTGAACTCCGTCCACGAGCATGCGTAGTTCTCGAACCCGACAATTTCTGTTGGATTTGTAGTTCGGTTTCAGTCTGCGAACTAACGGAAGTTATCGAACCCGGGAATTTCTGCTGGAGTTTGTGAACTCCAACCGGTTAACTTGATTCCGCGAACCCAGTCCGTGAACTTGAGTGGTTATGTCTAAAAACCATGTTCGTGAACTTATTTAAATTATCTAAGGAATGATATTGCAAACCATGGCTTTATAGTTCATGAATTTATTCGAGTGAATCACACCGTTTTTGCTTCAATTGTGTCTTGTGTAGTGCATAAGATCTCATAGCAATTGAACAACTCTCTAACTAGTTCATTTGAGTCATTTGGACTAGTTATGGTGAAGAAGAATATGGTTGATATGAAAGTTATCATTTGGCTAACCATTTGGTTGACTAATATTGAACCAACTATTGTACCGGTTTGGGTATGGTTACACAAACCCAAAATCGTCAAGTACATGTGTGTATGGCAAGCTAAGTTTTCGATCTAACAGTTTAGAGATATTAGCTTGTATCTAATTAGGTTTTCATCTGACGGTGAGTATTGAATGCTTTGTTACTAAGCTAACATTGATTGCAAACCCTGATTTGAAAGACTATATAAGGGAGAACTCTAGCAACTGGGAAACCTAATCCTCACACATTCTGTGTGATACTAGTTTGATAAGCTAGAGTCTATTATCCTTTAACCTTTGGTTTTCTTCTTTTAAAACTAGGTTAACGACTTAAAGACTTCATTGGGATTGTGAAGCCATACCGATACTACTTTTCCTGTAGTTGTGTGATCTGATCTTATTGTTTCTATCATACGAGTACAATTAAAATAATTGTCTTGAGATTTTTATCTCCGATAGGCAAGATATAAAAGTAATCACAAACATCTTCGTCTCATCGTTTGTGATTCCACAATATCTTTTTTCGTTGTGTCGATTAAGACTATTGTAAGGTGATTGATAAAAATGAGTTATTCTTTGGGAATATAAGTCTGGTTTTATTGATTGGTTCCTGTTCACCTTGATTTATCAAAAGACAGAACAAAAATCATAGGTTTATTCGTGGGAGACGGATTTATCTATCTTGTAGACTTTTTTGTGTGAGACAGATTTGTTTGCTTAAGTCGTCGACTTTGGGTCATAGAAACTCTTGGTTGTGGGTTAGATCATCTAAGGGAATCAAGTGCGCAGTATCCTGATGGGATCAGAGGAGTAGGAGCATAATTGTACCTTGGATCAGTGTGAGATTGTCTGGGGTTCAACTACAGTCCAGACCGAAGTTAATTTGGAGTAAGCTAGTGTCTTTAGCGGCTTAATATAGTGTATGCTTAATCTGGACTAGGTCCCGGAGTTATTCTGCATTTTCATTTTTCTCGTTAACAAAATTCTGGTGTTTGTGTTATTTCTTTTCCGCATTATATTTTTATATAATTGAAATAATACAGGTTGTGTGTTGTTCAATCAATTAGAATATCCGACCTTATTGGTTGTTGATTTAAATTAATTGACACTTGGATATTGATCTTTGGTACAATCCAAGTTATCTCTCTTTGATTAGACACGCGAATCACATTTTATTGAGTAAATCAAATTGAGAGATTGAGATAATAACTCCTTGAGATATTTTCTATTGATTGAGTCTAGTTGATTATCTAGAAAACAACTCGGAGTTGTCCATACAGATTGCTAATCGAAATATTGGGTGAGGTTGTTAGACCCCCGCTTTTTCAATTGGTATCAGAGCAGGCAAACACGTTTAAGACCTTACAAGTCTATGTTTGTGGCAATCTGAGTCTGTAGATGAAATCTTTTTTGCACATACCTAAATGTCTCCTAAAGCTTTTGATCATCCAAGTGTCACCTCAAAGGATTATTCCTTAGTTGATTCTTCCGAATCCCGAGGTAGAATGAATGTTCAATGTGATAATGGCATTTATTCCTCGGGATGTGACACTCTGGCAAAAGCTGAAAAGGAGCTCACCAGAATTTCAAAACATATAGCTAAAGACATTGATTTTAATAATCATGATAAGCTCATTGATGGATTTGAAAAGTCTCTTGATCGAGAACATGATCTCTATTACATCATAAAGTCTTTCTCTAAGAATATTGAGAGACTTCTTCTAGAAATTACTCTCCAGCGTGAAAGGATTAGTGCTCTTGAGGATATTATTAAAGAGATCTCAATTAGAGAAAAATGTTTGCAGGAGACTCATTCATCAGATCTCAACAGACTTCGTGATGAAAAATAGAAACTATGTGCATCTCTTACTCTAACACATGAACAATGTAATTCCTTGGAAAAGGAAAACTTTATCTTAAGGAGAAACTCTTCTGTAACCAATTCTCATGAGTTTCCAAATACGAAAAAGTATTCTCCAGAAGAAGATTATGTTAAGAAAGGTTTACATAACTTACAGTGTTCTCATATGGCTATGAAGCAAAGACATGTGCCAATTGTTGTTTCCTCTCCACGAATCTGTACTTTTTGTGGGAAAAAGAATCAATATTCTATCTATTGTTTTGCAAGAAGGAAACAAATTTCTAAGCTTCATAATTTGCTTATCTTCATTGTCAATAGAACAAATAGTCAGTCGACCAACGCAGTGAATCGTATGCCCACAAGAAATCAGAAACCTTATAAGAATGATATATACTCTAGAAATCATCACAGGGCTCAAGTACATTCTGGCATAAGTTCTTGTGTTTCTAAGGAAATCTTTCCTTGTACTTATAAGAATGTTGCTAGTAAATCTAATCCTAGAAAATGGATTCCCATCTATTCTGATCCCCTTGAACCAATTGCAAGAGGTCCTAGACTTAGTCCTCAGAGAAACCCATCTGATGGGTTTGTTAAAAACGCCATATTTTATCCTTTGGGGATGAATACCAACCGAATAAAGGCGAAGAAAACAAAGATCAAATAGTCAGATGATATATACAACTTCTTTCCCGATGATAACTCGACTACCTGACTCCAGGTATTTCTTTCCTTGTTTCTAACTTAAGAGGTGCAAGGAAAATAATTGGGGAATACTCAAGCATGTTGTATATTAATTCTATTTGAGTTCTTTTGTTGGGAGTCCACGAACGTCCGCGTCCTCCTCTTGTGAGTATCTAGGGTTTTTCAAAACCAGTGTTTTATACTCTCGTTGACGAACGTATATATACTTATTCTATATTGTGTTCTTCCTTCCCTAAAATCTATGGATAACTCTACAAGATCTCAAGAGATTGTGCGTCTTGATATGGAGGAAGATAATCAGGAACGTAAGTCGATTCAGGAGCTGGTTCTAAAGAAGATGCTTGAAAGAAAGGATCACAACTCCTAGATTGATGATTCTATCAAGGATTTAACTCGTTTTCAGAACGATTCAAGGGTCGAGTTTGCAAATATCCAATTGCAAATAAACCAACTATTAGATGGTCAGTCCAGAATTCTTTCTAATCAAAGAATTCTGATACAGAATCAAAAAAGCTTATCATGGACTGTGCCAAAGCTAGAGAGCTTGCTCGGGTGGTTGATCGTAAAGTTAGTGTTATAACTCACGAACATGGTGTGCCTACGGTCAAGAGAATAAAGGAAACCAGCGATACATTCTTTGATGGCTTTATTGAAAGATATGAGGTTCTTAATGAACTATGATTTCTTTTTGTCTAGTAAATCTTCTATTGTTTCTCTTTTGTTTAGAAGAATAACTAGTATTTTGGAATAGCCATTATTGTGATTACACATAGATATATCCAATATTTCTCATCTTCTTGTTTTTAGATTTATTGGTTTAAATTCTAAAACTTGTTTGGAAGATAATGGTTGCAGTATTAATCTTTTAATTTCATATATTGCAATATTTTGATGGGATATGTGTGTTTACGTCCGTGAACTTGATTATCCCATATTTTGTCAAAAGTAAAGTCGTACGTGAATTGATATGCAAATATTGATAAAAGGATGAATAGACTTTTGATAAACACAAAAGTTAAGCCTATATTATCAATTATTGATGTAAGATAGGTTAACGTCTTTTGTGATTCAATGATTATGTCTATTGTGTGTCATTGTGCAAATGGTGATGGAAACATAGAATGAATCCTTGTGAATTCCACAGTAATTGAGCTTCCCTGATCTATCTCTTGTGTATTACTGTAAGACTCTGTATTGTGACTTATGTTGAGCATTAGACATCCAAAGTTGATTATTTGTGATTAGCTTAGTTGTGTTCCGTAAGGAACTTTACGTCGAGTATTTTGGACTAAATTAATCATCTTGTGTGATTATTTAGTTATCACTCCGTAAGTTTTTTTATGTTGAGCATCTCTTCGACTGGGTTGGTTATTCGTGATTAACTTAGTCATTGCTCCATAGAAGTTCTTATGTCGAGTGTGGCCAATTAAATTGATTACTCTTGTAATTAATTTGGTTGAGTATGGAAATTAGATTATTTGAGAGTTTTCTTGTGATTAATCTAATTGATTTATTAAGTCTCCATAAGTTTACTTGTGTTGAGCATATTTAGTCAAATTAATTTTGGTTCGCTTTGGTTAATTTGATTGAATATTTCTTGATTCCAAATTCATACTTGTATGTAATTTGTTGAGTCTAAAGGAATCCTTGTTTTCTTTTGAAATTAAGGTCGCTCTTAATGTTACATAGGGAATGACATATTATGGGGGAGAGTTCTTTTGAACTTGTGCTTAATTGCCAAATATTTGTGGGGAGTGAGGAATATTAGAGGGGTTATCTTGCGTCTTTATAAACTCATTGATGAATGCATTTAGCTTCGGATTTATGTTTACATCTAAACAAGATGATACACATTTACCTTTGGTCATGAAATGTCTCTTACTAAAATTTCATTAGGATCCCGTTCTTGTACCTTTGTCAATTTTATTGACAAAAAGGGGGAGAATTAATATGTAGTTCCCACTACAAATACATATGGTTTGTGAAATATTAACAAACAAACCACGAATTTTATTGACAACTTCCCCAGATGCAAGGAAGTTTACAAATTTATGTCTGTGTAACAAAACATCTTAATACATAGGTACTGGAGCAAATGAAAAGAATCAACAACAGGTTTAAACAAAGGGCTCTATGATGCCGAACTTCCAAATACTTAGGCAACCAAGATAAAGATAAAATCCTAAGAGCCATAAGCCCAAAGATTACAGTTGAGACACTAACAGAATAAAACTTACAAATTCCTAGGTAAAGCTTGCTTACGTACATATTCATAAAACTAAATAAAAATGCATCTCAATTACGTTACCTTTTTTCATAACCCATGACTAAATCCTCACCCACAGCAACTCTGAATCAATTACCTAGTGCAAGTCCAACTTTCCAGTCAATCGAGTGTAACTTAATGACAGACGAATAAGAGAAAGACGACCAAGATAATATAAGATAGTCTTGTATCCTCATAGTTAGTTAATATACATCTATTAAAGGAGAAAATATACTCACATTCTAATCAATAAGATGAAGCTCAAGACTCCATACTTTCCCACTCTTCTTGTTTTAGAATTTCCACACTTTTAATACCAATACTTTCACAACTTTATTAGTTGTCTTGTCTGGCTCAAGATTGATGGATGGTGTGTAAACAGTCCCTGCATAAAGAAACAGCAAAACGATCAATAACCAATAAAATCGGGGGATATATTCTTATATAATTTGTCCTACTATAATGATTTTTGCTATGAGCTGAATGCTATATTCTTATATGTATTCTTTCTCCCAGCCAACAACGTGAAGTCATGGACTCAATTTCTGCTTTAACTCTCTATTAGATACTTACGTACGTAGTCCAACTCATTAAAAAAAAACGTTCTTGAATTAAAGTACATGCCATACTCTTGCAAAACCAATTAACAACAAAGCATAACATTTAGAGAGCAATTAAGACCACAATAAGTTAGAATATATGATCACATGATTTCAATTTTACACCCAAATAAGCATAAAAAAGGGATAGAATATATTAAAATTTTACCACGACCAGTGTACGTATGAACCATATAACATGCAAGGGAACTATAGTTAGGCTAAAAAAGGGAAATACATGTACATGCTTGTACATGTACATTTCATGGATTTATCAGAGACTTATCAGTAGCGGAAAAACAAAGAGAAAGAAGTAGAACGAACAAAAAAAGGACCACGGTTAATAAAGAAAAAAGAAGCAAATCCCAATATCTTATCGATCTAGCAACTCCTAAGGAGTAATCCCGAAAAACAATAATCATGCGGGAACATATGATGTTCTAGTATCAGCGCGCAAAAGCATAATATCTATTTGATCTATTCTTGGCACCTGAATCAACCACCATTACACACCACAAAAGGAAGCGAAGAGTTTTCCCCATCGCTGATTCGGATTACTACCATTCAGACCTACAATATATAATTAAACGAAGAGTAAATCTGTAGGGAATAACAAATATATCGAAAGAAGAATAAGAGTCTTAGGGTTATAGTCAATACTTACCACTTGAAGAGAAGCCATATATAAACACACCTAATTTAGTCACAGAAAAATTTATATTAAATTATTCCATACTTAAGAAATTGCTTGAAGAGTTGATTCCTTTTATGCATAGAAATGATCTTTTTTATCGCGCAAAAGTTGAATTTTTTTGTTGAATTTTTTATCTAAATTTGGCATAAGATATCAACAACCTAAAAACCCCACGTTAAATTTGGAATAAGATATCATTTTTTTGTAGTTGCACCTAGATTTATTTCCGAAGTTATATTGAACACGATATATATACTATATTTTTAACCTTAAAAACTATGGAAAAATTTGGTAGCCCATAAATTTGTTTCCATAAGTCCAACGAACAGAGTAAGAAACAAAATATTTTATTTCCACTTGGCAGAATAACCTAAGATTGGGAGATAAAAATACTGGTTATTTCCACTCGGCGGCTAAATACAGATCAAGGAAATTAAGGATTGAAGCCATTAAAAGAGAAAATGGAGAATGGTGCCACAATAGAAGGGATTTAGAGTCAACTTTCTTTACCCACTTTAGGAAAATGGCCTCGACCACTAATCCTATCTTCCAAGACCAAATCCTAAATATGATTCCTCGGAATATCTCTGAAGCTGACAATACCAAGCTTCTAACTCTTCCTTCCGATCTAGAAATCAAATCAGTGGTTTTTGACATGCACCCAGATAAATCCCCGGGACCAAATGGCTTCCCGGTGAGTTTCTACCAAAAGAACTGGTATCTCATCGGAAAGGATGTTATTAATTTGGTTCACCAATTTTTTCAATCCAAACACCTGCTAAAAGAGATAAATGCCACTTTCATTACTCTCATTCCTAAAAAAGACTCACCGGAAACTCCAGCTGAATTCCGGCCAATCTCCCTCTATAACACTATCTACAAAAATATCTCTAAGATTATTGCAAACAGAATAAAGCCCTTTCTTGATAAATTCATCTCTCCTTGGACAGACACTCGACTTCCATCAGATGATTGGAAAGATATCTTTTTCTCAAAACATTCCAGGATATCTTGGTTTTGCGACAACCAATTCATGCCAATAATGACATCATAATCCTGGAGCCTCATCGATATCAAATCTATTTTCACTATATAGTCACCAAAAGTTATTTCACAATCCTTACAAAATTTACTAAGGGACACTACATTTCCTAGCGGTGAAGAGACGTTCAAAGTAAACCCCATGGGTACTGGTTTCAAACCAAGATAAGCAGCAAAATCCAATGATATGAACGAATGGGTAGCTCCAGAATCAAACAAAACTTTATCACGAGAACTAAAGATCAAGAAATCACCCTCAATCGCGGTATTTTCTGTCCTCTTCTCAACAGTAGCAATGTGGTTCAGTTGCCCCGGAACATTTGGCTGACGCCTTGGCTAGAATGGTGGTGCATTGTTTCGCGGATGGTATGGTTGTCGTGCTTGGAAATTCGGCCTTGGAGAATTCTGAAACTGATTATGAGTTGGAGGCCTAGGTGGTGCAGGTAAAGGACACTCCCTTACAAAATGATCTTCCTTCCCACAACGATAACACCCCGATATTGCATTCAGTTGTCCAGGTGGCTTCGATTTAGGACAATCCCTAGCGAAGTGACCCACAAATCCACAATGAAAGCAAGGTTTTGGTGCAACTACCTTCCCAGGGTTATCCGTACGCGGACGCTTCCGATGAGTCGATGAATCCGTCTCCTGGTTTCTCTTGGGATCTCTCGGCTCCCTTTCCTTCTGTTTTTTGATCCAGTCCGATTCTATAGCTAATGCAGTATCAAGGACATCATCATAAGTAGTAAGGTGACATGGTACCAACCTAGCAAGGATGGCAGGTTTCAGTGCATCCTGAAGTTTTTTTGCTCTTCGTAACGGTGTATTGACCAAGTTATCCCCAAAACGTTCTAATTCAACGAACCTCTTGTCTAGTTGAGAAACCGTCATGTCTCCCTGAGCTAAGGTTGCAAATTCAGCACACATCTGGGCTTTAACCATCTCAGGAAAATAATTGTCAAAAAACAGCGTTTCAAACTCTGCCCAAACGATAACATTTCGGACTCGTTTCATCGAATCCCACCAAAAATCAGCAGCTCTAGTGAAAAGGCTAAAAATTCTTTTGTATCCCCATTAACCACCTTTCATCCTCAAGAGGTTCTTCAGTCCCCTTAAATTCCTTCCTTCCAACCACCTTCAAGAATTTTTCTAAGTCCACTCTACCCTGGCGTTGGGTTTCAACAACCTGTACCAGTGTTCCCAATGTCCCAACAACTCGGTTAAGGGTAGCTTCCATGCGTTCCCTTCTATCCTCTCCTTCTTCTCCATTTGGTTGAGCACCGTTGGTAGCATCGCGACGAGGCGGCATCTTCTAAATAAAGATAAACGCGCACTAATGTTAATATCTACGTCGAAAACCTAATTTAACTAATACACGCAACGTTTTATTTATAAGGCTTTTAGTTATTTACCCCAACCCCAAAGTAAATTAAATATGAAAAGAAAAACTTGATGAAAACTAAATAAATTTATTTTTCTAAATAAAAAAAAAACGTAACACACTTTTCAAAAGAGAAATCGTTTTGAATCAAAAGTCGTAAAAATAAATAAATCAGAGTGAAAATTTTTTTTTATTTTTTTTTTGAAAATTAAACCTTCAAAACTAATAAGTCCACAGGCACAGTCCAAGTAAATCGGAACCATGCTATGATACCAAACTGTCACGTCCGTCAAAAATTCGGGCTTCTATTGAGCCGGATTTGACCCAATGGATCACTTCCAACCCAACTAGCAAAAACGAATCCTTGAGGCATGACTATGGAACATGCTTCATTTTTTTTTTAAATATAAAGAATGCTAATAAAACAAAGTACAACTACAAAATGAATAAAGACGATATTATTAAATGTCTTTTCCAACTCAAATTCCAAGTAAAAAGTTCCTAAATAATAATAATCACTAATGATTTTCTAAAATTTATAAAATAAGAACAACAATTTAAAAAGTATTTAACTAGAAATGTCTCTTATTAAAATACTTGAAATCTCCAAAGTAATAAAAATGATAATTAATAAAAGTACCCATTATCCCCATGATATCATATAGTAGTGTCTTGCGAGAATACTAACATCTGAGTACTATGACGTAAGCTTCCAAGTCTGCTTACTGTGCTAACTGCTCCTCAAACTCTGTTGGGAGAGAAAAAGTAATTTGGGGTGAGCAAACCACATCCCAGTAGGAATTTCAAAAAAATAATATAGTGCAAACAAAAATTAAACCATGCAGCAGATAAAAATAAATAAAATCCACGTAAGTCCAAATCCTCTGAAATTACTTACTCATTTTACTCACATAAGCCAACCTCTAATTGTAGATCCTAATCTAGTGTCAGAGTAATTACGTTTACAAACCATACTGTTCCCCGAACAGTCTTCCCAGGGTTGCCATCAGTGATGGGATGCCATAAAGGCCTGACATTTCAACAGCAACAGAGATTGTGTATCTAAAAATCATTTCTTACAAATGCACCCAATTACGTACAAAAACTCAATCACATCCATAATCTCATAAAATCTGATCAATGCATTTATATAATATTTATAATAATACGAAAAATGCATTCACTTCAAAACAGAGACCATCTACACACCCAGACCATTACCTGAACCTAGTTTCCAATTAAACAAACTCCACTGACTAAAAAAAAAGAAGGTCCGCCTCACATCTCTCACTCAATAAGAATTGATTAAAACCATTTAACAAGGCACGGAAAACGAGACCAAAATTGACCATGTATAAAATAATTCCCACTTGGTATTTAATTTAAAGAGGGACCTAGCAGTTAATCAAAAGAAAGAGGTATGAATGATCGGTTTCAAAGATGAAGTAATTAACCCCTTTTGTCTTGTTATTAAAAGCAAATGAGACAAAAAAGAAAAAAATCATTTGAAACTAAAAAGAAGAAGTTCTGTGCTACGCATCTCCCAAGGAATGGTCCAAGTATTGAATTGTTTTCTTTTTTTAAAACTAAAGAATGAGATTTAAATGTATAGGGCAGGACAAAAAGAAATGGTAGTAAACAGTAGTAATCATGTACATTTCCAAAAGATATTAAAATCCACTTCTCTGACACAAGTTTACTATATTATAAAGGACGTCCTTTTTTTTTTTTTTTTTCTTTCATTCTTTTTTTTTTTAAAACTTCTGGGTTACACGTTTAGATCTATATACAAAAAGAAAAATATGTGCAGGTAGAGGCAGATATAGTGAATAAAGATTTTTTTTTTTTTTTGATGTTCCTTTCATAAACCTGCGGACCAAAGGATTATCATTTTTTTAAAGGTTAGACATCAAATCACTGACTGAGTTCAGAAAATTATGAAGTTTGTTTATAAATCAGACTTACAAGACAAATCTATGGACATCTGACATATATGAGGTGATAATGATAATAGACATAATTTAAAAATATTAAACACAATAGATTAAAGAATCAAATCGTGAAAATAGTTTAGTTTTTAGTATTACAAGAAACCCCTACCTCTGACGCAAATCCAACTCTGAAATTCTTGATATCCTATCAATCCAAGCAAGTAGTATTCCATGCAGATAAAGTAACAAAACAGATGCCTTTTTTTTTAAAGTAGCATAGATGAAAAAAGGAAGAAAGAGATGGTTTCTTTTTTCTTTTCTAGGGTTTTAGGAAAATGACAAAACAATATATAATAATTATAACCCTAAAAGTAAATCCAAAGAGAGAGAAAAAGACTTATTCTTCTTCTCACACGTATTATCAAGAGGAAATCATGTGCACTACTATATAATGACCCTACCATTCCATATACCAACCAATTGGTTATTTGCACCCCAAATCACAAAGATTTATAATAATAAGCTAGGATTTGTACACCTTCATATATACAAATCACTATGTCAACTCTTATGAGTTGAAACGGGCTTTAAGCCCGGGTTCAAAAATACCATGCGTTATACTATTAACCTCTAAAAAAATAATTTCTCCGAAAATTCGAGGCGTAGCTAAGTTTAAGAATTACCTCTCAGTAATTCCGGATATTTGTCTCGTATCTCAGACTCCAGCTCCCAAGTTGCCTCTTCGGAACCATGATGTTTCCAGAGCACCTTCACGGTTTTGATGGTTTTCCTCCGAAGGATTTGTTCCTTTGAGTTGATTACGCGCAACAGTTTCTCTTTATAAGAAACATTGTCGTTCAGTTGCAAGTCTCTCCATTCGATGACGTGGGATGGATCAGAATTGTATTTACGAAGCATGGATACATGAAACACATTGTGTATGTCTGCAAATTTTGTTGGTAGAGCTAGTCGATACGCTACTTCTCCAATCCGTTGAAGAATTTCAAATGGCCCAATATAGCGTGGCGCCAATTTACTTTTCTTCCCAAACCGTTTAATGCCTGGTCTAGGACTAACTCTTAGAAACACATTGTCCCCAACCTAGAACTCCAATGGTCTCCTTCTTACATATGCATAACTCTTTTGACGAATTTGTGCCGTTCTCAGACGGTCTTGGATGATCCTTATCTTCTTTGTTGTCTCTTGAACCATATGAGGCCCTATGACACTTCTTTCGCTAACCTCATCCCAACATAACGGTGTTCGACACGGTCTTCCGTACAACGCCTCATAAGGTGCCATACCTATACTGGACTGATAACTGTTGTTGTATTCAAACTCAACAAGGGGTAAATGATCGCTCCAATTACCTTTGAAGTCGATCGCACATGCTCTTAACATATCCTCCAAAATATGAATCGTTCGCTCGGACTGACCATCGGTCTGAGGGTGGTAAGCGGTACTCATATCCAATCATGTTCTTATCAACTGGTGAATACTCACCCAAAACTTGGATATAAAAAGAGGATCTCGATCGGAAACGATCGATAGTGGAAATCCATGCAACCTAACTGTCTCCTTGATGTACAAATTACATAAAATATGTACAGTATCTGTCTGCTTCACCGAAAGAAAATGGGCCGACTTGGTGAGACGGTCTATGATCACCCATATGCCATCATTCCCATATTGGGTCTTAGGTAATCCTCTAACGAAATCCATAGAAATGAAATCCCATTTCCACTCCGCTATTGGTAGAGGCTGAAGAGGTCATGCTGGTCGCTGGTGTTCAGCCTTCACCTGCTGACAAGTAAGGCACCTGGAGACGAACAATGCAACATCCCTTTTCAAACCTTTCCACCAGAACTGGCCCTTTAAGTCTTGATACATCTTTGTGCTTCCCGGATGTACTATCAATACAGACCTTTGAGCCATCGTCAAAATTTCCTTTCGCAATTATTCAACATCTGGTACACACAACCGTCCTTTATAGCGTACATCCCCATTGACTCACAGTGTCCATCCTTCCTGTTGATCCATAGTACCCATCTTTCCTTTGATTTCTTGCAAACCGTTGTCTAACGTCTGCGCCTGAATGACCTTCTCCACAATCTCAGGTACTGCAACAACATGCGCCAGGTATGCCCTTTCATCATCCCACTCAACAACAAAGTAATATTTTTCCACAACCTTGACCATCCTCAATAAATCTATGGATCCATATTCCTTTCTACTGAGTGCATCCGCTACAACATTCGCTTTCCAATGATGGTACTCCAACTTAAACTCATAGTCCGTAAGAAACTCGAGCCATCTTCTCTGTCTCAAGTTCAAATCCTTATGAGTGAAGATGTACTTTAGACTTTTGTGGTCCGAAAATACCATAAATTTTTCTCAATAAAGATAATGCCTCCAAAGCTTTAGAACAAACACTACAGCTGCTAATTCCAGATCATGAGTTGGGTAGTTCTTTTCATGATTCTTTAACTGTCGAGAAGCATAAGCTACTACTCTCCCTTTCCACATAAGAACTCCACCCAAACCACTCCTTGAAGCATCACAATAAACATCATAACCTAATCCTGGCTCCGGGTTAACCAAGATGGGTGTCGTAATCAATCGTCGCTTCATCTTCTCAAAAGCTTTATCACACTCAGTAGTCCACTCAAACTTCACCCCCTTTTTGGTCAAACGAGTAAGAGGGACTGCTATCTTCGAGAAGTTCTCAACAAATCTTCGGTAATAGCCTGCCAGATCCAAGAAGCTACGAATCTCAAAAATATTCTTTGGGGGTTCCCATTTTGTCACAGCCGAAATATTTTCGGGATCAACAGATATACCTTCCTTAGAGATAACATGTCCGAGAAATAAGACTTTGGTCATCCGGAATTCACACTTTCTCCTCTTCGCATACAACTTGTGCTCTCTCAGAGTTTGTAAAACCATTCTTAGATGTTCCTCATGATCTTCCTTAGTCTTGGAATAAATGAGAATATCGTCAATGAACACAACTACAAACTTGTTTACAAAAGGTCAAAGAACTCGGTTCATCAGATCCATGAATACTGCAGGTGCATTTGTTAACCCAAATGGCATCACGAGAAATTCATAATGACCGTAATAAGTTCCAAATGAGGTCTTACGAATGTCCTCCTATCTGACCCATATCTGATGGTACCCAGATCGAAGATCAATCTTTGCTAAATAACACGCTCCCTTCAACTGGTCAAAAAGATCATCAATTCTCGGCAAGGGGTACTTATTCTTGATTGTAATTTGGTTCAGTCGTCGGTAGTCAATGCACATCCTCATTGTTTCATCCTTTTTGAGCACAAAAATAACAGGAGCTCTCCACGGTGAGGTACTTGGTCGAATAAATCCCAGTTCTTCCAACTCATCAAGTTGTTTCCGTAACTTCTTCATCTCTTTGGGTGCCATACGATATGGGTGCATCGATATTGGAATACTTCCCGGTTGCACTTCAATCTCAAAGTCAATCTCTCTCTTTGGTGGTAATCCAGGCAATGCCTCTGGAAAGACATCCGGAAAATCTCGAACTATCGGTAATTCTTCATCTACCACCTTGGTATCCTCTTCTTCACTCAAATGAGCAAGATAAGCTATGTGTTCTTCGGTTTCATCCCTCCTTTTCATCCCGGGTAAGGATGGATTCATAACTTTCCACCTTTCTCCTTGGACAGACACTCGACTTCCATCATATGATTGGAAAGATATCTTCTTCTCAAAACATTCCAGGATAGCTTGGTTTTGCGACAACCAATTCATGCCAATAATGACATATTAATCCCGGAGCCTCATCGGTATCAAATCTATTTTCACTCTATAGTCACCAAAAGTTATTTCACAATCCTTGCAAAATTTACTAAGGGACACTACATTTCTTAGCGGTGAATAGACGTTCAAAGTAAACCCCATGGGTACTGGTTTTAAACCAAGATAAGAAGCAAAATGCAATGATATGAACGAATGGGTAGCTCCAGAATCAAACAAAACTTTAGCACGAGAACTAAAGATCAATATTACCCTTAATCGCGGTATTTTCTGTCCTCTTCTCAACAGTAGCAATGTGGTTCAGTTGCCCCGGAACATTTGGCTGACACCTTAGCTGGAATGGTGGTGCATTGTTTCGCAGCTGGTATGGTTGTCGTGCTTGGAAATTCAGCCTTGGAGCATTCTGAAACTGATTATGAGTTGGAGGCCTAGGTGGTGCAGGTAAAGGATACTCCATTACAAAATGATCTTCCTTCCCACAACGATAACACCCCGAGATTCCATTCAGTTGTCCAGGTGGCTTCGATTTAGGACAATCCCTAGCGAAGTGACCCACAACACCACAATGAAAGCAAGGTTTTGGTGCAACTACCTTCCCAGGGTTATCTGTACGCGGACGCTTCCGATGAGTCGATGAATCCGTCTTCTGGTTTCTCTTGGGATCTCTCGGCTCCCTTTCCTTCTGGTTTATGATCCATTCCGCTTCAATAGATAATGCAGTATCAAGGACATGCTCTTAATTAGTAAGGTGACATGGTACCAACCTAGCGTGGATGGCAGGTTTCAGTGCATCCGGAAGTTTTCTTGCTCTTCGTAACGGCGTATTGACCAAGTTATCCCCAAAACGTTCTAATTCAACGAACCTCTTATCTAGTTGAGAAACCGTCATGTCTCCCTGAGCTAAGGTTGCAAATTCAGCACACATCTGGGCTTTAACCATCACAGGAAAATACTTGTCAAAAAACTGCGTATCAAACTCTGCAAACGGTAACATTTCGGACTCGTTTTATCGAATCCCACCAAAAATCAGCAGCTCTAGTGAAAAGGTACGTAGCAAAACGGATCTTGTCATTCTCTTCCACTCTCAAGGCTAAAAAATCCTTTTGTATCCCCATTAACCACCTTTCATCCTCAAGAGGTTCTTCAGTCCCCTTAAATTCCTTCCTTCCAACCACCTTCAAGAATTTTTCTAAGTCCACTCTACCCTGGCGTTGGGTTTCAACAACCTGTACCAGTGTTCCCAACGTCCCAACAGCTCGGTCAAGGGTATATTCCATGCGTTACCTTCTGTCCTCTCCTTCTTCTCCATTTGGTTGAGCACCGTTGGTAGCATCGCGACGAGGTGGCATTTTCTAAATAAAGATAAACGCGCACTAATGTTAATATCTACGTCGAAAACCTAATTTAACTAATACACGCAGCGTTTTATTTTATAAGGCTTTTAGTTATTTACCCCAACCCCAAAGTAAATTAAATATGAAAAGAAAAACTTGATGAAAACTAAATAAATTTATTTTTCTAAATAAAATAAAAAAACGTAACACACTTTTCAAAAGAGAAATCGTTTTGAATCGAAAGTCGTAAAAATAAATAAATCAGAGTGCAAATTTTTTTTATTTTTTATTTTTGAAAATTAAACCTTCAAAACTAGTAAGTCCACAGGCACGGTCCAATTAAATCGGAACCATGCTCTGATACCAAACTGTCACGTCCGTCAAAAATTCGGGCTTCTATTGAGCCGGATTTGACCCAATGGATCACTTCCAACCCAACTAGCAAGAACGAATCCTTGAGGCATGACTATGGAACATGCTTCTTCTTTTTTTTTAAATATAAAGAATGCTAATAAAACAAAGTACAACTACAAAATGAATAAAGACAATATTATTAAATGTCTTTTCCAACTCAAATTCCAAGTAAAAAGTTCCCAAATAATAATAATCACTAATGATGTTCTAAAATTTATAAAATAAGAACAACAATTTAAAAATTATTTAACTAGAAATGTCTCTTATTAAAATACTTGAAAACTCCAAAGTAATAAAAATGATAATTAATAAAAGTACCCATTATCCCCATGATATCATATAGTAGTGTCTTGCGAGAATATTAACATCTGAGTACTATGACGTAAGCTTCCAAGTCTGCTTACTGTGCTAACTGCTCCTCAAACTCTGTTGGGAGAGAAAAAAGAATTTGGGGTGAGCAAACCACAGCCCAGTAGGAATTTCAAAATAATAATATAGTGCAAACAAAAATTAAACCATGCAGCAGATAAAAATAAATAAAATCCACGTAAGTCAAAATCCTCTGAAATTACTTACTCATTTTACTCACATAAGCCAACCTCTAATTGTAGGTCCTAATATAGTGTCAGAGTTATTCTGGTTACAAACCATACTATTCCCCGAATAGTCTTCCCAGGGTTGCCATCAGTGATGGGATGCCATAAAGGCCTGACATTTCAACATCCGCGGAGATTGTGTATCCAAAAATCATTTGCGTACAAAAACTCAATCACATCCATACTCTCATAAAATCTGATCAATGCATTTATATAATATTTATAATAATACGAAAAATGCATTCACTTCAAAACTGAGACCATCTACACAACCAGACCATTACCTGAACCTAGTTTCCAATTAAACAAACTCCACTGACTGGAAAAAAAAAAAAAAAAAAAAGGTCCGCCTCACATCTCTCACTCAATAAGAATTGATTAAAACCATTTAACAAGGCGCGGAAAGCGAGACCAAAATTGAATATGTATAAAATAATTCCCACTTGGTATTTAATTTAAAGTGGGACCTAGAAGTTAATCAAAAGAAAGAGGTATGAATGATCGGTTTCAAAGATGAAGTAATTAACCCCTTTTGTCTTGTTATTAAAAGCAAATGAGACAAACAAAAAAAATCATTTGAAACTAAAAAAAAGAAGTCATGTGCTACGCATCTCCCAAGGAATGGTCCAAGTATTGAATTGTTTTCTTTTTTTAAAACTAAAGAATGAGATTTAAAGGTATAGGGAAGGACAAAAAGAAATGGTAGTAAACAGTAGTAATCATGTACATTTCCAAAAGATATTAAAATCCACTTCTCTGACACAAGTTTACTATATTCTAAAGGACGTCCTTTTTTTTCCTTTCCTTCTCTTTTTTTAAAACTTCTGGGTTACACGTTTAGATTTGTATACAAAAAGTAAAATAGGTGCAGGTAGAGGCAGATATAGTGAATAAAAAAAAAGAAAAACTTTTATGTTCCTTCCATAAACCAGCGGACCAAAGGATTATCTTTTTTTTTTAAGGTTAGACATCAAATCACTGACTGGGTTCAGAAAATTATGAAGTTTGTTTATAAATCAGACTTACAAGACAAACCTATGGACATCTGACATATATGAGGTGATAATGATAATAGACATAATTTAAAAATATTAAACACAATAGATTAAAGAATCAAATCATGAGAAATAGTTTAGTTTTTAGTATTACAAGAAACCCCTACCTCTGACGCAAATCCAAATCTGAAATTCTTGATATCCTATCAATCCAAGCAAGTAGTATTCCAGGCAGATAAAGTAACAAAACAGATTCTTTTTTTTTTAAAGTAGCATAGATGAAAAAATGAAGAAAGAGATGGTTTCTTTTTCTTTTTCTTTTTTAGGGTTTTAGGAAAATGACAAAACAATATATAATAATTATAACCCTAAAAGTAAATCCAAAGAGAGCGAAAAAGACTTATTATTCTTCTCACACGTATTATCAAGAGGAAATCATGTGCACTACTATATAATGACCCTACCATTCCATATACCAACCAATTGGTTATTTGCACCCCAAATCACAAAGATTTATAATAATAAGCTAGGATTTGTACACCTTCATATATACAAATCTCTATGTCAACTCTTATGAGTTGAAACGGGCTTTAAGCCAGGGTTCAAAAATACCAGGTGTTATAAGGCATGTTCAAATAGTTGATATGGAGAACAAGTACAACGCGAATCGTAAGTTGTTTAATGATACGTTGACGTGGACGCGTGACAATCTTTCTGAAACCCATGGTCAAATCTCCTCTTTAGAGGCTAAGATAAATATCCTAGAGGAGGAACTGCGGTAGGCCCGCTCTTCCGGTGATTCTGTGGTTAGAACTTATATGCAGCGCCTCGGTTGAGAGAGAGATGACGCTAGAGCAGAGGCATGGTCTCTTAGAAAGGCGCTGTCCGCGTCCAGAGATGATGTAGCTCGTCAAGATGAGGCTGAGAGAAATTTATAGGTGACTATGTATCGTCTTAACAAAGGCTTGGCGGAGTTGACCCGTGAGGTCAACCATCTTTGTCATTTGGATTCTATGAAGCAGGTAGACTTAGATGCTAGTGAGTTTGCTCTTTTGACTATTCAGGAGGATTATGGGAAGTTGTCCAATGAATATGATTTACTTGATGAAGCCCGCGATGCTGTCGTTAATGAATATGAAATAGCCGCTGCTAGAGTCGAAGGTATATTATTACATCGTCGAGTGTGATTTGGCTATTTTTTCTGTATTAACTTCTTTTCCTTTTTTTTGCAGAGCTCGAGGGACAGCTTCGCGTTGCAAATGAAAAACTTGAAAATGCTGAATCTACCCTAGTGCGTCAAGAAGGCGAGATTAATTATCAGAAAGGATTAGCTACCTCACGGGACGAGGCCGCCAAAGTCGCTTAGCAAGAATTGATTAGTCTTACTTCTTTGTTGTCAAAGGCTGAGATGATAAACTATGCTCTTACTTACAAAGAGCATTGCCAACTGGCGGAGGAAACTAATAAGATGTTGGATAGTATTGAGAATTCACTTAAGGCAGAGTATGGGATTATTAAGAATTATCCTCATCGCCCCAAACCGAAGCCGCCCGTGTCCAGTTCTTTGGGACCTTCCTTTGGTGGGAGCGTACCTTCTTTGCAGAAGGGCAATCCTGCTGGTGGAGTGTAAAAGTAAAAATTTGTAGGACGTTGATCTTTGTTGATAATAGGACTCCATTGGATTTTGTCTGTTTTCTTACTTTTTGTTCTTCGTTGCTAGACCTGTAATCAACTTTTTATGAATAGATCATCGTTTTATTTTTGCACTTCCTTTTTCTTTTTACTTTTTTGTGAAGTTTAATTTTGAGTATCATCGCAGTTAATTCTTTGGAATATAACCGAATGTGCTTACTGCTGAAGTGTTTGAAATGCGAACCCGAAGATATATGTACCTTCGTGAACGTCTTGAGACCTGTCACCCCTCCGGTTAATCCTGGGCCAAAGGATTCCCGAGAGATGGGGGTCTAGGAAGCATTATGAGGCATGAAATGTCTCATGCCGAGTGCATTCATTCTGTGAGCCTGCTGTCATAAAATAGATTGGGTATCTCTTTCTGCTGGATGCCTTCCCCATGGTCTTACACTTATAAACACTTACTAGGGAGTCATGAGAGATTATATGTGACTACTTTCCCCCAATTGAAATAAAGTAACAATTAACACAAGCCTTTACGTGGTTCGACAATGGTGTGTCTACGTCCACGGGTAAAAGAGGGTATAAAGTATTTATTCCGTTTGTAATGTTACATTTTAGAGGACTTCATGCTGTAGAATATTCTTGATAATAAATAATAGACCTTTGAGAATATGAAGTCTTGACGCAAATATATTGTCTTTGTATTTACAGCTTTGATAGGTTATATTTACGCTTGTGCTCCCTGCTCTAGGTTTAATTTATTGATAGGTTTGATTGAAAGTTTGTGCGAAAGGTTTGATTGATTGATAGGTTTTGAGGTCTGCTACTCCTCTCCAGAGATAGAAACATGTCGACTATGAATGTCGTTTTTCTTCTCCTGGTATTCTTCACGCAGATGCATGTCTACGTTGCTTCCTATGGATAGTATGGCTTGAGGTATTTTGCGTTCCATGGATGTCTGAGGATTTCCCCTTTAAGGTTGCGCAAGTAATAATATCCATTTCCTGCAATATTGTGTATGACGAAGGGTCCTCCCCATGTCGGTGCTAATTTTCCCCACTTCTTTTCTCATTGGTATTGTGGAATGATTCTCAGCACGTACTTTCCTTCTATGAAGTTCCTAAGCTTGACCCTCTTATTATACTCTCTTGCTAACTTCCACTGGTAGTTCTCCATTTTTTGTAACGTTGCTTCCCTTCGTTCCTCTAAATCATCCAACCTTTCTAGAATCATGTATGTTGTGAGGTTCTTCTCCCATGCTTCAGTCTTCATTGTTGGCATGATGATTTCTGTCGGGAGGATAGCTTCAGCTCCATAGGTGAGCAAGAATGGAGATTGTCCCGTGGCTGATCTTCGGGTTGTCCTATATGCCCACAAAATGTTGTGTAATTGCTCGCACCATCTTTTCGTGTGTTCATCTAGTTGTTTCTTGAGGATGAGAGCGAGTGTTTTGTTTGTGGCCTCTGCCTGACCATTGCTTTGAGGGTAGATTGGTGTTGACTTGTTCTTTAGAATTTTGAAAGTGTCGAAGAGTAAGTCGATGTTTTTCCCTTGAAATTGCGTGCCATTGTCGGAAAAAAATTCCGCCGGTATGCCAAACCTACAAATGATGTTTTGAAAGATAAACGTGAAAACATCTGTGTCTCTGATTCTGGAGAGAGCCTTGGCTTCTACCCATTTGTTGAAGTAGTATGTGGCCACTATCAAAAATCTTTTTTTCCCTGATCCTTCGATTAAGGGACCTACGATGTCTATGCCCCATTTTTCGAATGGCCAAGGACTATATATCGGGTTCAATGTTGCTGCTGGTGCATGGATTCTTTTGGAGAATCGTTGACACTCTTCGCATCTGCGTGCCATCCTTGTTGCGTCTTGTACCATTGTGGGCCAGTAATACCCCTGGGTTTTTTCTTTATCCGCCAAAGACCTCATTCCTCCGTGGTTGCCTGCGTCCCCACGGTGAATATCTTTCAAGACTAGGTGGCCTTCAGCTCTTGATAGGCAACGGAGCAGTGGTCCGAGAAACGACTTTTTTTACAAAATTTCACCTCTTAGACTGTATCTTCCTGCCTTTGATTACACTTTTTTAGCTTGTTTTACGTCCAAAGGTAATGTTTCTTCTTTTAAGAAAAGGTGAATCTCGGACCTCCAATCTTTTTCCTTGCTGTGATCCTCGTCTACGTCTACTCTTATCATGATATCATCTTCTTGGAAGTCATCTGCGATGAGTTCTCCTATGTCATCCGCAATTTCCTCTTCTACTTGGCCCTTCTGCTGCGCCGCGAAGAATTCCTGAAGGTTTATTGAAGGTTCGTAGATTCTTGTTACTTTGATTGCCTTAATGTCTTAGTTTCTGAGCATCGAAGATATGTAAGCGAGGGCATCTGCGTGTCTGAGCTCTTTTCTATCCAGATGTCGAAATCTGATGTTAAGAATTTGGGATGCCAGTGTTTGTACCAGCTCCATGTATGCCACCAATGTTTTGTCATAGAAATTATATTCCATTCCTATTTTCCGGATGACTAGCTGTGAGTCACTTGTTAATCGTACATCATTTATTCCCATTTCAATTATCAACCGAAGAGCATGGACTATCACTTCGTATTCGACTATATTGTTTGTATAACCCTTGAATTCTAGCCTGAAAGCATGTATGATCCTGTCTCCTGTGGGAGTGGTGATTACGATGCCTATCCATGCGCCTTCTTTGTTCTTTGATCCATATACGAATACTTCCCATTGTATTTTGTTTCTCAGTTCCAATATATCGGTCAAATCTTTTCCTGAGTCAATTTCTGGTAACTCTGCTACTTTGCGCCCTTCTATCATGATCTCTTCATCATTGTCCAATGGAAAATCTGCCAAGAAATCTGCCAGGACTTGTGATTTGTAAGATTGATGATGCTCGTGGATGATGTTGAATTGATCGAGGTGAGTGTTCCACTTGGCGATCCTTCCTACTTTACCCGCAGCTTTGAGGACAGCTTCTAGCGGAGCCTTGCATGGAACGCGGACATTATGTGTCAAGAAGTAGGTCCTGAGCTTCAGGGTCGCCCATACAATTGCTAGGATGTGTAGCTCGATCTTCGTGTAGTTCCTTTCTGCTGTGTTAAGAGTTTTGCTGATGTAATAGATGGGATGCTCTACTTTGGTGGTAGTTCTGAATAGTACCACACTCATTGCATCCTCGGTTGCGGCAATGTATAATGCTAAGACCTCCTCAGGGTCAGGTTTTTGCAATACCGGGATATCAGCTAGGTAATCTTTGATACTTTGAAAAGCTTCTTCACATTCTACGGTCCACTTGAATTTGTTCCATTTTTTGAGGATGTTGAAGAAGTGTTTGCATCTATCCGAAGATCTTGATATGAATCTCCCCAGTTCATCTAGCGAGCCATTGAGTTTCTGACCCTCTTTCAAGTTCTTTGGTGAAGGCATCCTTACAATGGCTTCGACTTTGGCGGTATCCACTTCGATGCCTCTCTTTGTCACTAAATATCCGAGGAACTTTCCAGAGGTTACACCAAAAGTGCACTTTTCCGGGTTTACTTTCATGTTGTGTTTTCTCATTTCTTGGAAGATATTCTGTAGATCTTGATGATGATCTTTGTGCAGCTTTCTTTTGACGAGCATATCATCTACATAAACTTCTAATATGTTTCCAATCCATGGTTTGAAAATTGTATCCACCATCATTTGGTATGTGGCCCCTGAGTTTCGAAGTCCGAAAGGCATCCTTACATAGCAATAAAGCCCATGCAGTGTGTAAAATGTTGTGTGCTGCTGATCTTCCCCCGCTAAGAACAACTGATTGTACCCGGAGTACCCATCCATGAATGACATTTCTTCGTATCCTTCGACTACTTCCACTAGTTGGTCGATGCTGGGTAATGGATAGCTATCTTTCGGGCAAGCCTTGTTGAGGTTGGTGAAGTCAATGCATATTATCACGACGACGCTTTTCTTTGGTACGATGACTATGTTGGAGATCCAAGTTGGGTATTTGACCTCCTGGATGAACCCAGCGTCTAGTAGTTTTCGCAGTTCCATCTCTACTGCCTTATGGTACTCTGGCGCCACTTTCCGCACCTTCTGCCTAAAGGGGGGGGGGTGCCTGGATTTATTCTGAGTTCGTGATGAACTAACTTTGGGTCAATACCCGGCATGTCCCCCAATCTCCAAACGAAGATATCAGAGTATTCCTTGAGAAGTTGGATCAACGCAGCTTCCCGTTGTTCATCCATTAGTGTGCCTATCTTGACCATTCTTGGATTATCTTTGGTACTTATGTTAATCTCTTTCACTGGCTCCACAGGTGTGAATGTGGGATTTGTTTCCCCGAGGAGAGGAACATTTTTTAATTGCTATTTGGTAGGCTCCTCAATCTCTTTTCCCGCGGAGGTGCTTGCCCCTGCATCGCCCACAGTGCTTGTGTTTAGAAGACTTTTTCCAGAGATTTTTGCCAAGTATTTATCTATGGTTTTTCTTTGGCAATCTCCTTGTTCTTGGCTTTCTTGGATTGGCGTAGTGCTTCCTACTCATTGTTGATTTGATTCTGCAAGTTTTTGCATTCTTGTGCAGAAACCTGGTCTCCTCTTATCTCCATGACTCCAAAAGGTGTTGGGAACCTGAGGTATTGATGATAAGTGGAGGCCACTCCTTTGAGCTTGTGGATCCATCTTATTCCAATGATTGCATTGTAGGGTGAGGGCGCGTCCACCACACTGAACCGAGCATCCATCTTCATGGGCCCCGCATCCACTTGTAAGATAATATCTAATGAGCACGAAAGTGCGACGCATTTTCACCCATAAATACATTAGCTATGATTCATTTTATTATTAATAATCTTGTTTGTAGGTGTTTTTGTCAAATAAGCTCTTATGGAGAAAGTTACTCGAAAAAAGTACTTAAGGCACCCTGAAGGAGTGTTAAAGGCGTCCCAAAAATGTGTTGGAAACACCCCAGAAAATGTGTTAAAGGCACGCTCATTTTGGATAAGAGCACCCTCAGGCATCCAGTTGCTAAAGGCGCCCGTGTTTTGGATCAGGGCACTTCATCTTCAACAATTCGAATTTCAAATTTTGGCGGGAAAAATGTATTTCATTGGAACGGAATTAGGGTTTAACTTTTGGAGGTGTTCGAACGAGATCGAGAGTTGGGAGCAGTTAGAATATCCGGCAGATCACTGCAGAGTGATTCTGCAGTAACAGGAAGAAAAAGAGTTGTTGCGACACGTACGAAGTGTCGTTCGGAAGAACACGAAGAACAGACACACTGGAGCTGTCGTTTATGAACAGTGTATACGATAGTTTCCTTGTAACAGTTAATTTTGAATCTACAACACTTTATTTAAATTGGAAACACCGGCTTTGTAATAGAGAGTCTGCAACACCTATTTCCGTTGCAAATTCACTGCTTTATTAGTTTTCCACTTCTTGTAAACACTTTTGAGCGATGAATAAATACTTTGAGCATATTTTCATTATGTGGAGCTAAACCCAACCCTGGGACGACGGAGGAAGCCAAAATTCAACATGGGTAAAATTATTTTATTCTCTATTTGACTTTTGCACTTATTTTAAACTGATTTATGATTCGATAAAATTAGTTGTGATTCAATTAGATAGGTTATGCTTTGTTTAGATAATCTATGCTTAGGGGATACAATTAATGTTTTGAGAATCTACCTTGGAAAAAATAAGAGTCCTTGTTGTTTTATTGTTTGAGTTATAACTGCAGAAGAATAAATAATTGAACCTATTGTTATGAATTCGGTGAAATCCTAAACCCATTGACTCTCGCCTTTGTTTATTATTTTCGTTAAACCTTTAAATTTAATCTTCGCAAATCTGAGAGAACGAATCTTAATTACTACTACGAAAACTTTGAAAAATCTTAAATCAATATCCCCTAAAGGTTTCGTCGCGGCACCGTTAAAACCATAGATGGTGTAGTATGATGACAACAGTTTCTCGTCGTTGAGGCCCATTCGTTTGAATGTATCATGAAATAGCACATTGACGGAACTCCCGCCATCTATGAGAATCATCTTGACATTGCACCCTGCTATTCGTAGTGTGATGACTATGGGGTCACTGTGATCTTCCATGTCTTATTCTATGTCGTTATCCTCGAAGGTCATGGGGGCATCCATCCATAATTCATGCTCGTTTACTTCTTTCCCATCAATCTTATAAAGCTAGCAGTAATCTTCGAACTGCTTTCTCAACCTCTTCCCAATCTGTGCGGTTAGTGATGGTTCTTGGACTTCAGAGTAGGAGATCATGTGAAGGGTGCAGTTTCCTTCCGGTAGTTGAACTTGTTTTCCCCTTTTTGCCCTATCCTCATTATCAGACCCTTTCACATATTGTTTCAGGTCTCCTGCGTCAATTAACTTTTGAATCATTATTTTGAGGTTTTTGCATTTTTCTATTTGGTGGCCATTGAAGCAATGGTACTCGCAGTATTCTTTAGAATTTTATGTTTTTGGATTCTGTTTTCCCTTGGACCATGGCCATTCGAGGCCTTCCTTGTCCTTGATTTCTCGCAGGATGCACGTATAACTGGCATTCAGCCCGGTGTATACTTTGTCTTCAAATTTTCGATCATCCTTCCGCCTGTCATCTTTTCTTTCTTTCTTTTCTTCGTGGGGATGCGTCTCTAGAACCCCTCTTTTGGACCCGCTGGCTTGATCTGCGGAGTTGGTGCATGAATTACGCTGGGTATGGGCTCTGGGATTCTCACACTAGATCTCTTCTAGCCTTGCATGTTTTTCTATGAGTATCCGAAGATCTCCTTCAGCGGTTGGAGTGCCTCCATGTATTTCTACAAATAAAGGGCTCATCCTATCAATTCCTCATTTATAGAAATTGATGCTAACTACGGGGTCTACGTTCCCAATAGCTTGGCAAATCTTATGCCATCTATCTGTGTACTCCCTGATGGTTTTCTTGTACTTCATTTCTAATGACAATAGTTTGTCCATGCCGGTGTTCACAACCTTGTTGTACATGTATGTTGCTAGGAATTTTTATGTAAGCTTTTCATATGAATTGATAGAATTCGGTGGTAGATTATCAAACCAGGATAGCGCGGACCCCTTCAAACTTGATGGAAAATATCTGCACAGTATCGAGTCTTTGTTATCCCAACGATCCATGATTCGGTTGTAATAGCGAAGATAGGCGGCGGGATCGGTTGATCCGTCGTAGCAGTCGAATGCTGGGACCGAGCACTTCTGTGGGATTGAAGCTTTAGCAAGGTGTCGCGTCAGGGGGGTGGTTCTCGCCTCCTTTATCACTTGCTCTAACCTTACGCCTCCCTGCCTAGTTTTGAGCTCTTTGATTTCTGTCATCATCTCAGCGCGCAGCCTCTCCTTTGCTACTTGATGCTCCTCATGGATGGCATAAGGTGTTGGTACGAGAGTTATTCCATCGTAGTAATCTGAGTTCTCAGAGTGGTAATTGGGGTCAGACATCTGGCTGCTTGTTGCCCCTGTCCGAACCCGAGGTTCGGGCCCTTTGGAAACTATTGTCCTTCTGTCTTGATTAAGGGATGGTGCCTTAGAATTGGCCTCATCACGCTGGTCTTCTACCTCCGTGCTATGCATAATCCTCACCTTGAGAAGTTGATTTTCTTGTGCCAGGATTACTACTGCATCTTCGTATGTCTTCTGGTTTTTCCTTAGTTCTGCAAGCTCAACCATCATCTGGGTGGAACAGTTCGATCCTTGATTTTGTGTTCCAGCCAGCATTTTCCCTTACGCAACCATAGTATGCTCCTCAATGATCCGGATTACAGGCTCTGTTATATGCAACTGTGTGTCGGGAGTATCTGCGATATGTCTCATGGATTGATCTTCTATTTGAAGTAGTGGGTTAATGTTTAGGGTTATGTTATGCTCGTCGGTAGGGGGCATCCCTAGGGGAGGTTGTTGTCCACCATATTCCGATACTACTTCATGCGGCTCCCGTGGTCGTACGATAGTGGTTGGATTGGGAATGGTAACCTTGGATCCGCCGGCCTTGAGTATTTCAGCCTTGGCAGCCGCGGCCTTTAGTGCATTTGATGCGATGACACTGGATTTGAAGGGCATGGTACTTTCTGCGATGACACTGACTTCGAACGGCGCCGTCTTTAGTTTTTCGCCTGTCTGTTTGCTTCTGGTCATAACTGGGGTTTCCCTTGGTGTATCCTTTGATGAGGTTTTACTCTTTCCAATATCTTTGATCTTTTCCATGGTTAATGTTTTCCTTCACAAAGAAAAGCAAATTCACGTAGAAGGAGGAACCCGCGTGCTGCTTTTTAGTACTTCTGGTCTTTGAAAGAAAAACATGACCTCTAAAAAGCGCATAGAGAACGCAGATTTGTTGAGATAAACACAGACTTACTAACAGGTCTGCCAATAAATTTTTCTTTTGAAGTACATGAAAACTTAATAATACGTAAAAAAACGCAGATCTATAGAAATAAGCATAGATCTACCAATAAGTTTTGCTTTTGAAGTACGTGAAAACTTAGTAATACGTAAAAAATGCAGATCTATTGAAATAAGCATAGATCTACAAATAAGTTTTTAGAATGACTTAATGTGTTGTTTCATGCCTCGTTATTTAAAGAGAACGAAGCTTGGAATGCACAATAAATCACAGGAGAAGATAAATCTTTTACCGGGACTAAGTCCCTGTTTCTAGCGCCAAATTATGAACACAAAGATAACTGGTATCGAAGCGTTCACAAACAACGTGCGATTATGGAACAATATTGAATTATACAAACCGCGCCTTAGATGGGTAATGAGAATAAAGTGAATCATAGACTCCGAGTCTCAAGACTCTTCCTTGTATCATCACACGTATTCCTTGTCTAATGCTACATCGTGTGATAAATATTGAACCTATTGTAATAGATGTGGTCGTTAGGCATATATGAGTGTTGATTGTGAGCGGATAATTGTAATGACTGAATGTAAATGAGACGATTAATTACGTGGTTCATCTTTAAGGCCTACATCCACAGATGGAGTGTTTCACTATGTGTAAAATGTGTTACAAGAATAGCCGAATGGCTTTGAGGTCTAAACAGGTCTGCGTAGCATATGGAGGCATTACTTACTCTCCCTATTTATCTCTCTCCTATATCCTCTGGGTTGGATTTTCCGTCCCACTCTCATGGGGGGGAGGGGGGTACTTATAGAGGTTCCCCATGGGGTCCATTCTAAGGCCCGCTGGAACCTTATCTTTTTGTGTTATGTGCCGACTACGCAGATATCCTTGCGTTCTATGGTTTTTCTGCGTAGTCTTCTTGAACGCGCAAGGCATTCCGCGGTCTCTCCATAGACTGGTTGATGCGTGTATTACTGAAGGGCAATAAATACGGGTGGTTGGGATATTTGTGGCTTCCAGACAGCTGCTCTCTGCCCCTATCTTATCTTCGTCATATTAAGCATTCCTAACCATAGATCTTGGATCTTCTTAGGGATGGGGTAAAGTGATGCTCAGGTTGTCTTTTTATACTCCGCATGGTCATCATGTTCCCGTGCTCCTCGATCCTTGTCCGTTGGATATGATGGGCTTCCGAGTTATCCATTCGCGGCTCTTCCAGCGTCTGTCCTCCACGTGTGGCTTTGCTGACACGTGTTGGAAGATGAAATATGTATATACAGTTATTCTTTAGTTTACTATGATGCCATTGGCCTCCTGTTGTTGCTACACGACACCCACTAATAATGACATAGATGTCTTCTATATGAAAAGAGAAATGTTCTACAAATGTACATACAGTGGTTCTATTTTCTTGCTTGAGTTAATCGTATTGTTAATATCGTGTTAATACCATAGTGGTTACCACTTGAGTCATCACCTGTAGGAAAAATAATCCCTTACAATTTGATGCCCGTTGAGAAGATTCGGCATACTCAAAAGATTCCTCTTAGATTTATAGGTTGTAGATTAGAAACATGTACGCAACAACTTCTATCTCTCTCATTCGTGCTTATCCTGCTGCCTCATGTCAAACCCGTGTAAACAAAATGCCACTTCCTCATGCCAAACCCTTGTAATCAAAAAAAAATAACATGTAGCTGGAAATAACATGGAAGCGCACAAACCCCTAGTAGATCCTGCAGCCATACAGGAAATCATAATAGGCTTGTGAAATATTAACAAACAAACCACGAATTTTATTGACAACTTCCCCAGATGCAAGGAAGTTTACAAATTTATGTATGTGTAACAAAACATCTTAATACATAGTACCTGGAGCAAATGAAAAGAATCAACAACAGGTTTAAACAAAGGGCTCTATGATGCCGAACTTCCAAATACTTAGGCAACCAAGATAAAGATAAAATCCTAAGAGCCATAAGCCCAACGATTACAGTTGAGACACTAAAAGAATAAAACTTACAAATTCCTAGGTAAATCTTGCTTACGTACATATTCATAAAACTAAACAAAAATGCATCTCAATTACGTTACCTTTTTTCATAACCCATGACTAAATCCTCACCCACAGCAACTTTGAATCAATTACCTAGTGCAAGTCCAACTTTCCAGTCAATCGAGTGTAACTTAATGACATACGAATAAGAGAAAGACGACCAAGATAAGATAAGATAGTCTCGTATCCTCATAGTTAGTTAATATACATCCATTAGAGGAGAAAAGATACTCACATTCTAATCAATAAGATGAAGCTCAAGACTCCATACTTTCCCACTCTTCTTATTTTAGAATTTCCACACTTTTAATACCAATACTTTCAAAACTTTATTAGTTGTCTTGTCTGGCTCAAGATTGATGGATGGTGTGTAAACAGTCCCTGCATAAAGAAACAACAAAAATATCAATAACCAATAAAATCGGGGGATATATTCTTATATAGTTTGTCCTACTATAATGATTTTTTCTATGAGCTGAATGATATATTCTTATATGTATTCTTTCTCCCAGCCAACAACGTGAAGTCATGGACTCAATTTCTGCTTTAACCCTCTATCAAATACTTACCTACGTAGTCCAACTCATTAAAAAAAATGTTCTTGAATTAAAGTACATGCCATACTCTTGCAAAACCAATTAACAACAAAGCATAACATTTAGAGAGCAATTAAGACCACAATAAGTTAGAATATATGATCACATGATTTTAATTTTACACCAAATAAGCATAAAAAAAGGATAGAATATATTAAAATTTTACCACGACCAGTGTACGTATGAACCATATAACATGCAAGGGCACTATAGTTAGGCTAAAAAGGGAAATACATGTACATGCTTGTACATGTACATTTCATGGATTTATCAGAGACTTATCAGTGGAGAAAAAACAAAGAGAAAGAAGTAGAACGAACAAAAAAAGGACCACGGTTAATAAAGAAAAAAGGAGCAAATCCCAATATCTTATCGATCTAGCAACTCCTAAGGAGTAATCCCGAAAAAAAAAAAAATCATGCGGGAACATATGATGTTCTAGTATCAGCTCGCAAAAGAATAATAGCTATCTGATCTGTTCTTGGCACCTGAATCAACCACTATTACACACCACAAAAGGAAGCGAAGAGTTGTCCCCATCGCTGATTCGGATTACTACCATTCAGACCTACAATATATAATTAAACGAAGAGTAAATCTGTAGGGAATAACAAATATATCGAAAGAAGAATAAGAGTCTTAGGGTTATAGTCAATACTTACCGCTTGAAGAGAATCCATATATAAACACACCTAATTTAGTCACAGAAAAAATTATATTAAATTATTCCATACTTAAGAAATTGCTTTAAGAGTTGATTCCTTTTATGCATAGAAATGATCTTTTTCATCGCGCAAGAGTTGAATTTTTTTGTTGAATTTTTTTTATCTAAATTTGGCATAAGATATCAACAACCTAAAAACCCCACGTTAAATTTGGTATAAGATATCATTTTTGTGTAGTTTCACCTAGATTTATTTCCGAAGTTACATTGAACACGATATATATACTATATTTTTAACATTAAAAACTATGGAAAAATTTGGTAGCCCATAAATTTGTTTCCATAAGTCCAACGAACAGAGTAAGAAACAAAATATTTTATTTCCACTCGGCGGAATAACCTAATATTGGGAGATAAAAACACTGGTTATTTCCACTCGGCGGCTAAATACAGAGCAAGTAAATTAAGGATTGAAGCCATTAAAAGAGAAAATGGAGAATGGTGCCACAATAGAAGGGATTTAGAGTCAACTTTCTTTACCCACTTTAGGAAAATGGCCTCAACCACTAATCCCATCATCCAAGACCAAATCATAAATCTGATTCCTCGGAGTATCTCTGAAGCTGATAATACCAAGCTTCTAACTCTTCCTTCCGATCTAGAAATCAAATTAGTGTTTTTTGACATGCACCCAGATAAATCCCCGGGACCAGATGGCTTCCCTGGGAGTTTATAACAAAAGAACTGGTATCTCGGAAAGGATGTTATTAATTTGGTTCACTAATTTTTTCAATCCAACCACCTGCTAAAAGAGATAAATGCCACTTTCATTACTCTATTTCCTAAAAAAGACTCACCGTAAACTCCAACTGACTTTCGGCCAATCTCCCTTTGTAACACTATCTACAAAATTATCTCTAAGATTATTGCAAACAGAATAAAGCCCTTTCTTGATAAATTCATCTCTCCTTATCAATCGGATTTTGTCCCTGGCAGACAAATTACGGATAATATTGTGACAGCTCATGAAGTCATTCACACAATGCGTACAAAAAAAACAAAAAAAAAAGGTATATGGGATTAAAAATAGACATGTCAAAGGCGTTTGATAGAATCGAGTGGTCATTTCTGGAGGCTGTCCTTGCAAATCTGGGATTTTCTGAGGAATGGATATGTTTAATCATGCAATGTATAGGTACCACATCTAGTGTCGTTTTAATCAACGACTCTCCTTCCAGTTTCTTCAAACCCACTCGCGGAATTCGTCAGGGTGACCCTCTATCCCCATATCTCTTCATAATTTGTATGGAGAGTTTGTCCAGAGTTCTTATTGAAGCTGAAAAGAACAAATGGATAAAAGGGGTAAATTTCTCAAAACATTCTATTACTATTTCCCACCTTCTTTTCGCGGATGACTGTCTCATTTTTACTAGAGCTAGTAAGAAAGACGGTAGAAGACTGTTAAAAATTCTTGAAATGTTTAGTGTTGGCTCTGGGAAGCTGGTAAATTATGATAAATCAGGGATATTTTTCAGTAAGTATGTGACCAATCGCAAGGTGAGAGAAATAATCGATATACTAAAAGTGGGTAGAATAAAATTGGATGATAAATACTTAGGAGTACCTTTGTTTACTCATAGATCGAAAATACAATGTTTTGAGCCATTAGCTGAAAAACACAGATGTCGATTAGCTAGTTGGTCTGGGAAGATTCTCTCCGGAGAAGGAAGAGGTGTGATGATTAAACATGTAGCGGACTCCCTGGCCACGTACCAGGTGACATGTTTTCTTATACCAAAAGCTATTTCTAAGAAAATAGATAGACGTAATAGGGCGTACTGGTGGGGTCACTCAAGAGAGGATGGCCGAGGTTTGTGTCTTAAAAAATGGATCAAATTATGTATCCCAAAAGCTGAAGGGGGACTAGGTTTCAAAAATTTCGAATGTTTCAATAAATCTCTAATCACTAAAACGGTTTGGAGAATGTTACAAAATCAAGATCATCTCTGGGAAAAAGTAATGGAAGAAAAATACTTTAAAGGCATCTCCCCATTAAGCATCGAGAAAATAAAATCCAACTCCTCCTGGCTATGGAAGGGTTTCAATATTGGCCTGAAAATAGTGAAAAGAAGAAGTATCTAGCAGATCGGTACTGGAGACACTATCCAACTTTGGAAACATCAATGGTTTCCAAAGGATACTCCAAACCGGCTGACCAAGGAGCAATCTACTACTCTCATCGCAAACACTCTTAAGCTGGTTTGTGAAGTTTTTGATAAGAACACTAGGGAATGGAATATGGATTACCTAAACCAACTCTTCTACCCACAGGCGGTTGAAAACATTCAAACTGTTGATCTGGAAACAACAAGAACAAAGCAAGATAGACTCATATGGCCCTTTAGCCAAAATGGATGTCTCACAGTCAAATCGGTGTATAATCAAATCATTCAAGAAGTTCAAGGAGGAAACGCAACAATAATCCCAAACCCAATCTGGACTAAAATTTGGAAATTGGAAGTTCTACCCAGGATTCAAGTTTTTATATGGAAATGTTATAATGACATTCTTCCAGTGATGACAAAACTGTGCACTAGAATGCCAAACCTGTCCTCTCTATGCAGTCTCTGTGGAGTGAATGATAAAACGATATCTCATCTTCTTCTTCACTGATCTTACATAAAGGCTGTTAGATTCGGTTTAGGATGTAGAGGGCCGAGTAGACAGGATGTGACTATCACTAATGGATTAAAAATTGGTTTGATACTACAGAAGAAACTAAGTTAGAAATAACAATGAAATAAGAATAGAAGCAACAGTCTGTTGATATATATGGAAACATAGGTGTGATAGTAGTCTAAAGGCTATGTAGGTCAAACCCAAAATAACAATCTACCATATCAATTACCAACTCAACCATGCATACCCAACCACCTCCACATACAATCTCAATAGAAGGCCAACAAGCAATCAGCTACAGACGATACAAGTTCGACAAAAACAATCTACTAGAACAACTGTAGTACATTGCTACTACAAGTCTCACAGATATCACTCTCTTGTTATTTTACTCATTGCAGATGAAGAACTACATATTGCAGATACCAAGATATTCATCTTCTGAGTAAATTCTAAGAAGGAAGGAATCACACTGGGGGTACTGGCAAGCATGAAATGGGCATAACTGCGGCAGGAAAGAACGAGTACCATCCAGGTGGGAGAAAAGAAACTACTGAAGGAACTAAAGAAGAAAAGGAATGACCATCAATCGAGCTGCAACAATGACATGATTGATGAAGTTGTAGACTATATTTTATATTTCCGTTTGTTAGATTTTATTTACCTAAGGAAGGAGTGGTTGCCAAAAATGCATGAAATAGCCTCAAACTTCTACTCTAACTACTCAAAGTATGAGTTGAATGAGATTTTTCATGAAACATCTGTTTTTGTAACACACAATGCTCAACAGGCTACCCGCCTGATTGACTAACTCGTTTAATGCTTTTTATTTCCAAAAAAAATAAAAAATTATTGCCTTTTAAAATATGGAAAAATTATTTGGTCATAAACGTGTTATTAAGTAGTATTTTATAAATTTCGATAAAGATAAAAATCTATTCCTAGCCCTTAGATTCGTTTCCAAAGTACATGTGTTTATGGTCTTGATTTTATTACTAAAATGTAAACGTGGTGTAAGAAGATTAATAAAGTTTTAACCAATCAGAATCAAGGGGTATTGCCTACCTACCAACTTAAAATAAGGTGGACGCAACCACTAATTTTAGAGCATAAGATCGAATTAATTAGATTTACAATTAACGGCCACGAAATGTAAGAGGTATAAGTTGTTTTTCAGCCAATCAGGAGCGAGGGTTTTGTTCACCTGCCAATGAGAGGGGAGGTTATCGCAACTCTCGACACGGAGTGAGAGATGGCATGGGGTTTTTAGGTTGTTGATACTAGTCCAAGACTCTGTTTGACGCCTTACATGGCAACCGTAAAGAATAAAGAATCATCAACAAACGTGAAACTAACACTGCACTGTACAAGGTTGGTTGTTGTATATGCTGACTACCAACCAACCCATTGGCATATAGAACATGGTCTACCCATGGATGCATGACTTTCATGAAATAGTTTGCATTGTGCAAGTTAATGATGACTAGATTTGTGCCCGTGCTACGCATCGGGTATTTTTTTTCTTCTAACTTGGTGTGCGCGGGGCTTCGTCCCGCCCTGTGGCGATGCATTATTGTTTTAGTCTCCGCGGGGATTCGCCGCGCCTGTGTCTTTACACTTTTGATTTGGTGTGCGTGGTAATTCACCCGTCTCGTGGCGATATATTTTTAATTTGGTATGGTGGGGCAAATACATTAAATAGGGAAAATATGCGCAGATTTTATTTACTTTTTCCTTTTGGTGCTGAAGGTTCAATTTCTGGTGAAACTGAAGTGATTATGGATAGTTAGTTTCAATATAAACAATATATATGTCCATCACAAGTAAGTGATCTTAATTTTAGTTCCTGAGTAAAACATCAAAAGTAATTAATAAGATTTACTTCAACGTATTCAAACTTATTTCTTTATGATAAGAATTACTATTATATGATAATTATTCTTTTTACAACATTTAGATTTACTGCAATGTGAATTCTCTACATTTAAGGAAAAACAAAAGACCCCACTAATTTTTATATATAGACTGGTAGTTCTTATAAGAACCAAGGGAGTAATTATTTGATATGAAAATCGATTCATCAGTGTAAAAGTATATTACTACATCAAACATATGATCAATACACCAAGTGTCCATGATCTTAACCCATGTATGCATTATGTATACAGGATATGCTGGGAACCACATCCTTTTAGAGAAAAATAACTCATCCAAAAATAATATATAAATGCTCGGTCGAACTCGCATGTGTTGCTATCTTAAGCATGTTTGTCAATATTAGTTATCAAAACTATATGTCTTGATTTCTATTTTACTTATGACTAAGTCTCGGTCTAGGATAGTTAAGTATAGTTAAGCTCCAGACTCCATGGCGATTATCTTACGAAGACCAAGAACTACTCAAGGAACCAGTAGAACTTCATCCGACCAAAAGGTATATGGATACTTGAACTCATCTGTCACTCAAAAGTCTATTTATCTATCTCCTACTCTTGAGACAACAGTCGTATAAGTATGATAGTTTTCATACATACACATTTTCTATCTTTTTCTTGAAATACGTGTTGGTAAGCTTTCGCTTTAACCACTTTTCATCTTTACCCTCGACGAAAGTCATGATGACGTTTCAATCTTGAAAATAGCTTTGATAACGATAGTCGATTCTTATGTCTAACGACTATTATAACATTATAAAAGAATGTTTCAATGATTGAAATGTAGAGTTGAGATTACGTAACCATCTATAGATATAAGCATATATAGTGTGTTCGCACATTAGTGTATAAATCCATGAACCGGAAACCAAGTGCATTATTGTTTTAGTCTCCGCGGGGATTCGCCGCGCCTGTGTCTTTACACTTTTGATTTGGTGTGCGTGGTAATTCACCCGTCTCGTGGCGATATATTTTTAATTTGGTATGGTGGGGCAAATACATTAAATAGGGAAAATATGCACAGATTTTATTTACTTTTTCCTTTTGGTGCTGAAGGTTCAATTTCTGGTGAAACTGAAGTGATTATGGATAGTTAGTTTCAATATAAACAATATATATGTCCATCACAAGTAAGTGATCTTAATTTTAGTTCCTGAGTAAAACATCAAAAGTAATTAATAAGATTTACTTCAACGTATTCAAACTTATTTCTTTATGATAAGAATTACTATTAAATGATAATTATTCTTTTTACAACATTTAGATTTACTGCAATGTGAATTCTCTACATTTAAGGAAAAACAAAAGACCCCACTAATTTTTATATATAGACTGGTAGTTCTTATAAGAACCAAGGGAGTAATTATTTGATATGAAAATCGATTCATCAGTGTAAAAGTATATTACTACATCAAACATATGATCAATACACCAAGTGTCCATGATCTTAACCCATGTATGCATTATGTATACAAGATATGCTGGGAACCACATCCTTTTAGAGAAAAATAACTCATCCAAAAATAATATCTAAATGCTCGGTCGAACTCGCATGTGTTGCTATCTTAAGCATGTTTGTCAATATTAGTTATCAAAACTATATGTCTTGATTTCTATTTTACTTATGACTAAGTCTCGGTCTAGGATAGTTAAGTATAGTTAAGCTCCAGACTCCATGGAGATTATCTTACGAAGACCAAGAACTACTCAAGGAACCAGTAGAACTTCATCCGACCAAAAGGTATATGGATACTTGAACTCATCTGTCACTCAAAAGTCTATTTATCTATCTCCTACTCTTGAGACAACAGTCGTATAAGTATGATAGTTTTCATACATACACATTTTCTATCTTTTTCTTGAAATACGTGTTGGTAAGCTTTCGCTTTAACCACTTTTAATCTTTACCCTCGACGAAAGTCATGATGACGTTTCAATCTTGAAAATAGCTTTGATAACGATAGTCGATTCTTATGTCTAACGACTATTATAACATTATAAAAGAATGTTTCAATGATTGAAATGTAGAGTTGAGATTACGTAACCATCTATAGATATAAGCATATATAGTGTGTTCGCACATTAGTGTATAAATCCATGAACCGGAAACCAAGTGCATGCATATATGTGCATGCGGTATTGGCGAAGTAGACAAGTTAGGTATGCGTACCCGTACGTGTACCCATAGAAGTTTTCGAACCGAAATTTGTTGTTGAGTTTGTGAACTCAAATCTGGTAGCTAAGGTACGCATACCCGTACGCGTACTCAAGCTGGTTATATTTCTCAAATTGGTTAGCTCAAGAACTTAAACAATAAATCAATAAGGAATGCAATCTTTGCAAACATTGGCTATATTATTCATGAATTGATTCGAGTGAATCAAACCGATTTCGTTTCAATTGTGTCTATGTATAAAGATCTAAGCAATTGAACAACTCTTAACTAGTTCTTTTGAGTCATTTGAACTAGTTTTGAAGAAGATGAATATGGTTGATATGAAAGTACCCATATGACTAACCATTGGTTAACTATTTGTGAACCAACCAAATGTACACGTTTAGGTACAGTTAATCAAAACTAAATGAAATACATTTCACTTGTGTGTGCCAAGATAAGTTTTGATCTAACGGTTAAAAGATATTATCTTGGATAAATCAGGCTTTTCATCTAACGGTGAATATTGAATTCTTAGTTACTAAGGTAACTTAGATTGCAAACCCTGATTTGAAAACTATATAAAGGAGATGTCCAGCAATTGAAAAAACTAATCCCCACACCTTCCGTGTGATACTAGTTTGTTTTCTAGAGTCGATTCTCCTTTAACCGTAGGTTTCTTCTCGAGACCATATCGGTTAACGACTTAAAGACTTCATTAGGATTGTGAAGCCAGACGAAACTACTTCTCTTGTAGTTGAGCGATCTGATTTTGCAATTTTCTATCGTACGAGTTCAATTGAATAATTAGCTTGATATTATATCTCCGATAGGGCAAGATAAAAAAGAAATCACAAACATCTTCGTCTCATCGTTTGTGATTCCGCAATATCTAGTTTCGCTACCATACAATTTATATTATTGTGAGGTGATCAATAATTCTAGGTTTTTCTTCGGGAATATATGTCCGGGTTATTGATTGGTTTTTTTTCACCTTGATTTTATCAAAAGACTGAACAAAACTCGTAGGTTTATCTGTGGGAGACAGATTTATCTATTATCGTAGACTTTCTGTGTGATACATATTTGTTTATTAAAGTCTCCGACTTTGTGTCGTAACAACTCTTAGTTGTGGGTTAGATCATATAAGGGAATCAAGTGCGTAGTATCCTATTAGGATCAGAGACGTAAGGAGAGCAACTGTACCTTGAATCAGTGTGATATTGATTAGGGTTCAACTACAGTCTAGACCGAAGTTAGTTTGTAGTAGGTAGCGGCTTGATACAATGTGGTGTTCAATCTGGACTAGGTCCCGGGGTTTTTCTGCATTTGCGGTTTCCTCGTTAACAAAATTTCTGGTATCTGTGTTATTTGTATTCCGCATTATATTTTGTTATATAATTGAAATATCACAGGTTGTGCATTGTATCGATCAATTGTGAAATCCAACCTTTGGTTGTTGATCAGAAATTGGTTGATCCTTGATATTGGTTTTTGATACCATCCAAGTTTATATCTCTTGTACTTGACATAGACTCGCAGATTTATATTTGCTTGAGTATATATCAAATTGAGAGATAGAGATATTAAATCCTTGATATACTTTTTATTAAGATTGAGTCTGATTGTCTAGGTGATTCTCTTAAAAGTATATTAGAGTTAGTACATACAGATTGTTAATAGAAATATTGGTTGATCGAGGTTGTTAGACCCCCGTTTTTTCACAAAACAAATACACATTTCTGATACATCCTACTATTTCGCGGGGGATATGAGAATTAGAGAAAAAATAATATAAATATAGAAAAAGAGATTCTAACTAATGTTGTGGATGAAAATGCACCTTATTTAGGAAATCTTTGTCCACGTCAATTGAAAATTGCAATAACAATGAAATGGTCGAAAGTGAAAGTGATAACTTGGACAACCTCATATTTTCAGTTTGCATCCTCTGCCATATTTGAGTGGTTTGTCTTCAACAAACTTGAATAGATCATCAACAAAAAGGTAAGATATTCAAACATAGTACTATTTCCTGAAGTTTTGTATGTCAGTAGTCAGTTTGAGCATCATATACTGTTGGCCATTAAAACATTAGGGATATGCCCCAAAATTGACTGTCATCTTGGGGATATGCTCCAGGATTCCAGTTTTCGGTAATATGCCTCTGCCATCCACAATCGTTAAGTATACTATACTAACACCTTTATAAGGTTCAGGAAAATATTCCGACATAAAAAAATCGAAAAAATTAGAGAAAAAGTTCAGACATATTTACGATAAATTGACTATTTAACGGTTCCTTGACAGAAACCGTTACGTTGGGGCATATTACCAAAAACTGGAATCCTGGGGCATATCCCCAAGATGAAAGTCAATTTTGGGGCATATCCCCAATTTTCCCTTGTTTTAACTACTGCATATTTATAAAGCAGGATAACACCCCAACTATATTGTCTGCCAAAACAAAAAACACCAGATAAAGTTAATCTTTACTGTAACAATATGCACGCATACGGTTCGTAAAGCAATCTGGGTCAAGGAATTTTATCAATAAGGTATGCGTTTCTGAGGTTGGTATCCAGTCACTCAAAATTTGTAAACAAAAGATCCTACCAAAAGGATTGCGTTGTGAATGATTTTTTTAATAAGGCTGATTTCAAATATGCCACTCAAAGTAGCACTATAACTAACCTTAGTCTTTCTGAATATTAGGATAGCTACCTCAACGTGTGACTTGTCATCTTGATCTACCCTTCGACATATTATCCATCTGAACCACGACTTCCTTGCGAGAACTATGGAGACTTGGCAAGATTAATAAATATTATTTTTGTTGGAAGTGCAACCAAAATATATAGAATTATTAAGAATACCGAAAAACACACGCGAGAAGGTAGCACATTTGATCATCAGTTAATATAATATGTTGACAACTCAATAAGTTTTTCAATATAATATGTATTCTCTATGGGTTGATCTTTAAGATGATAGTATCCTACCACCCAATGAAATTAACAATACAATGGCGGGTACATAAACATTTACACGGAATCAAGTACTGAGTTACATGCTATTAAAATTTGAATACTATAGATAAACTAAAACCCTACCAAATTTGAGCTCCAGAGATAGAAAATCCATTCCAAACATAGGTTAGCATCCATGAAAGTTAAACTTTGCACAAAACGACATTAAGAAGCGAATGAAACTTTTAATCACTAATTTTAAATAACCAAGATCTGTATTATGGGAGGGTATCATTCGATTAAGTTCGAATGGTTACATGTTATTGTGGCATTATGCCGACCTCTACATGCAATGATATTATGCTTGCCCTTCCGTAATACTTTTTTAGCACCAATCTAATGAAGAATGGAAGATAACATATTGTCAGCAATTGAAGCTTATGGATTCGTAAGAGGAGTGCAAGTAGAAATAAACTACTATATCGACTTGATATATTTTATGTTAGGTTGCATGAGAAACGTTACCAACTCGTTCATTCCAACAAATACGCCAGTCCCCTCAACTTTGCGCTCTAACTACCAAAGAACTTTAAGCTGGTATGTAATATTTGACGATGTTGCATTAAATCCTTTATAGAAATTATTAGATTTCCCTTTTCAGCTAGATTTAGTTTCCAAACATAGTCAGTCTTTTGAATTCCAAATTGAGACGCAAGCTAGATTTGGTTTAATTTCAAATTCTCACGGCTTGGGTTCCAAATTGAATTTGGTTTCTTTTTCTTTTCCCTATTTTTTGAAACCAATCATAGGTTGGCAAGTGTCCTCACCAAAACGCTTGTTTCACAAAATTCAAAAAAAAAAACTATTTCGGCCAATAGGAAGCGAGGGTTTCCTCACCGTTCAACGTGGGAGATTTATTTGTCTATGCCTTTAAGCCTTTAGATGCGTCATCTTCCCTTTAAAAGGGCTTGAAAAAAATTTCTCTCACATTAAATGGTGATGAAACCCTTGCTTTCAATTGGTAGAAGTACGTTTTTTCTAATATAGAAGCTATGATTAGTGCACTTGGCAAAACTCTATTGGTTGGAATATTTAAAATTATGTTACACTTTGTTTATATCAGGTACTTAGCATCGGTGTCTTAAAAAAATTAGGTGGACAATACCTCAGTCAGAATTTTAGCCTAAGTTATTTAGCTACACCATCACTACACCATTTTTTCCGAATCGCAACTAAAATTCATAACGGCCCAGCAGCCGTTACAAATTTTCCTGTTACAAAAGGCCGTTACAACCTAGACGTAACAGGTGAGAGCCGTTGGGAATTTTTTTCCACATTACGAATCGTAACAGGTTAATTTTTTATGTGTGCTAATCACACGCTTGGTTACACTAGAGGCGGTAACAGATATTATTTTGCGTGTTCCATTTAGCTGTGTGCAACTTTTTTCCACCCAAGTTTACTAAGCTAGAGGATTATTCCTCCCCGGAAGAGATAAGATCGTGCAAAGATAAGAGTTTCATGGAGTAAAACTCATTTCTTATTTTCACTTTCTCTTTCTCTCTTCGTTTCTCATCTTGTTTCCTCCACAGAAGATATCAAAAATTTATCAAAGAGATCTCTCGATCTGTTATTTCAATCGTAAGTTTCAAATCAGTTAGGGTTACAACTTTCTCGATCTGTTATTTCAATCGTAAGTTTTTCATTTTTTTTGTTTTGTGATTAACAAGTTTTTCATTCTGATTTCATTGGGTTTTTTCATCGGGGTTTTTAATTTTTGGGTCTTTTCCATCTGCTAAATCTATTATGATTTCTATTTCTGATTTCGTTTTAGGTTTTTTTTTTTTATTTGATATAAATCTAAACGATTTCTTTCTCTTATTTCAGAGTTTTATCTGTGGAAGAGCTGAAGAAATTTGAAGGTATTTATTTTAGTATCTGTTAAATCAAGTTTTAGGATTTGAAGGATATATACTAACTGATATAATCTAATCTTCTGATTTCATGTTAGGGTTTGAAAGACAGAAGTTTGAAAAACTCCAAAGAGCTGAAGTAGAAGGTATATGATTTGATTTGTTTACTTTAATTTTAGGGATTCAATTATGATGAATTAATTTGCGTAATTTCAGTTTTAGATTTTTCAGTTAGTATATAACATCATTCAAAAATTGTGCTGTGAATTTTCTATGATGATGGATGTTTATTTACTTCAGCAATTATTCCTTGATTTGATCATCTATAAGATGAGAATTTAAATTCCCTGAAAAATCATATGTTATCCATATTTGGGATTACAATTATCTCACTCTTGGATTTTAGTTTCTTCCTGTGATAAATGCTTATGATTGTATCTTTGCAGAATCATACTAATACTGTCCTTATAGCTGTATAATTAACATTTTCTCTAACTGCTAGCATTACGGAACCCTATCGGCCTATGATTGTGTTTTAAGAAATGATCTTGATAATCAACTCACTCATTTCCATGCCCTGTTACTTTTTTTTTTTTTTTTTTTTTGAAAGAGAAGTTATTTATATTAACCACAAACTTCCATGGGGTACATTTTCCACAGTGAATCATTCATTATAATTGTGTTTAGGAAGGTTGGACATGAGTTGTCCCAAATAAACGAATTTGTGTTCCCTCCTACTTGTAATTGTTTGTCGACAGCATAGTTTTCCAACCCATCTGTTGCTTGGTTCGCTTCCCTGTATATATGTGTGATTGTGTAATCGGGGATGTTTGCTAGACGTTGGTTGATTTCTTTTATCATTTGTCAAATGATCCATGGGTTTTGATTGTCGCTTTTCTTGATTAGTCCTTCCAGTGTGATTGAGTCCGTCTCAAAGTGAATGTGGTTCCATCCTTTATTCACTGTTGTTTGTACTTCCAATAGCATTGTCCATGTATCTGCCACCAATGCAGTAGTTCTGCCAATTGGTGCCGCCATTGCCATGATGTTTGCACCTTATGAGTTTCTACATATCCATCCCGCGTCATCCATGTCTAGGTACATCAGTTGTTTGTTCTCGGCTTGCTCCATCCATGTTGATCATCATCCATTGTGGTTGAGGTTTATTCCATTGTTAGTATAGACTCTTGAATTAAAAGTTGTTATGAATCTGTCATCTATGTGTATATAATTATGACGTGCTACTGATTTTCTCTTGTTGTTAAGAAACCTAACTTTTGGAATACATGAATCTTAAGTTTTTTGTGTCTAATTAAGCATGGGTTGGAAGATTGAATTGATACATTTTGAAAGTCAACACCAGTCTTATCTCAGTAATAAAGTTCAAAAAATTTTGTAATCTGCATCTCAGTGTCAGTTCAAAGATTTTGTAGGACTGTAAATATGTGTTTGGATTTATTTTTTTTTCTATTTTAAGTCATAGCTAGTATAACTTAGTTGTAATCCATCTGTTATATTATCTTCATTAGTTTTGCATTATTAGTTGTAACTTCTCATTTTCAAGTTCGTCACTCTCTGCAACATAATTGTCTCTCAGTTTGTTCCCTTTATCCTGTATCATACCGGTTCTGTAAGTCAAGTCAGTTGCGTGTTGTATCTTATTAGTTTACAAATCTCTTTTCTAAATTATATTTATTTGTTGTTTTTCATTCTAGAGTTGGAATTCTTGCATTGTTTTGTGATATATCCATCTACATAATATAGATTTATTGGTATTTCATATGTAGATCAATTTTGTCAATGTTCCACATCTTCTCTGTATGTAGGTAATAGAATAAGAGTTAAAGGTTTGTCTTGAGATTTTGTTAAAGATGTCTTTAGGATCTTGTTACAATCACCAGAGAATAACATGAACTCCATGTAAATGATTTCTCTTTTGACCCAGAAACTGACTTATGGTAGAGTAGTAAACATCTTGGGATTTCCTGTCGGAGGATATTTCTGAACTTAGGTCCTTTTTTATATCAACTATCTCTTAATTAAAAGACTCTTAAATTAAAAGTTGTTATGAAGCTATCATTTATGACGTGCTACTGATTTTTTCTATCTACTCAAAGGATCTTACATATGAGGGATGGTTTGTGGTGTTGCACTCACATCAGGGGTTAACTAGTTCAGTAGATAAATTTGAATTTCCTACAGCTTATCAATCAGTTCTTACTGATAATAAGAATTTTGAAAAGTTGCTAACCGTTGGTTCTATTTGAAATGAAACTGGTGCCACCTTGGCAATGTGTTACTCTTTACGAATATCTATAAATAGAATGACTGCTCTTTTCTGTGATTTGTTTTGCTCTTCTTTTGTTTATTTGATCGCTTTTTATTTGTTTTATATGATCTCTTTTTCTGTGATCTGTTTTCTCTTGTGCAATAATTTCTGTCATTATGTTTTTTTTTTCCAGGTTATGGCAGCAGTAGTCGTCAATTAGTATGGACAACCAATTTCCAGGAACTGCACAACAGTTGGTCACCGGAAGGGCTTATTGGTTCGCACACATGTCCCTATTTCATACAAAAACTGGAAGATTGTGCGTCAGAAGCATAAGGATGATGTTTGGAATACCCTCAAGGTACAAAACTTACCTTAGTGAGGGTTGTATCCTCAGTTTTTGTTCACTCCATTAACTTCTTTTATAGTGGTTGTATCTTCAGTAAGCCATTAATGAGATCTGACTTTACAGGATGAATTTAATCTACCTGAAACATCGAAGGAAATTGTTCAGAAGTCCATGACTGGTCCATGGAGGAGATTCAAAAATGAGTTACATCTCGATCATTATGATTTGTACCCTACTCATGAAGAACGAATTCAACATGTTCCACCAACTGTCAGAGAAGAGGATTGGATAAAATTTGAGAATAGAAAATAAGAAAAGGAAGCGCAAAGTAGAATTGACCATAAGCGGAAGAGACAACAATATGACTACACACATTATTCCGGTCGCAAACCTCATTCTTTTTGATATCTCAACTTTTTGAGCATCACATAGTATCTACCTCAACTCATATGGTTCTTTTTGGTCTTTTTATGCAGTTCAAACTTTTGTATGTATGCTGACTGATACGCATGCTCTTATGAAGTGGTGCATAACAAATATTTAGGCTTATTTTCCCCTTTTTTTACCCGTTCAATCTTTTGTAAGTATGCTGACTTCTACGCATGCTCTTATGCAGTGGTGCATAACAAGTATTTAGGCTTATTTTCCCTTTTTTTGCAATTCACACTTTTGTATGTATGTTGACTGATACGCATACTCTTATGCAGTTGTTCATAAGAATAGCTTTACTTGAAGCAACTTTTTTTGTCCAATGTAACTTTTTCCTGAATTATGTGAACACAAACCGACTTATGAATGGATATGCACTTTCAGTTCATCATTTATTTGCATATGTGTGGATGGTTTTTGTTGTGTTATTTATGAATGCACATGGGACTTCACACAAGGTATCTGAAGCAGCAGTAGCCAGCCGAGGAAATAACAATCACTGGTAAGTACTTCACTTGGTTATATTTGTAGTATAAAGTTTAAATTTGTGGATTTTGACCTTCAATTTGTACTTGCGAGGTATTATGCTGGTGGGAAGTCAACTTCAGCTGTATTGGAATCAAATTGTGTACCTTCTAGATTACCGGGTAAGTACTTAACTTGTATATTTTCTAGATTCCATGTTTCTTATAGGACTTTGGTTTGTTGCGCGTGCGAGAGAGCTTATGGACTTTGGTTTGTTTCAGGACCAATTGCAATGATGTACTGGATCAGTGGATGCATTTTCTGTTGAAGCTCTTGATGACTTAATCATGGGCTTGTTCTTTATAAGAAAACCATTTGTAAGTATTTCTCATTTTTATAATCCCCAACATATATTTTTTTTTGTAATTTCATCTGTTTTTTCTTTTAACATAGGTTGGTATATATGCTTATGAAGTTTGAACTTAGAAGATACTTTTCATCTATAACTTTATGCATGGATTTCAGACGAGATGTCTACTCTTAAAATTTGTAGCTTCAAGTTGGTCGAGCTGTTGCTGTGCTTGAAGGCTTGATCCAAATTTTCTTATTTATGTCCTTAGTTGGCGTAACACCCTCGGTATGTATAGTAATTCTGAAAAATCATAAATCAGATAATTATCATAGCTTATCAGTTTAATTGATTGAAGCTGCAAGTTTTGAGTAATTTCTACAGTATCTACTTATAGTGATTTTCAAGTGAGAATGAAATGAACTTAGGAACTGAAGTTGGTTTCTATGTATTCTCTAATGTAGTAGGTTTTTACCAAATGAAAAAGAACTTAATGTAGTTTGATCCTCCATTTCTCTTATTTGTAGTAGTAACCTCATAACTTAGGCCTGATTTTTCTTCGCATACTTCCATCTAAGTATATATTTTTTGTGTTTGCAGGTTAATTGGATGATGCTCTGCTGCGGCAAATTTGGAGCAAAAAGGTTAGAGAACAAGGCAGGCATTAGGTTGCAGTAAGTTTCTATGTACATTCTAAGTTAAAGGAATTTGTGAACATAGGAATTTTTATAAACTGATACTTAGTATATATCCCTTAGTATTTGATACTTAACAAATAAAGTTTGTACTTAGAATAATTTAAGTTCTTTTTGTATGAGTCCATTTGATACTTGACAAATAAAGTTTGTACTTAAAAGAATTTAAGTTCTTTTTGTATGAATCCTTTGTATGTGATAAGAAAGTGAGCTTAATTTGATTGAATAAAATATTGTTGATTGTGGAGGATAAAATGAAAGGTGTATGCAGGTGGTTATTTGGAATTCCGGCATATTCCGGCCGACGATGAGCTGCCGGTCAACCTTGACCTGGTCAAAATTAGCCGTTGCTGACTGATTTTGACCAGGTCAATATTGTCCTGCAATAATTTTTTTACAGTTGCAAAAAAATTTATAACGGCTTCGACGTGTTACAATGTCTTGTTACAAAATAAATTCGTAACGGCTCTCACATGTTACGACCATGCCACATAGTAACGGCTCCCAGTTTCCTTTGCTACAATTGTAACGGTTCCTTGTACGAAAAACAATTGTAACTTCTGCTGTTCCGTTGCGAAAAAATTGTAGCACCCCTTTTCGTAACAGTAAGGAACCGTTACTTAACTGTACGATTAGTAAAGGTGGACATACTTACATCAAAATTTAACACCGAGTTTCTTTGGATTTTTCACACAATTGGGATTTCATAAAAATATCCAATTGAGCGTGGAAACCAGGGAATTGATTTCCAGCTTAATTAGGAAATTGTGTTAGTATGGTAACGGTGTTAGAAAAGGAAACTGGGTTATACATAAAAATTCAAGTCAGAGTGTACTACCGTCAATTTTCCTTGTGAGATGAAATTATTTTCTTACACAATTTGGGTTGTTATTGAGCCGAGAAACCAAGGAAGAAAGTGAGGTTTCTGCCATCGATTTTGGATGATTAACGGATCCAAATGAAGAGATTAGCAGGCATATGCGAGTCTGTGGAAGATCAGGAAGGATGGGTTGGCCTTAAATTCGAGTTCGATAGGTTTTTGGTGAAGTATTGCAATGAGAACAAACCAAGTTTTCTGCCATTGATGTTGGGGGTGAATGAATGAGATTTATGGTTGTTTTTTGAGAATTTGTTAGTGTCTGAAATGTGGACTGTGTACGAATTCGTGTTTTCAGGGAATTAGAAAAAATAAGGAACAAGAAGAGTACCTACAGTTTCTTCCCAATCAACAACTCGAAATGCATATGCACTATTTGTTCAAATTCCTGAACGATTAGCTGCAGCTCTTGTTTTTCCACTAAACCAAGCTGTTACTGGCAGTTAAGGTACGTTGGTTGTTTCTTGGTTTTCTTATCTATTGACAAATTTTGGTTTTGTTCGTTTTATTTGGATATTGGTTTAATTTCTAATTTAATATCTCAGGGGTATTGTCGAAAGAAATGGATGAGGTAAAAATCACACACGATTCAAAGTCTTACTTATACAATGCCATCGACAATAGAATATTCTAAGGTTATCCTAAAGTTGAGATTATCCTCAAAATTATTAGAATATTGTAGATATCATTTCTACTTGGATTTTGTTTAGTTTAGTTACCGTTGGCCTTCAAGCCTGGGTTTTCCAGTAATTGACTACTGCATGTTGATTGTCAGCAACTTCGTCGGCAATAGAAATCAATTAAACATGGATGTTTGTAGGTAGAAGAATACGCCAAATGTATGTTTTTTATAGTGTGGCCTTTTTAAGGCTCACTTAGGAAGATGAGGATAGCTGCAGATATGATGGGAACGAGACTTAAGCTTAAGAAGGGGACTTTGGGATTGGGGGTAACCATATATAGTGGCTTTTACTTTTATTTTACTTTTTTAATTTTCTTAAACTCAATGTTAAGCTATACTCCTATGCAATAGATATTTGGCAATAATATGATAGATGGTGTTGTTGCAAGCAACTGAGACATGATTTCAGCTTATTTTTAGCTCTTCAAGGGTAAATAATATTCGACAGTAATTTAAAATGCTTTAATTATGTATTAGTATATCATTTGCTGTAACGGAGTATTGTACATTTGAAAGAGGAACTCAGTATTGGACCTGGGTAAAGAGAAAGATCTTTCCTTTTTGTTTTGGTTAATTTCAATTCATGCATTTGTTTCGGTCTGCCACATCTCTCTCTTTCTTAGGACGGTTTCATGATAATTTACACAAGGGATCACTGGGAAGTTAAGTTAAAAAGTGTGACGGAAGGAACAAATGAATAAAATCTATTATTCTCCTTCTTCTAAGTGATTATGTTGTTCGTAGACATGATGTACATTTTCCATTAATGGATCTTTTCTCTCTTTTTTATGATTGATTTCATTTACTTTTGTATTCAGGAGGAATTATAGGGATAGGAGAAGGTGGAAAACATTGAGTTGGTCTGTTACACGCTCTAGCAACACTACTCGAGTCCCCATGATGTGTTCCCATCAATGCACCGCTGGGAGTGAAAAACTCACCTTTTGAAGACCAAAAGGTATACATATTCACAATTTTTTGAGTTTAGAATAAATATTTGAGTGCGTGGCTGCAAGCCCATATCTATTTTCCAACAAGCATGAATATATTGGCTCCTCTAAAAATTATGAAACTTCCTTAGCCAGGCATAAATTATGGCTTGATTGAAACATTGATCAAGAATGTTAGGATTTAAGTTTCGGTATAGATTATGATTCGTTAACCGCTAATGTGCTACCATAATAGCCAATTCAAAGATAGAATTAGGATTTATAGGAAGCTATCATCTTGATTTGAGGTTTGTACATTAGATTAAGGAAAAGTGTAACTCCAAAGAGTCTATGTCGATTAGTGAACAAACATAAAGGTCGAGCAAATATTTTTGTGGAATAATGGTGACAACTGTGTATATATGTTGTATTCCTCTCCAACAATCGAGATCTCATTGGATTTTTTTTTATTTTCTATACCCAGTTGAATATGGAACACTACTACTCATTGTGATGCTTAAATCAATAGTCAAGTCTATCAGTGGGTCATGTCCATTTCTACATGTCGTAACCAGCACTCTGATTCCTCACTGGTGCTAATTCAATCTTCCTTCACAGGTAATATGCTTTTGGAAACTCCCAGCAATAATTTTGATCCATTTCAAACAATGATTAAGGTTTTATGACTGATATTATGGCCCGTGGTCAAAAGCCTTTAGTCCCATTAGCGGGCTAGAGTTGATGGGCAATGGGAGCTAGAGCTGATGGTATACGTAATTGCCAGGAAAAAAAATTGTGTGTAAAACTAATAAGCAAATCATGTTAAATTCAAGCATATAATTATAGCATCTTCATCAGTTTTGATCCCTAGCTAATTCCATACAAGTTTTAGAAACTTTTCGCACAAAAATCAACCTAATTAACTAAAGGTAATTGAAATGCATCCAATGCTCCATAATAATAATAATACACCGATCAAAAAACAAATAAAATAATAATGCCTTATTAAATATCAGCATAACGTAATGTACTATTTTTTATGGTCTGATTTTGTAGTTTTAGATGGGATGATTGAATACTTACTTGAAAGAAATGCAAATAGTGCTTATTAAAAGAGCTAATCGTATCTTGAACTTTGGCATAATAATTATTATTCTTCCTGGAATAAATCTTGTTTGTGGTTTTACAGATTTTCTTGTTCTTAACTACTCTATGTTGTTCTTCATAATCATCATTGTATCTGATCTTTTTCTTCATGGATAGTATTTGGATCCTTGAACTTCTTCGCCTTCCATCCCCTCATTCATTTCCATTGCCGTTATAAGAACCATAAAGATTTTCATTTTGTTGCTTTGTTTTTTAGGTTAAAAGAAATGAAGAGGAAAGGGGAAATAATGAGAAAATGGTAGATAAATCCTTAGGGTTTATAAGATTTTAGTTCTCATGGATAAATCCGTTTGAACCGAAACTCAAGGTAACTATTAGTTGGGATAAACGATCGTGGCAGGAATTGTCGGGGAAATATTTTGAAAGGAAATATGTCGATTAAGGAAATATCTTTATATTTCGTCGTATTCATTTATGGTTAATAAATGTGTGGGCTACATATAAGAGAAGCCTTTCAAAATATTTCCCCGGATATTCCTGCCACGATCGTATATCCCAACTAATAGTTACCTTGATTTTGGTTCATGTAGTTGCAGGATTTCCTACACTACACCCTTGTCAAGAATCTATGAAAACTAAGTCATAATTGTGAATGAACAACAACACTTTTATTAATTCACCTTCAGGAAGATTTACAAGAAATATTAAAACTCAGAAGTACAACTTTCTTTCTGGAGTTTTTATCTCCTCAAAATTCTCTCAGCTCTCAAAAATGCATCATCCTTTTCTGGATATATCGTGCCCTTTATATAGGGATTTACATAATGGATGACAGCTAAGTTTTCCTCCTATTTCGGATCTATTCTGCGATCTTATCGCGATCGTTACAATATTTCTCTATCGCGAGCATAATGATCATCGCAGGATCAGTCTTATTCTTCTTCTAGTTCTTCCCTCGTCAGTTTCTTTTAGTTGTTCTGTAACGCTCGTGAAATGTCGTTGAAGAATTGTCAGTGACGCTCGTAGAAATGTTGTTAATATCGTAGGAATAGTGTTGTAGCGATATTCTGGTACTACATCTTGACTCTTCTCATGTCTTTTCTGCGAAGAAGAGAAGATATGAGAATCTAAAATGCCATAATTGCCTTTCTTTTCAGATTTCTTCGTTCTTCGCCAGCTGTTTTCACGAATCTTTTCTTCTAATAAATTTTTGACACGTCTTCTGTAACCGCTGCGATCTGACCACCCACGTCTCTTGAATTCTCTTGGTGCCTTGGTATGTTTTCATCTCTTCAATTTGTTCATATTTTCTCTATTGCTAGATTTTAATTTATTTCTTTTCTTCGCAGGTTGGAAGAGCTTCTTTTGCTGTTGCTTCTGACTTAGATAAAAGATGTGTCAATGCTGAAGAAAAAGCAGCTAAAGTTCGCCAAGATAAGGAAAGACTAGAGTCTAAAAATATAGAGCTTCGCAAGAAGAATAAACAATTGGAGACAGAAGCTTCTGTTAATAAGCAAAAGATCATTAATCTTGATAGAGCTAAACCAACAACTCTATGGTATGACTGATTTCCCATCTCTTTAATTCCTTTTATTTTATCGCAGCTTATTCAAGCAATCACTTTTAACTTGCAGATATTTATGGTCTTACTGACGAGGCTATAATCTTTCAAACTTTCCCTGAACCTGTAGATGATCATACTCTTCTCGCTAGTATTAATAATTCCTTGAGTAACTTCTCAGATGATAAGATTAACTCCCTCTCCATAGATGAACTTAGATCCAAGTTTAATCTCTTAAAACTTGAACACAGATTCAATTTAGGCTTGACTGACAAATATAGGCGCCTTTATTTTGATTCAAAGAAAGAAATAGATAAATTAAGGCAGAAGAATAGCGATCTCATTGACGAGAAGGATCTCGCCATAAAAAAGGGATCTAAAACCTTAGAAGATTTTCATAAAACTCTCCTTGAAGTTCAAATGGTTAGAGATAAACTTATCCGCGAGAATGAAGATCTTCTTGCGAGGGAGACTCAAATTCGATCTCGTCTCCTTATTAATAGCGATGATGAGTTTGCCTGGGCTGCGAAGGTTCTTGACAATGCCAGAAATGATTTAGGTGTAAATGTTAGCCTTCAAGTCGAACAGGCGGCTCTAATTAGAGATATGATTTCTAACAGAGAAGGTTATTGGCTACTCTTCTTCTCGCTAATTTTTTGTTTTCATTATTCTCTTTTATAAAATTTCTAACTTGTTGTTATATTCTTGTAAAAGCTGAAAAATGTTATCTTGAAAGAATCAAGGAGCTTGAACAAGAGAAGGATCAGCTCGCGAATACTCTTGCTGCTCGCAATTACAAATATTCACAACTGAAGAAGCAGTTTGGCATCACCACCGCGAACTTCAATAGATCTCTCATTGTCGTTCGCAATGATTCTGTTAAATTGGTCTGTGATGACCATGGAATTTCTCCTTCTGTATACCCTGATCTTGCGAAAGAAGTACCCGCAGTAATTTCAAGTCTTGACATCTCTGATAGTGAGGCTGAAAATTCTGATGAGGATGAAAATGATAGTGATGACGAAGGTGAAAAGTCTGGTGGAGAAGAAAATAATGATGATAATGATAAAGGGGAAGAATCCGGCGATGAAGAGAAGTATGATAAGGAAGATCGCGATGGATCTAACTAGTTCTTCTTTTTCTTTCTCCTTTTTCTGTAATATTACCGTTAATTTGTAAATTTCTTTTGCCTCTTTTGTTTCTACCTGTAAGAATCAGAAACAGTTCTTTTTCTGCAAGTTAATCAATCAATATAACTATTATTCTTTAATTATCTGCGTGCTTGTATCTATGCAATTTTTATATGATAGATGAATAATAATTTCATCGTTCTCATGCATTCCCATACTTGCCTCTATTATTCATCTGCAATATAAAAATTAATTAAAGATTAAATCAAAATCAAAATTTACCTTAATATTGGCGATCTTACCGTCAAATAATAGTTGCGTGAAATCGCAATTCTTATAACATCTGCGAGTATTATCACAGTAATCTTGTGGTCTTATTGTGCCTTCCTAATTAAAGGTCTTATTTTTCCACGCTTCTTCTTTCTGCGACAAAATCGCAGGACGTCTTTACATTTGCATGTATTGACCCATTGATCTTGCCTTAACTTTCTTCTTTGATTATATTGCGATAATATGACAAGTATAAGTTCTCTAGCAAGATCAAAGACTCGTGACATTATCGTCTTGCGATGAAATCGCAGGACGTCTTTACACTTTCATGTAAAAACCCATTGATCTCATCTTAACATTTTTCTCGTGGCTTGTTGCCTCTGCATCATTTACGTCACGCGACAATATGACAGGCATAAATTTTCTTGCGGTCATAAAGCCCCATGACATTGCCGTCTTAAGACACTTATCAGCTCCCTAATAAAGGGTGCCGCCCTTATCTCCCCCATGGTTGACCCTTCAAGGAGGGCACATCGGCCATACAAGACTAGCTCCTCCCATCCAGATTTACCAACAACCAGCTATTTTCGCAGCCTCTTTTCCTTTATGCCTATATGGATTATAGTTACAAGACTGCACCCTAAGTGGGGTTTTCTTCAGGCCAAGTACATTGTATCCAAGACTTACCAAGGATGGCAAGAGAGTTTCGTACGCTCCGGGCACCCTTGGCTCAACTGTGTACCTCGGCGCCTTGGTCATACTTTGCACTTCTTGGAAGAGACTCTCAGTCGTCCAACCAGGGTATAACCATATATAGTTGGAAATCCAAGATCTCTCTCCCGGATAGGTTTTCTTTAACCCCATCGTCTGCATGACTCAGGTTCCAGCAGCGGTATAACCTTATCACTGAGTCATGTCAAGATATACCCCCTCATATGACGCGCTATTAGGTCTTACATTTGCCTCTTACGAAATTTTATTCGCGAACTAGGGTGCACGCCATAAAGGTTCGTCCCATTATTTTAATCTCTGCGAAATTTTATTCGCGTTTCTCGCGAGTATTGTAACTCTGATAGGATTTCATAACTTTGATCATTTTGGTAAAGTTTTTGCGATTCTTCCAAGCAGAATATTTTGTTCAATTACATATTTTTCAAACAAATTATTCGTAGAGTTCTATAAGGTTCATCATTTTACCTCTTTACTTACTATTTTCTGATTCTGCTTTTCTGCTGCGTTTTTCTATTGTTTCTTTTTCTGCGAGACGTTCGCCATCAGCTTTTATATCCTCTTTCCGTTCTATCGCATCAATCACTAACCTTTCACATTTCTGTCGTTGCTTGATTTTGCACTTCCAATTGCTATTCTTTTCAGCTCTTTTTTTCGCAAGACTTCATATTGATTTCATAACATTTCTTGCTTTCTCCCCAGTCTCCTTTAATAACTCCAACACCTTTTGGATGAGGAAATTTGATACACTGGTGATAAGTAGATGCTACACCCAAAATTCCGTGTAACCAAGGTCGTCCCATCAAGGCATTGTAAGGTGATTCGATGTCCACAACGCAGAATAATATTTTTGAAGATATTCCTTTTAACGGTATCTGCATTTCAATTTCCCCCTTTGGTTTGTTAGATGTGCCATTAAAACCATAGATTTTGTATGTTGATGGAATTAGATCTTCGTCTTTTCCTCCCATGGTTTTAAAGGTATGATAAAATAAGATATCAACAGAACTCCCTGTATCTATTAAGACTCTGTTGATGGCCCAAGAATCTTCAACTTTACTATCATTCTATTTATATTCTTCTTGCATTTGTTTTGGATTAATCTCTAATCGTACGACCAGTGGATTATCGTGATTCTCGCCAACCTCAGGTACATCTTGCGCCGTGAAAGATAGAGTTTGCTTCTGCCACTCCTATAATGGCGAGGATCTCGCGATATTCAATATCTCTCTTCCATCTGTGTCTCTCGCGAAGACCCTTCTTAAAATATTGTCATGGAAATCCTCTAAAGTTCTACGTGAATGTACCATAGAATTACAAAACAAATTCTTTGCTTCGGCTCCAACTTCTATTACGAATTTTTCCGCTCCTTTTACAGCATTCACTCTGCGAGTTTCTGGTGCTGGCGGTAATTTCCGAGATTGTGGATGTCCTACTAGAAAATGATTTAACTTTCCCTGATCAATCATTCTCAAGATTATTCTCTTCACATTCCTACAATCGTTTACTGTGTGACCATGAAAATGATGATAAGGACAGAATTCTTGACTTCAATTGTTTGGATGGGGTTCTTTTCCCATGTTCCATGGAGAGGGTATATTTTCCATTAAAATGATAGCTTCCCAAATCTTTTCTATGCTAAAATTGAGAGCGGGCATCTTAATTTCTTCCCAGATTATCCTATGATTACCTTGTCCTTTAAAATTATTCTGCATTTGTCCACCATAAGTTTCTTGAGGTTGATCGAGTCTTTGAATATTATTATTACCACCGCGATTATAATTATTCTTCTCCCTTTCATATTCTTCCTAATCTCGACTGCCCATCGCTACTAATTTTTGTTGATTATCAATGTCTACTTTCTCTTGTTGTGATTGCGAGGTGCTCGCTACATTATTTATCATTTTAGGGAGCAAACTTCCACTTTCCGCCAGCGAGATGGTGTTCACGATTGGGTATGATTCCATCTCATTTTGTTTCTCCTCCAAAGCAATGTTTTCTTCCTGCAGTTCTCGCAATTCTGTCATGGTGATTGTATTTTTGATTCTGAAAATATGAATGTACAGTAAATTAGTCGCGAACATTGCATTAATGAAGGATAGGATCAGATATCTTTCATCCACTCTTCCAGCCATTTCGCTGCACATTGACTTCCATCTTATAGTTAAATGCTTCAGACTCTCGCCAACTCTCTGTTTTAGCCCAAACACATCTTCAATACCCGGTCGCGATGAATTGTTGTTGATGTACGCTCCTAAGAATGTAGCTTGTAAATGATCAAAAGAAGTTATAGTATTTTTTGGTAATCCCTCAAACCATTTCAACGCCTTGCCAGTTAAGCTAGATGCAAAATAATTGCATAACACAGCATCATGATTCTCCCACTGTAGCATACATCTAACATAAGCTTTAACGTGTTGAACGGCATAAGTAGTCCCATCAAAAATGCTGGTTAATGCTGGTAAATTGCATTTTGGAGGTATTCCTCTTAACTGTACTTCTTGAGTAAATGGAGTCCTCGCAGCTTCTTCAATAGCTTCATCAAGTTGCCTTCTACCTCCTTCTCTTTTATTGCTTATCATTCCTCGCATTTCTGCTAGTTCTCTCAAAATTTGCTCATTCTCAGCTGAGTTTTGTTCCATTGGCCTTTTTAATGCAGCTTCCCTTCTTCTACGTTCTTGTCTTTCTTGTCTTGCAAGATTTTGCGTATCTCCTTCTTCTTCATCATCCTGTCTTTCTCTGCGATTTTCTATTTCACCATCCTCTTGAAATCGCAGCTGCCTATCTTATTCTCTGCGAATTTCTTCATTTCTCCTCATTTCTCTTCGCTGTCTCTCTATTCTCCTTTGTATCCTATCATACTCTTCTTGAATATTATCATTATAGCGATTTTGTGTACGTCTTCTTTCTCAATTTTCATGGTTATTTTGTCGTACTGCCTCTCGAAATTCTTGCTCTTCTACTTCTTCTCTTAATCTTTCTCTCTCGCAAGCCAGGCGCGCTTGTTCAGTATAGTATCTTTCAATTTCTTCTTCAATTATTCTTTGATTCCTTTTATTCTCTCGCCCATGCAATATCCTCCTACCTTCCTCTGGATTATCTTCTTCAATTTGGTTGTTTCTTACCTCTTGATTTCTATTGTCACGTAGATTATAACGATCACCAATTATCTCTTCTTCTCTATGACGTTGCTCTCCATTTAAATTTTGCACTTCTTCTCTAACATTTCTCATTGGGGAATTTCGCCTTGGTTCTTCCCTGAATGATCTTGAATTTTATCTTACAGTACTTCTTGACCTCCTTCTTTGTAACCTCAAATTCTCCATTCTTAGTTCATGATTTTGTCTTGTTAGATTCGCATGTTCCTCCGCCTCTAATCTCCTTTCTTCCTGTGTTCTTTGCCTCAGATCATCTACTGTCCCGTTTTCACGTCCCACGTGAACTAATTCTCCAGCCATTCTTTGATTTCTTTCTCGTTCTTCTCCATTTCTTAATTGTCGATTTTTTGCTTCTTCTATTGAATCCGACCTACAAGTGTGTACGCTCACTCTATCATAATCCACATCCCTATTTTGTGATTGTGTTTGTTGATTCGGCTGTTGATTTGAATTTTCTGCTTCATTTCTTGTTCTATTTCTTCCTGATATTATTCTTAAAGATTCTTCTAATTCACATGTTCCCTCACCTGCAAGTCTTTTACTTCTTCTCACTGTCGTTGGTGGTTCTGATGTATTTATTATCCTTTTAGCCATTTCTCCAATTCTAATAATTTTTTCAAATCTTCAAGTTGCAATTTGAGATTTCTTAGACTGATTCTCCCTGTTTCTGGATGCCAAAATGTAGTTGCAGGATTTCCTACACTACACCCTTGTCAAGAATCTATGAAAACTAAGTCATAATTGTGAATGAACAACAACACTTTTATTAATTCACCTTCGGGAAGATTTACAAGAAATATTAAAACTCAGAAGTACAACTTTCTTTCTGGAGTTTCTCTCTCCTCAAAATTCTCTCAGCTCTCAAAAATGCATCATCCTTTTCTGGATCTATCGTGCCCTTTATATAGGGATTTACATAATGGATGACAGCTAAGTTTTCCTCCTATTTCGGATCTTTTCTGCGATCATATCGCGATCGTTACAATATTTCTCTATCGCGAGCATAATGATCATCACAGGATCAGTCTTATTCTTCTTCTACTTCTTCCCTCGTCAGTTTCTTTTAGTTGTTCTGTAACGCTCATGAAATGTCGTTGAAGAATTGTCAGTGACGCTCGTAGAAATGTTGTTAATATCGCAGGAATAGTGTTGTAGCGATATTCTGGTACTACAGTTCAAACAGATACATTCATGGGAATTAAAATCTTTATAAACCCTAAGGATTTATTTACCATTTTCTCATAATTTCCCCTTTCCTCTTCATTTCTTTTAACCTAAAGAACAAAAGAAAAAAATAAAAATCTTTATGGTTCTTATAACGGCAATGGAAATGAACGAGGGGGATGGAAGGATAAGAAGTTCAAGGATCCAAATACTATCCATGAAGAAAAAGATCAGATATGATGATGATTATGAAGAATAACAGAGAGTAGTTAAGAACAAGAAAATCTGTAAAACCACATACAAGATTTATTTCGGGAAGAATAATTATGGTTATGCCAAAGTTCAAGATATGATTAGCGCTTTTAGTAAGCACTATTTTCATTTCGTTCAAGTAAGTATTCAAACATCCCATCCAAAACTACAAAATCAGACCATAAGAAATAGTACAGTACATTTATGATGATGTTTAATAAGGTATTATTATTTATTTTATTTGTTTTTTTATCAGTGTATTATTATTATTATTATTATGGAGCATTGGATGCATTTCAAGTACCTTTAGTTAATTAGGTTGATTTTTGTGTGAAAATTTTCTAAAACTTGTATGGAATTCGCTAGGGATCAAAATTGATGAAGATGCTTTAAGTATATGCTTGAATTTAACATGATTTGCTTATTAGTTTTACACATAATTTTTCCCCCGGAAATTACGTGGAAGCAATGGGAAAGAGCTGATGCTTATCTTTTAATTATATAGTAAAAGGCCATGTCCTTACCCTCATAGTCATAGTTCATGTGATAATTTAACACTATTTATAGAAGAAAGTTACTGCAAAATCTCCATTTTTTAGGGAATCCTGGCATTGCAGTATTCCCACTTTCTTACAACACATTAATGTTACTCTACATCCATTGGTGTTCAACTCGAATTCTCATTTGAACAAGTAAATAATAGAATGTTCTTTATACTTTTAAATGATAGAATCTAAAATATGCCAGCCCAATGATCCCATGAATACCCTTGATCCCAACAAGTTAACTAAATTTTCATGAGGCATGGGAGGACTGCTGACTGAATTTCTCTATGTAGGGACTGTAATTGTGGTTCTAAATTTTTCATTTCAGGGCACACGTGTCTTTTCGTATGCCGTCAAGTACTTATCTTGAATTCTTGCTCTACAGGATGTTCATGTTTACTAGTTTATTTGTCTCTGAATAAAGTTATTAACCTATAATATGTATCTAGCTACATACTTTTAGTAAAAATATTAGTTTTATATTGTTATTTATGACTCAATTAGGAGTCTAGACCAGTGTTATTTGGACCAGTTATAGAGACCATTTAAAGAAACAAAAAGTTAATCATGTGTGGTGGCTATTGATCCCTATGGTTAGAATCTATCAGTTGTCTCCAATTTTTGGACCAAATACCGTTGTTGATTAGGCAAACAATTCAGCTCATAGAAGCGCTTATACAATATACTTAAATTCGATATATTCTTATGGATTATGCAATATATTCGATGCCCGAGCTCTTTATGATCAATTTTTCTAATCGCTCACCATCTTATTAATTTCTTTAAGTTGAAGGTCGGTTTACACACGCCTTCTTCTGCAGAAGACTTGGACCCTGAATTTTAAGCTGCTCTTCCCCCTAATATCCGACCAGAAGTATCAACACAATAGTGCACACAAAGGGTTATACAATATCATAAAGATGAAGGTCAAGAGGCTGACATGGATAATGTTTTAGTTATAGTTGCGTACATTCCACGTTGATCCGCTTGAAGAGGTTTGCATTTCGAAATGTTGTTTTCCTTCATTTTTTTTGTATTCAAGTCTAAATTATTTCCAGGTTATTTTGACTTCTTCCTAGATAGTACTATCCGCTCTACCCTCTCTGTTTCTTTCTGAAGACTGGATTCTAAGAGATAGATAAATGAGTCACTATCAGGCTGGTTACCTTTTTGGAAGCACCAATAGCTTATTATTGGCAGGAGGAACAATTTAGGAGTTGGTAGGCATGCAGATGGATTGGGTGTTTGAGTTTTAACCGGATAACGGGAAACTTCAGGATTTGTAGACCATCTAAAGGTGAGGGATATTGAAAGTGCACTCTCTTCTGGATGCAGATTCTCTAAAAGCTTTGGTTCGCCTCCCGAGACCAGCACATGTAACAATCAATATCTTTAGTTTGGATAGATCTCAAGTTGTAGTGTCCTGACCAGTTACACGCAAAATTTTGTTGCACAGGCTACAAGTGGGTCATAAAAAAAGTCTCTCTCACTCTCGACGTTAATTTGTTTTATGTAATGGCAGTGCTGGTGTTGTCAGAAATGGTGGTTGCACTCTTAAGTTTAGAACTATGATTATTTATGAATTGTAATAGATACTGAACTATGCAACATGGATGCGCTCTTTATTAATTTGTTCTTAGATATAGGTAGTCTTCCTACTATTGTTCTTAAGCATTTTGATACCCTCATATGCTAAAGCCTCTGGTTATAATGAGAGTCAATGCTAGTGGTAGTGGGAATAAATATTAGTGCCAGTATAAGAAACTGAACCTGACCCCTGGATTTTTCAATGACATAAGTAAACTCTGCGTTCTTACCCTGTACACTAGTTATCCATTATGTTCGGAAATCGCACTATTTCGAGTCCAAATTGGTCTCCCAATTAGTCACCCAAAGTTTTCATGTGGAATTCACTTTTTCCCGAAACAGTTATTCACTCCAAAAGAAAACCCTTTGTTCAGTTAGTTAGCTTCTTCAGACTAACAGATTTGAAGCCGTTATACTATTGTGTAGTCAACTGCATAAGTTTGGGGAGAAATATATGATTCATCAGCAATGAAGCAGCTGAGCCGCACATATGACGCTCATAGATGCACCTTTTATCTTTTAAGGTGAACTATACGAAATCATGGTGTAGGACCAGAATATCGCCATGGAATTATTCTTGCGAGATTAACTACACTTCTGCGAGTATAACCGCGAGCTCTTCAACAATACTTTGCGAGTGTTATAGAATAATTCAAAGAATGACGTAATAGCTGACGATTGAAGAAACACGAAAAGAGCATGATTATCTTGCGATGGTTACAACGCTTGCGAGAATCGACATTATAACTATTGTGATAAGATCGCAGGTCAAATTCGAAATAAAAGGAAAACTTAACTGTCATCCACTATGTAATTTCCTATATAAAGGGATTTAGTAGATTCAGAGAGGAAATGATGTATTTTTGAGTGTTGAGAAAGCCTTGAGGAGAGATAAAATTCAAGAGAGCGGTTGTATTCTTGATTTCTTCCATTTCTTATAAACATTTCTGAGAATCAAATAATAAAGTGTTGTTTTAATCTTCAAATATGTGTTGATTACTGTAAATTCTTATCAAGGGTGTAGTGTAGGATTTTCTGCAACTACATTTTGGCGACCGAAACAGGGATGAATTGATGATTATTTGAAGAAAAAGATAAAATTGACATTGTGATTGTGATTGGAAGGAATTTGGAACAATTAGTGAAAGATTTTACGCAATATTCAGCAGTTTAATAAGGTTAATGGCTGGAAGAAGAAGAAATAAATTAGAACCACTAACAACCGTGAGGAGGAGTAAAAGACTTGTAGATGGAAGAACAAATGAAATGGGAGAATCTTCAAGGGTAAGAACAAGAAGAAATAGAATAAGGAGTGAAGGAGAAAATCAAGTTCGACAGCTGAATCAACAAACACCGATACAAGATAGATCTATGGATTATGACAGAGTGAGTGTGCATACTTGGAGATCAGATTCGATGGAAGAAGCAGAAGATCGACAATTAAGAAACGAAAGAAGAGAAGAAATAGATCAAGGAGTGGTTGAAGGATTAATTCATGGAGAAGGAGAAAATGAAGTAGCAGATGATTTAAGACAAATAATACAGGAGGAAAGAAAGTTAGAGGCGGAAGAACGTGCGAATCTACCAAGACAGAATCACGAGTTGAGAATGGAGAATTTGAGATTACAAAGTAGGAGATCAAGAAGTATTGTTAGATCAAGTTCATGATCATTTAGAGAAGAGCCAAGGCGAAACTCCCCTATGATAAATGCTAGAGAAAATATCCGAGAGGAAATACAAAATCCAAATGAAGAGCAGCATCACGGAGAAGAAGAGATGATTAATGATTGCTACATTCCACGCGCGGAAGTTTTGGATGGTAGACGTAATAACAGAAATCATGAAGGTGGAAATAACCAAGATGGCGAAGAAAATCGAGAAGAAGGTAGAAGAATATTACATGAGCGAGAAATTCAAAGAAATCTAAGAATAATTAAGGAAGAAATTGAGAGACATTATGGTGAACAAGCACGCCTAGCTTGCGAGAGAGAAAGGTTGAGAGCAGAAGTGGAAGATCAAGAGTTTCAAGAGGCAATACGGCAGAATAACCATGACAATCGAGAAAGGAGACGTACACAAAATCGCCATAATGATAATATTCATGAGGAGTATGATAGAATACAAAGAAGAATAGAAAGACAGCAAAGAGAAATGATGAGAAATGAAGAAATTCGCAGAGAAGAAAATAGACAGCATAATCAGATGCGAATTCAAGAAGAAGGTAAAGGATAAGATCGCAGAAGAAGGCAAAATGAAGATGAAAAAGAAGATACACAAAATCTCACAAGACAAGAAAGACATGAACACATAAGAAGAGAAGCTGCGTTAAAAAGACCACTAGAGAAAAATTCAGCTGGGAATGAACAAATATTGAGAGAGTTAGCAGAAATGCGGGGAATGATAAATAATAGAAGAGAAGGAGGCAGAAGGCAACTCGATGAAGTTATTGAAGAAGATGCGAGAACTCCATTCACTCAAGAAGTACAATTGGGAGGGATACCCCCTAAATTCAATTTACCAACGCTAACCAGTATCTTTGATGGGACCACTTGTGTTTTTCAGCATGTCAAGGCTTATATTAGGTGTAAGCTACAATGGGAAAATCATGATGTTGTACTGTGCAAATATTTTGCGTCAAGTTTAACTGGAGAGGCACTAAAATGGTTCGAAGGATTGCCCAAAAATACTATAACTTCTTTTGATCATTTGCAAGCTACATTTCTGGGAGCATATATTAGCAACAATTCATCGCGACCGGGTATTGAAGATGTATTTGGGTTAAAACAGAGGATTGACGAGAGTTTGAAACACCTAACCATAAGATGGAAGTCAATGTGCAGCGAGATGGCTGGTAGAGTGGATGAAAGATACCTCATTTTATCTTTCATTAATGCAATGTTCGCAACCAATCTGCTGTATAAACAAATCTTCAAAATCAAAAATACAATCACCATGACAGAGTTGCGAGAACTAAAAGAGGAATACATTGCTTTAGAGGAAAAACAAAATGAAATGGAATCATATCCAATCGCAAACACCAGCTCAGTAGCGGCAAATGGAAGTTTACTTCCTAAAATGATTAACAATGTGGCGATCTCATCGCAGACACAACAAGAGAAAGTGGTGATCGATAACCAATAGAAATTAGTAGCCATCGGCAATCGAGATCAAGAAGAGTATGAAAGGGAAAGGTATTATTACAATCGCGGTGGAAATAGAAAGATTCAAAGACTTGATCAGCCGCAAGAGACTTATGGTGGTCAGAGGTAAAATAATTTTAGAGGGCAAGGGAATCAGAAGATAATATGGGAAGAAATTAATATGCCACCTCTAAATGCAAGTATAGAAAAAATTTGGGAAGCTATCATTTAGATGGAAAACATACCATCACCCTGGAATATGGGAAAAGAGCCACATCCAAATAATCGAAATCAAGAATTTTGTCCTTACCATCACTTTCATGGTCACTCAGTAAATGATTGCAGGAATGTAAAAAGGATAATTTTAAGAATGATTGATCAATGCAAGTTAAATCACTTTCTAATAGGAATCCACAATCTCAGCAGTTACCACCAGCACCAGAAATTCGCAGAGTGAATACTGTAAAAGGAGCAGAAACATTTGTGATAGAGGTTGGAGCCAAAGCGAAGAATTTGTTCTGTAATTCCATCGTACATTCATACATAACTATTGAGGATTTTCACGACAACATTCTAAGAAGAGTCTTCGCGAGAGATACAGATAGAAGAGAGATAATGAATATCGCGAGAGTCTCTCCATTAGAAGAGTGGCAAAATCAAACTATATCTTTTACTGCGCAAGAAGTACCAGAACCTGGAGAGCTGCACAACAACCCATTGGTGGTAAGATTAGAAATAAATCCAAAGCAAATAGGAGAAGAAGAAGATGAAGAAAATGATGGTGAAACCGAAGATTCTTGGGCAATTAACAGAGTTCTAATAGATACTGGAAGTTCATTTGATATCTTACAAAACCATGGGTAGAAGAAAACCATGGGTGGAAGAAATGAAGATCTGATACCATCAACCTATAAGATCTATGGTTTCAATGGTACTGCCAACAAGCCCAAAGGGGAAATTACAATGTGAATTCCATTAAAGGGGATATCTTCTAAGATCTTATTCTGCGTTGTTGATATTGAATCACCTTATAATGCCTTGATTGGTAGACCTTGGTTGCATGGGATCTTAGGTGTGGCATCCATTTTTCACCAGTGTATTAAATTTCCTCATCCAAATGGTGTTGGAGTCATTAAAGGAGATTGGGGAGAGAGCAGAAATGTTATGAGATTGATGTAAAATCTTGTGAAGAGAGAGCTGTGAAGAATAGCAATTGGAAACACAACATCAAGCAAAGACAAAGATGTGACAGATTAATGATTGATACAATAGAGCGGCGAAAGGAAATAGATGGCGAGCATCTCGCAGACGGAGAAAAAACAACAAAATGCAACAAAAGAGCATAAGCAGAAAGTAGTAAGTAGAAAGGTAAAATGGTGGAACTTAAGAAATTTATGAATGAATTGTTTGAAGAAAATGTTTCAAAAAATATTCCGTTTGAATGAAAAGTATGAAATTGAAAAATTGTAAAAGAAAAGAGAAGATCAGAATAAAGAAATTTTATCATAGTTACAATACTTGCAAGAAACGCGAATAACAACTTTGCAGAGATTAATAGAATGGGACAAACCTTTATGGCGTACACCCTAGTTCGCGGATACAATTTCGCAAGAGGAAAATGTAAGACCTAAAGTACGTTATATAAGGGGGCATCTCTTTGTATGACACAGGGATAAGGTTTTACTGCTGCTGGAACCTGAGTCATGAAGATGTTGGGGTTAAAGAAAACCTATCCAGGAGGGATACTTTGGATTTCCAATTATATAAGGTTATACCCTGGTTAGAAGACTGAGGATCACTTCTAAGGAGTGCAAAGTATGACCAAGGCGCCGAGGTACACGGTTGAGTCAAGGGTGCCCGGGGCGTACGAAACTACCCTGGCCATTCTTGGCAAGTCTTGGCTATGTTGCACTCGGCCCGAAGAAAACCCCACTTAGGGTGCAGTCTTGTAACTATAATCCATATAGGCATAAAGGACAAGAGGATGCGAAAACAACTGGTTGTTGGTAAATCCGGATGGGAGGAGCTAGTCTTGTATGGACGATGTGCCCTCCTTGAAGGGGCAACCAGGGGGAAGATAAGGGTGGCACCCTCCATTAGGGAGCTGATAAGTGTCTTCAGACGGCAATGTCATGGGGCTTTATGATCGCAATAACATTTAGGCCTGTCATATTGTCGCGTGAAAAATATTATACAGAGGCAACAAGCCATGAGAAAAGGGTAAGATGAGATCAATGGGTTTTTATATGAAAGTATAAAGACGTCCTGCGATTTCATCGCAAGACGACAATGTCATAAGGCTTTGTTCTCGCAAGGGAATTTATACTTGTCATATTGTCGCAGAAAAATAGAAATAACACAGATAAGGAAAGATCAATGGGTTTTTACATGCAAGTGTAAGGACGTCCTGCGATTTTGTCGCTAATACAAGAGGTGGCAAAGTAAGACCTTTAACTAGGAAGGCATAATAAGACCACAAGAAATCAAGATTGAATGACTGCGATATTAACGCAGAGATTACGAAATTTGCGATATCAACTGTTATTTGCGATGTTATCGCAAAGATTGAGGCAAAAATATTTAAATAGATTTTATTTACAATTGATATCTAAGCTCTACTCAATTTTTTCATATTGCAGATGAATAATAGAGGAAAGTATGGGAATGCACAGAATGATGAAATTATTATTCATCATCATATAATAAAATTACGTAGACATTATTGTATGACACATTTACACAGATAGTTAAAGGGTAATAATCATGTTGATTAACTATATTGTAGAAAAGAATTGTTTTCTAATTCATACAGATAGAAGCAAAAGAAATTTATACATCAAGGAAACTTACAAGTTGGAGAAACTCACAGCAATATTACAAGGAGAAGGAAATAAGTGTACAAAAATTACAAGGAAGATAAAAAGAAGAAACAAAATTAATTAGATCCATTATCATCATCGCTGGATTTCTCTTCTTCTTCATATTTATCATCATCTTCATCCTCGCCAGATGCCTCAGCTTCACTATCAGAGATAACAAGGTTTGGAGTATTTGCTGGAATTTATCCTGCGAGATCAGGATATGTAGAGTGAGGAATTTTATGATCATCGCAGACCATTTTAATGGAATCATTGCGAACACTAAGAAGGGCATTTCTAAAATTAGCAGCAGTAATCTTTAATTGATCTTTCAGTCTTGAATACTTCTCGTTGCGAGCATCAAGAGTATTTGCGAGTTGATTCTTATCGGCTTCAAGTTCTCCAATTCTTTCAGAATATCTCTTTTCATCTCCTGCGAGTATATAACAACAAGTTGGAAATTTTGCAAGGAAAAATAATAAAAACAAGGAATTAACAAGGAAGAACGGTTAACAACCTTCTCTTTCAGAAATCATGTCTTTAATTAAAGCTGCTTGTTCAACATGAAGACTAACATCTGCACCTAAATTAGTTCTGGCATTGTCAAGAACCTTCGCAGCCCAAGCAAACTCATCATCATTATTAATAAAAAGGCAGGAACAAATTTGGTTTTTTCTTTCAACAAAACCCTCTTTCTCGCGGATAAGTCCATCCCTTTCAATTTGATCTTCAAGAATTGTCTTATGAAAATTTGCTAAGGTTTCAGCTCCTTGTCTAGATATACGATTTTTGTCTTTTGAAAGATCATTGTTCTTGGCCTTTAAAGTTTTAATCTCTACTTTAGAATTGTAGTAAAGTTGTTTGAATCTGTTAGTTATATCTAAACAAGATATGTGGTCAATTTCTAAGAGGAGAAACTTAGATCTAAGTTCATCTATGGAAAGAGAATTAATTTTATCATTGGAAGGGTTATTCGAAGAGCTATTGAGAAGTTCTAGAAGAGCATTATCATCTATTGGTTCAGGAAAAGAACGAAGGGTTGAAGCCTCATCAAAGAGACCATAAATGTCTGCGAGAATGACAAATCAAGTAAGAAAGAGTAATGAAAAGTAAAAAATATGAAAGAAAAGAAGAAAATTCTCATACCTAAGAGTTGTTTATTGGCACTATCAAGATTGGATACTTTGAGCGATTGTTGAGAAAGATTTTTCTCTAGTTCTTTATTTTTATCGCGAAGACTAACAAGTTCATATTCCATATGTCCGTTCTTCTCACGGAGATTAGTGAATTCAGATTCTAGCTTCTCATTCTTTTTGCGAAGAACAATGTTTTTCTTGTGGGAAGACGCATGTCTTTTATCCAAATCAGAGGCAACAACAAAAGAAGCTTTTCCAACCTGCGAGAGAATAATATAAATTAAGATATGGCGATAAAACAAATACATAAACATGGTGAAGAAATGAAAACATACCAGAATACCAAGATAATTTAAGAGGCTGAGAGTCAGCGATCTTGATATTCCTTGGAGAGAATCATTATCAACCAATATGGGAGCATTGCAGACTTTAGAAAGAGCCTAGGATACCCCATTAAGAGCTTCATCTCCATAATCATTTGCGATACCATGTGTAGTATCGCCAAAAATCTTGGACAATTGAGACATAGAAGATTCAGGAGAGGAAGAATCCTTCAGGGAAGAGATATCATTACTATCTTCATTATCATCATCATCGTCGCTGTCATTATTAGAATCATCATCCTAAGTATCTTCATTGGATTGAAGAGTCGAAGAAGAAGGAAGTTGAATTTTTCTTTTCTTTGAGGGAGGAGCATCAGATTTTCCTCTGCGAGGAGCAGTAGACTTTTCTTTGTGAGGCATAGTAGATTTCCCCTTGCGAGATGCATCTTTGTCTTTCCCCATAGTTTTCTCAATTTTCACTGGTTCTCTTTCTTTAATCACCTGCGAGCACAGATAAAGATAAGGAATAGAGGCAACAATATATTATTAAGAATTATAAAGGAATATTTGTTACTTCATCTGTGAGAGATTTAAGGGCTAAAGAGTACTTGGGTTTCCCAAATTTCTCATAATTGAGCTTCAGCCTGTTAATCTGAAAAAATTAAAGTAGTCAGCGAGAGCATAAAAACATGAGGAAGAAAATAATGATAATTATGCAAAAAATTGAAGGGAACATACCTCTTTAGTTCTTTCAGGCCAGTTGAAGACCCATGGTTGATATTCTGTAAGATTCGCAGGAAATGCATGAAGACCTGAGATGTAAGGACCCTCAAGACACAATGGGAAAATGAACTATTTGTCATCGCTGGAGTGGCGAGGGCCTTGATTAGTACTTGTATTCCAATCGATATCTAACATAAGGATTTTATCTTCAGCGATATTATCCTTCTTTTGTAAGCGGACACCCCAACAAGTGATGTCTTTCTTCATGGGGATTATTTTGTAAATTTCGAAGAAATTCTCCACGGTATAATTCGCAGAAATAATTGGAACATCTTTAAATCTAGGATTCTTCGCAGTATCAGGATAGCGAGATTCTTTATCAGCACCGCGAGTATCATATTCAAGCATTAAACGTATACAATCCCCACTCAACTGATATACAGCTCGCGAGAACTTCTCGTGAGAGAGTATCTCATAGAATAATGGAAGTTCAGGGTTATAAAGAGGAATGGGAAGACCAGATTCAAGTTGGCCTAGCGATATTATGATTTTCTCGCGGTTACATTGAAGATCAGAAAATAATGGAACAGAAAGTTCAGACTTAGGGTTTTGATTGGGAATAGTAGATAAAGTAAAACCTTTGTCTTGAAATTCTTTTTGAATCTTCTCGAAAGCCATTTCATATTTGCGACCAGCTACAACCATCTTGTGTATGGGAATGAAGATTGTGTAAGAAATCGAAGAAAATTTATAACAGTAACAGCTCCGGAATTTACGGAAGAGCAGTGAATTTGCAGAGAAATTACGAAGAGAAGGAAGAAAGAAGTAAAAATAAGAAAGGAGAGGAATGAAGAAGATATATATATAGGGTTAAAAATCTCGAGAAGATAAGTGCAATTAATATAAGGAAGAGACATGAACGGTTGTAATGTAGCGGTTGAAAGGGACGTGTCAGAAATTGAATGGATAAAAAGATACGTGTAATAAATATGGCGAGAAACACAAATACGTGTCAGATCTAAAGAACGTGAAAAGATAAACAGTTGCGGCATTTTAGTTCTCATGATCTTCTCTTCTTCGCAGAAAAGACATGAGAAGAGGCAAGATGTAGGACCAGAATATCGCCATGGCATTATTCTTGCGAGATTAACTACACTTCTGCGAGTATAACCGCGAGCTCTTCAACAACACTTTGCGAGTGTTACAGAATAATTCAAGGAATGACATAATAACTGACGATTGAAGAAACACGAGAAGAGCATGATTATCTTGCGATGGTTACAACGCTTGCGAGAATCGACATTATAACTGTTGCGATAAGATCGCAGGTCAAATCCGAAATAAAAGGAAAACTTAGCTGCCATCCACTATGTAATTTCCTATATAAAGGGATTTAGTAGATTCAGAGAGGGGATGATGTATTTTTGAGTGTTGAGAAAGCCTTGAGGAGAGAGAAAATTCAAGAGAGCGGTTGTATTCTTGATTTCTTCCATTTCTTGTAAACATTTCTGAGAATCAAATAATAAAGTGTTGTTTTAATATTCAAATATGTGTTGATTACTGTAAATTATTATCAAGGGTGTAGTGTAGGATTCCCTGCAACTACACATGGAAATGAGTGGAAATTATAAGTTGAAACACTTTTAGATTATGGAGAATCATTAACAATCATGAAGCCTAGTTGTTCCCACAAATCCATATATTTAGATTTCTCAAACTCAAGTTAAGGAAAACAAATTCATGTACTGGTGGTAGGTCGGTAGAAGAATTTTAGAACCTTACCCTTGCCGTCATTCTTGGTTTACCTATTTATTGGGCCAACCGACCGGAAGGACCGAAGGGAGGAGTCCCTTTTATAGCCATTTCTTTGTCAAACGGACCCTAACAATTTGATAAAAAAAATTACAAATATTTTTGTGTGCGCAATTTCGATATGGTACGTTGGATCATATAACTTAAAAACATGGAATTTATGGGAACCATTCATCTAATAAGGGATTTCTGTGTGTAGATTTGATATCGTTCGTTTGATAAGATGATTTTAAAACACTCCTACACACTTTATCGTAAATATATTTCGTACCAAGGGGTATATGTCATATATTTATATTTTTCTTAATCTCCTCCGATTCTTGATTTTTCTCCTCCGATTCTCGATTTTTCTCCTCCATCGAACTTCTTCCTTCTGGAATTTTATCATCTTCATCAAGTAACAACTTTGAATTTTCAATTTAATTTCAGTCGATGCCAATTAAATTCGTCCATACCACTTTCAACACCATCACCAACATCATCATCAGCATCAGCATCAGCACCACCACCACCAACATAACCATCGACATCGTCACCTTTACAACCAGCGACACCAGCGCCATCACAGAGAATCAAATTTACATAAGCTAACAAATTATGTAGAAAAAAATATATTTACAATTAATTTCATGAGAGAATGAAATCTACATAATCATACAAACAGAATTCCAGTTCAAACTTACTAAAAAAACTCATTACATCGATCAAATTATTCAGAACCTATACAACTGCAGTAGCAGAGAAATGGCTGAAGAAGATGACGGTATCTGGGTAAACGAGTAAGCTTAATCCCGATCCATAAACACTTACCTGATTTAGTTTGACATTTTTTTCCACCCAACCCAATCAATTTCGATATACCAACATTTGGTATTAGAATCAAAGACAAAAACTGAAATTTCTACGTCCCCACACTACACCATATCCTGGTTTTAGCAACGCATCATTTGCGGAGATGCGCAATGGATATATCCGTTGCACACCAGGAAATACGTTGCACCAAATATTAATTAATAGGGAAAGATAAAATAGGAAATTAAAAGCAAGACGCGCTTGCCTTATTAAACTAGTTTGGGGGCTAAATTGTCCATCCAATTCATATTATATCCCTTTTATTTTCATTTTTCTCATTTTCTTTTTATTCTCCTCTCCCTCAGGCATCGACTTCTTCTCCCCTATTTTTTCTTCTCTTCCAACCCTAAGCAGTATCTCCGAAGAGAACTTCTCTCATGCATCGACTTCCCATCCCCCATTTTTTCTTCTCTTCTAACCCTAAGCGGTATCTCCAAATCGAACCTAAGCTTTCATAAATCAAACTCCATTTCTCCAACTTCAAACCCTAGATTTATACTACAGGTATAATCATCTTTGAATCTCTAACCATTTTCAGATCTTAATATGTTCTTACTGTTTGTATTATCTTACTATCAAATCCAGGGTTTTATAAGTATATTTTTCTTCTAATTTCGTGGGTTTCGTTTGTTTGCTTAGTTTAATTTGGGGGTATTCATTTGGTGAACTATTTTCTTCGATTTCTTGTCTGGTGTTGTTAGATGAGCTAATATAAATCTGGGTTTGTGTTTAATTAGGATTTTGATTGGAATTTTAAGATTAATTGATTTTATGTTGTGGTATTTTTATTTATTTTTTAGGTTTGGTTGATTGTTTGTTGTTAGAGATGGCATCGAAGTTTGTTCAATTGCAAGTTAAGGCATGTCAAGCGACAAAGTTTGTGAGAACACATGGTTCAGCTTATTATAAGCGAATGTTGGAGCAGAACAAGAAGTATATTCAAGAGCTTGGATCTAATCTGAAGTTTTTTCTCCAGTAATGAACTAATAAATCCGTCATGGTACAAATTTTATAGTCATAGATCTATTACCTTTGTCAGGTTTAGGGTTTTTTTTTTCTTATAAAAGCCCTAGATTTATAACTATTTTTCCTAATTGTTTCTTTGTTATTTAATCAGGAGATGGACATGTATTTCTTATGATAACTTTGAGGTGACTACCTCAATGGGTGCAAGGTTTTTTTGGACAAAGCCGCCAGATCTTGTAGGCATACCTCATATCCATGTTAGATGAAGTATAAATCTAACTGTTACTTCCCTGTGTAAGTTTATATCTTGACTTTTGTGTCATTGATTTTTCATTTTGTTGTCCTGTGTAATTCTTTACTATGTTCCTTTGCTTCTTATTTTATATATTGTTGAAGGATTACTGGTTGTCGTAATCGAATTGTTTATATATTATTGAAGGATTACTGGTTGTCGTAATCGAATTGATTGTTGCTTTAGTTTCGTGATCCCTCTTGTATCGGCTTTCTGCGAATAAATTCTAAGATTGGGTTTGGGTGAAGTTTGTATTTTGATGTGGACAAGAGAATGACTTGTTTAGGCTCATCAAGTGTTTGACATATTTCCTCTTCCAAGTAATCTATACACTTGCGATATGCTTGCAGCAAGCTTAATGATTATGATGATATATCTGTTTGGTATTAATTATTGATGTTCTCATGAGTCATGACGGTCACTTTAAGTGGAAGTCATTTTAAATCCTTACAAATCAGTTAAAATGGATTCTATTGTATATGGTTGACAGAGAGATGAATATGTAAGTAAGTATATTATGGCTGTATGTAGCTGTGTTTTTCATTGGTTCGATGAAATGTATGAATGGGGTTCTCAAGTAATAGTTACTGCATGGTGTCATTTCCTTAATGTCCTTTTGTTTGAACACATGAAAGTTTCTAATTACTCTTGAATTTGTTGCCGGCATGCTGATCTCGGTGCTATCCAATCATGAGAAGGTGGTATTATGCATATTTTGAGTTTATTTTTCATTTTTATGTAACAAAGGGAGTTTATTTTGTCTAAGGGTTTATTACTCAATGTATCCCCAATTAGATAAGTAATTTGTTTTATCTTCTCTTGATTGCAATCAAGTGTTATATCTGATGTATAATTACAAGTGAAGTTTTTGAAGAAGATTAAGAAACCCGTGCTCTTTATTTCTCTTTGTGAAACTACTAATTTTTTTGTATGTGTGTTTGTAGTTGAACAAGAGAATCACCAAAATTAAAGAATCTGGAGTATTACTCGAAAACCTTAGACCTCAGTATATTTTGTGCTGACATCTCTGAAAATCTGTGGAACTGTACACCAAGGCTGGTGTCAGGTGATATCTCTTTTTTACTTATTGGCATGCACAAAATGAGCACATCACATCCACATTCCAAAATTCCATTTATTTATTTATTTTCGTCTTGTAGTATTCCATGTTTGGTTCCATACTAACAATTGGGGAAATCACAAGTGGCTGCATTACCGACTATACTGGGCTAAAAGGGGTATGTAAAGAGAAAGATGTTTAATGCCTATTCAAGCAAGCCTAGAATGTTTGATCTTATTAAATTCTTATTTTTTTCATTGTCAATGAAACATGCATTGAAAATGTCAGATGCATTCTGCATTATAAGGTGGCTTTCTATCTTAATGGCTATGATTTGCGTATTTAGTTTGTTCAAGTGATTATGTTAATGAAAACGTTTTCATGTTTTGTCAAGGGAGTTTTTTTGCTTGATGTTGGAAGGGTCTTTACAGGATATGGAATTGGAGTTTTATCCTACGTGGTAAGTGATTATTATATAACCTTACAAAGTTTGATCAATCTTTTAATACTAAAACTGACTTACGTAACATGCACCTGTTAGTCTATATCATCTACAACTCATGATCATTATCGGGGCATCAGTTGCCTTCCTAATGGGTACAGTTGTAACATGGAGAACGCTTGCTTTACTGGCACGTTCTAAAGTAACTAGTTTGATACAATTTCAAGAAATCAAAAAACGGTTCAGATTTTAATGAGTATCTGGAGACAATGAATTGATAACTATGATTTGTTTGAAGGATTACTTCCATGTATTGTCCTGCTCGTGAGTCTGTCCTTCTTTCCAGAGTGTTCAAGATGGCCGGTGAGCAACAGAACATTAATAATATATTGAAATGCATACATGTAACCCATATCAAACATATTGAAGTGAAAAATTTAGACTAGGTTGCTTTTCAGGTGTCAACGAAACTGCAAAAATCCAGGTCGGTAAATTATGAAATGCATACATGTAACCATATCAAACTCATTGAACTGGAAATTTTAGACTGGGTGTCTGTGACAGGAACGTTTTTTGGATTCTCACAAGTTGGACTCTCTAAGGATAAATTCACCAGCAGTGAAGTTTAGAGTCTGGCAAGGATTTGGTTAATCTAAACGTATTGTGTATTTTGTCATCACATCCCTCTGATAATTTCCTAATTGGTCGCATATACTTTATCTTTTTTTTGTAAACACGCACAAAGTGGACTTCTTATCAACATATATTTATGAGTAAATGTAGTCTTGTTTATGCAGATTCACGATGCATTATAGCAAGTGTCATTTGACAAACCCACAAGTCGGAGCAATATTTCAAATTTTTCTCACAAAGAAGCCTCCGCACACATAATGTAGGACAAATAAATTTACTAGTTCTTTTCAAGAAATTATCAATGCTTATGGGTAAGTCCCTGTTCTGATAATAGGCTATTAGCTTACCAACTAAATAAGATTTTTTTTCACAAAGGCCGTTTTTTATTGTAATTCAGGAGCAGATATCAGCCCAGGAGACGACTTTCTATTGCTAAGATTCGTCCATATCCGTAGTTGCACTCCACCACTGGACAGCCTCCTAACACCACTAATGTCTACTCAACACCTCAAATGCCCAGGAGACGGGTTTTTATTTCTACACTCCCATCCAGAGTCAAATCAAGGTTAGGGTTTTCATAGTTTCAAATTCAGAAACGTGTGTTTATAACATTTGGGATTTTGCATTAGTTGTTTATAATGCAACTAATGCAAAATCTACACATTTATGTAACCATCCCGAGCGAGTTTTGTTACCTAAAGTAAGAGGTGGGTGGTCTAAGCTAATTGAAGTATTTGAGTTACTCCGCGAAGGTGTTCAAGTATCCTTGAGAAGATATCCTTGGCAGCGTTTATATTTCATAAAAGGAAAAAACCACAGGACTCAAATTGCACGAGTTATTTGTGAACGTTGGTGGAACACCGCAAATACGCTCTTTTTCAAGGATTTCGAGTGTGGTAAGTTCTATTTGTTCCATTCAATAGTTTAATTTTTAATTCAGAAACAAATTTTAATTTTTAGAGATTCAATTATTTAGTTTGATACATTTTAGTTCCGCATACAAACTTTAATTTTATGACCATGTTGTTTTTAGGGTTCACACCGTTAGATTTGTATATGTTGACTGGAATAAAAAGTGATGGTGAAATAGTATAATTTAACCAGTTAAAGTGGATATCAGAAGGAAGATGGAAACAATTACTCCCCTTGTACTCAAATGATATTGAAGGAAAGCCAGAATACAGACAGTTACACTCATTTGGATTAAGAGTGTCTGGGTTGAAGGCTTTTTTGACCCGTTACAAAGCCAAGGGGATGAACAGAACTGAAGATTATGGTATGCGTGTCGTAACCACAACAAATTAATTAATACTTTACTACCTAATTAAATAGTAATATAGGGTAGTCAAGGTTGATCCCACGAGGAGCAAGAGATTATTAGTTGTAAAATTGTCACAAAAGGGGGGTATTGGTTGTAAAATTTATAAAGTAAAAGAAATAAACAAAGTAATTAAAAGTATAAGTTGAAATCAATGAGAGAGAATAGATCAAGGAACCCTTCTTCGTTGCAAAACAATGATTAAAGTTATGTTCTTTTCCACTTGTTATTAGTCATAGATTATCACCAACCGTAGGATAGCAGGTTCGCTTAGCTAACCCCAAAATTCCTTATTTCACCGAGTAACAAGTCCGCTTAGTTATCAGATTCTATTCAAAAGAACCATCTTGAGGTTCGCTTACAAGATGTAATTCCCCGAACGCATTAAGATTTATGAACTTAGGTTTAGTACTAGTAGTTAGACTCGGTTCGCTTGGTCCACTTTCTAGCGTTTTTTTTCACACACAATTGCTCCACGGAATCCCTCCGCAAGGTCTCGTGTTTGCTACTTGTGTAAAGAGTCAAGAAACTATTACGTATTCCCTAACTTTCACTAGCTTTAGATTAAATTAACAAATTAATTTAGCGTGCACTCCAAACAACCTATCAATCAATCATAAACATTAATATTAGCAAAAACAAACGATAATCATATGAAAAACTTCAAAGTAGAATTGAAACAAAACTTAAACCATATGTTAAGAACTAGGAATTCATCCTCAATCAATAAGAAATTTAGCTACTCATAATTTGGAGTTCACACAATAATAATAATAATAATAAAGGAAGAAAGAAAAACTTATTGAAAAGATGATGGTTGCTCCTTCCTCCAATCCTTGTGCACTTTAACTCCTTCTCCAAAGTAGATGTGTGTAAAAAGTTATAGAGAACTCCTTTATTTATAGGCTTCAATACTCTCCATATCTTTGTAGGAAAAGAATCCTCATTCCAAAAGAACACCACTTTCCCAATTTGAGTCACATTCCAAATTCTAGTCCAATTCTCCAAAACTTCCAAATTTCCATCCAATTCCCAATTTTAAGTCTTCACACACATGAGAGAAGTCCATACAAAATTCTGTATTTTTGCTCACCGGAAAATTGTGTTTTTGGCCGGAAGTTGGCCGGAATTTGTCGCCACCTGTCACCTGAAAATTCTCTCCCGGTGACGAAATATTCCGTCAGTCCACCGTCAGGACTAACGGTCAAAAGATTCAAACGTCAGTCAACTGTTAGTCAATTGGTCTGAGTCAGAACCGAGTCAGCTGCTGAGTCAAAGCTAACTCGGCTGAGTTACCTTAGGCCATAGTAGTTGCACAGGCTTGAGCTGTCCAGCCATGTTGGCCGTGATGCACCATCATTGCCAGCCATAATGGCCATACACTCTTCACGTCTGTCACTGCAATTTCTTCCATATTCATCTTCTCTAATTCAAGCCCTTGGAATGCCATAACCTGCAACCCCAGTTCCATCCACAACTCCATTCTAGCTTCAATCCATGCTTGCATATTTACATCACCTCCAAATGCATCACTAACTGTAGTTCTTCAAAAGCACCAGTTTACTTCCTAATTTCCCTGAGTTCACAGATCACACCCACTGCCATATTCTGCAGCTCAAGTTCCTCATTCACTCACCAGTTACCACCATCTCCCTTAACTGCTCAACATCAATTCGTACCACCAAATCCCTTTCTTGTCCCCTGCAAAATCTGCTTAAAGCACAGCACAACCACACAAAGCAACAACATCACAGCTTCAGTTCCATGGCAGCACTCTCAATCTGCAGCTGCAACCTCTTGACTGCCAATGCACCATCTGAGCTGCAATGCAACAATCGACAGCAACCACCTTTTCTTCATTCTGCAATTCAGTTCAACTACCTTGCATCTACCATTTCGAGATCCTCCACTATGCTATGCATCATCTCTGTTAGGAAGCATGCAACAGCTAATCTTCCCCTGCAATTTCCAACTGCACAGCTCCACCAGTTAACTCCAATTCCACCCATTATCTTCTGTTACTCTCATCCACCCAGCAGTCCATATCCCAGTTCTTCTCAGCTCGGAAATTCATCTCAAAGTCAATCAATACCAACCCCCATTCTTCTCTGGTTTCAGTACCAGGCACAAACCCTATATGAATTTCTTTCTGAGACAAACCACGGATTCATCTCAACTCTGCCACAAAATACCATCAAATCCATCCAAATTCATCACAACCTGCAATTCCCCTTTACTCCATAGCCTTCTCACCTCAATTCATCACCACAGACATATTCACCTCCATTTTGAAATCAGACTTCAAACCCCCAAACCAGTTCTTCACTAACTTCACCAATTCGAACCCATCTCTCCAATTTCACCCAGCTGTGATTTCTTTCCTCTTCAAATTCCATATCCATGTCTTGCTCGAAATAAAATCAACAGAGGCAAACCCATTAGATTTTTAACTTGAATCTCATTAACAGAGACCCATTTAATTCTCATTTTCAGAACCACCTTCATCTTCTCAGATTTCTTTAATTCCATCTCTTACAAACCCCTGGATTATCTCCAAGAGTGACCATTACATTCTCAATTTCTCGATTTCTGGCTAACCATATGGATCAGTTCTGTTGTTTTGGGGAAAGAAAACATCTGAGAAATAATTTCTCAATTTCAGGGTGTAGTGTAAGAACGAGAGAAACCTCTCTTGATTTTAGGGTTAGGGTGGTTTGGGGTTGGATGATACACCCACTCATAAGAACCACCCAGATTGGGTGTTTTTAACATTTCTCATCCAATACAATACTGGTTACCCCTTAACCATAGATGGCTTCCTTTTATCATTCTTCCAAAAGAAAGTTTCCCCTTATCATGTGGCTGGGCTCTAAATAATGTTCTCCCCTGAAATGACAGATTTGCCCTTTTGCTCAATTTTGGTGATTTCTCCTTCTTTTCGTCTGTGCGACTCCAAAGTACCTAATAGCTCAAAAACACACGTAAAATACATAATTTACAAGAAAAATAGCAAAGAAAGCATAAACTACTAGATAGTAAATACGGTGTATTCTACACCTATCAAATTCCCCCACACTTAGACTTTGCTAGTCCTCGAGCAAATCAAAACTAAAATTTACAACTTCAAAGCGTTCCAGCGTCCCAAGCATCCAAAGAGCTATGAGGACATAGAGTTTCTGCATGCTAGTAATAAGAAGTTAGAAATACTAAAGAACATATTCTCATTCTTAAATGTTGAGTGAGAAATAACCACACCATAATGAGAGAACACGTGTTTGAGAAACGATCAATAAGCATTTCGCCTCGACTTCTACCTCACCAAAAAGGATTTTATGATAATTGCACTCAAAAAGATGGCTTTTTATGGGTCTCACATGTGTGCAGGTAGGAATGAAGAGATAATTCCTGCAAAACGTTGAATGGTAGGAAGGATAACTTCCGAAATTTTGAAAAACCCACATCTTTTAACATTTTGAAAAACCATTTTTCTAACGATCTCTAAGAAACGAAATCAACCACTTATATCGAGGATGAGATTACTTACTTACCTTCACATCCGATTGCCAATTATGATAACACCACTCTCACGGAATCCAATAGAAACGTCTTCCGCTCCTTGTCTTCATCTTCTTGGTCTTCGGCTTCAACTATTGATGATAAACACTTGAACTTCATAAATCCTTGACAATTTGTAACCTTTTTCCTTAACTCCTTGTCGCTTGAAACTTCCTTATAGATTTTCCTTCCCCACGGCTTATTCAAAACAAAACAATAATAGATATTTCTCTTGTCTCATATATATATATTTCTTTTCTTCTTTTTTTTTTTTAGACAAGAGAAACAAAATACAAAATAAACAAAACAAACATGGCCGTGGAAAAGTACTTTACCGCTTGATTCTTCACAACTTGTATCGTCTCGAAATCATAAACTTCAATAATTCTCACCTTTTCTTTTCTTCGCTCTTGTAAATAAGTCTTGATACTTGGATATAGAATTACCTCATTGTATTGTAAGTCTTCAACATGTATGTTGCTTTACTTGGATATGAAATTTGCTCTTTTTCTTGTTCCATTGTTGCTTGCAAACCTTGAACCTTTCCAACTTTCCTTGTAGATTTTGATGTCGCTCCCTTGTTGTTGATGATTATGGTGTTTCTATGGACCCATTGTTATCGAGCGAGAGAATGGTGCTAACTGCAAATCGAACTACAAGAAGGAGGCTTTCATCATAGACGTCACCTTCATGATTGACAAAAATTAGCACTCAAGAGATCAAAATAGTGCTGAAATTGGTTTGAAATTGGGTAGCTCACCATTCTACCCGGAATTAACGTACGGTGACACACACTCAAAAGAAGCTCTTTAGTAAAGGAAGAATTTTTGGTCGGTGCCTCACATGATATGAAAATGGGTAGTCTCCACTAATGATTGATCAGCAACTCTAATAACGCACTTCTCCCTGCACCAAATTTGCATCACCGGCATGATTAAATCCATTATTTAACACTCTAACAAGCAAGAAATTGAACGTAGTTCCCTAACATTTCCAAGTTCAATTATGTCGATCAGAATTCTCTATGTAATCATACCTATAAGCATGCTAGTGACTCTAAAATCTCTAAAAGTTGAAGGTTTTATGCAAAAAAAAAAAAAAAAAAATTGTTTTTTATGCAAAAATATATGCTTAGCCACTCCCCCACACTTAAACCTTACATTGTCCTCAATGTAATTGAATACTCCTAGTAAAGTCAAGGTGAGAAATCCTAATATGATATGAAACAAGAAAAATAAACACACAAAACAAAAAGCAAATAAAAACAAAAGGATAAGATATACAATACCGGTGGGTTGCCTCCCACTTAGCGCTTGTTTTAAAGTCGACGGCCCGACATAGCTCTTGCTTCACATTACTCCTCTAGAGGGAGCACATCTCGAAATCCAATCACGTCCACATGCTCCGTTGGAAAGTTCTCATAATATGGCTTCAACCTATGGCCGTTGACTTTCAAGGGTTGTCTTGTTTTTTCACTAACAATTTCAATTGCACCATGATCATAAACATTAGTAACAATAAATGGTCCCACCCAACGGGACTTAAGCTTACTCGGAAATAAACGTAAACGAGTATTAAATAAAATAACTTTTTGCCCCACAACAAAACTTTTCCGAGAAATCATCTTGTCATGAAAAAGCTTGGTCTTTTCTTTGTAAATCCGGGCATTCTCGTAAGCATCATTACGTATCTCCTCTAGCTCATTTAGTTGCAACTTTCTTTGTTTCCCCGCTACATCATACTCCATGTTGAATTTCTTTATCGCCCAATAAGCCTTATGTTCAAGTTCAACCGGAAGATTACAAGCTTTGCCATAAACCAACCTATATGGAGACATACCAATCGGTGTCTTGTATGTCGTTCTATACGCCCAAAGTTCATCATTGAGCTTAGAGCTCCAATCTTTCCTTGTGGTATTCACCGTTTTCTCAAGAATGGACTTGATTTCATGGTTTGAAATTTCTACTTGTCCACTAGTTTGTGGATGGTAAGGCGTACCAATCTTGTGTGTTATGTTGTACTTCTTGAGGAGAGCGTGGAAAGACTTCTTGAAATGCGAGCCTCCATCGCTTATCACCACTCTTGGTGTGCCATGCCTAGTGAATATGTTTTCTCTTACAAAATCACAAACAACTTGAGAATCATTAGTTTTGGTGGCTCTAGCCTCCACCCATTTAGAAACATAAACTACGGCAAGAAGTATATAAAAATTTCCATTCGAATTAACAAAAGGGCCCATAAAATCGATACCCCACACATCAAAAATCTCTACGGCGAGAATTGGTGTGAGTGGCATTTGATTTCGAGCACCTAGATTTCCCGTTCTTTGACACCTATCACACGATTTACAAAAAACATATGAATCTTCAAACAAGGTGGGCCAATAAAATCCACTTTCAAGAACCTTGAGAGCGGTACGTTTAGAACCAAAGTGGCCACCACAAGCAAAAGTATGACAAAAGGAGAGAATAGATTGAAATTCGGAGTTAGGTACGCACCTTCGTATGATTTGATCAACGCCATATTTCCATAAGTATGGTTCATCCCACACATATTGCTTGGCTATCTTCTTAAGATTCATCTTTTGGAAGTTAGACATTGTGCTAGGTACCTTCCTTGTCACCAAATAATTCATTATATCCGCATACCAAGGTGTTGATTCTTCCAAGGAGAAAAGTTGTTCGTCTGTAAAGTGGTCTTGTAATGAAATTTCTTCGTGAGACATAACTAGTCTACTAAGATGATCCGCAACGGTATTCTCCACACCTTTCTTATCTCGAATTTCTATGTCGAACTCTTGTAGTAATAGGATCCACCGGATTAGTCTTGGATTAGCTTCTTTCTTCTTTATTAAGTATCTAAGTGCCGCATGATCGGAATACACAATAACCTTTGTATCCACCAAGTATGATCGAAATTTTTCCAATGCAAACACTATAGCCAATAACTCCTTTTCCGTGGTAGAATAGTTGATTTGTGCATCATTAAGGGTCCTAGATGCATAATAAATAACATGGGACAACTTGTCCACTCTTTGACCCAAAACGGCTCCAACCGCATAATCACTAGCATCACACATTAGTTCAAATGGAAGATTCCAATCCGGTGACTTGATAATCGGCGCACTTGTCAACATTGCTTTCAATTTGTCAAAAGCATCCTTGCATTCCTTGTTGAAGTCAAAAGGTACCTCCTTTTGTAGTAACTTCCACATCGGCATGGAGATTTGGGAGAAATCCTTGATAAACCTCCTATAGAAACCTGCATGGCCAAGAAAAGAACGAACCTCCCTCACCGAAGTGGGATATTGTAAGTTTCTTATTAAATCTATCTTTGACTTGTCCACTTCGAGCCCTTGAGAGGACACAATGTGACCAAGTACTATGCCATGGTTTACCATAAAATGACATTTCTCCCAATTAAGAACAAGGTTAGTGTCTATGCATCGTTTAAGAACTAGTTCAAGGTTGTTTAAACAAATATCAAAAGAATTACCATAAACACTAAAGTCATCCATAAATACCTCAATAATGCGCTCCACGTAATCCGAGAATATACTCACCATGCATCTTTGGAAAGTAGCCGGTGCATTGCAAAGACCAAACGGCATCCGTCTATACGCAAACGTTCCAAACGGACAAGTAAAATAGGTCTTCTCTTGGTCCTCCGGTGAAATAACAAGTTGATTGTATCCCGAATAACCATCCAAGAAACAATAATAAGAATGCCCCGCTAACCGCTCCAACATTTGATCAATGAAAGGTAAAGGAAAGTGATCCTTTTGGGTTGCGGAATTAAGCTTTCTATAATCAATGCACACTCTCCAACCGGTTTGAACTCTTATAGGAACAAGTTCATCGTCTTGATTTCGAACAACTGTAACACCGGACTTCTTTGGAACCACTTGTACCGGACTAACCCATTTGCTATCGGAAATTGGGTAGATCACCCCCGCACTTAGCAATTTAAGTATCTCTTTCTTCACAACCTCCATCATGGGAGGATTAAGCCTACGTTGAGCATCACGTATCGGCTTCACGTTCTCTTCCATTAGAATCCTATGCATGCATATGGATGGACTAATGCCTTTGATGTCCGCAATTGTCCAACCAATAGACGTTTTGTGCTCTTTCAAGACTCTAAGAAAACGGTCTTCTTGTACCGGTGTGAGGTTCTTTGAAATAATTACCGGAAGCTCATCTCCATCTCCCAAAAATGCATAGTTCAAATGGTCCGGAAGTGGCTTCAACTCTAGTTTAGGTGCCTTCACAATAGATGGTACAAGTAATTCATCATTCACGGGTAAAGAAATATGTGAAAGATTACCCTTAGCTTCTTGTAATGCCGTCAAGGCACCACACGTCTCCACCAATTCCTTGGAAATTTCAACATCCAAGTTAGGCAAGCCGTGGACGTTCAATTCAATGCTCTTTTGCAACACCATATCAAGTTCGTCCTCTCGATTCAATTCCACCATTTGTTGCGCTAATGAACCAACCACATAAATGGAGTAAGCGGAATGCACATCACTTGGGTAGCACATGGCTTCAAATATGTTGAAGTGTATTACTTCCTTGTCGAATTCCATAGTGAGTGTACCCTTGTCCACATCAATCTTCGTCTTTGCGGTCTTCATAAATAGCCTCCCAAGAAGTATATAAGTAGATGAACGATTCTCATTGTTGTTCATATCCACCACAAAGAAATCCACCAGAAAAATTAACTCATTCACTTGCACTAGAACGTCTTTTACAAGTCCCTTTGGATAGATGTTAGATTTATTTGCTAGTTGGATAATAACTCTTGTCTCTTTCAATGGTCCAAGATTCAAGGAGTCATAAATATCGGCCGACATCACACTAATGGAAGCTCCCAAGTCAAGTAAAGCATGTTCAAACCTTTCCTTACCAATAGTAATTGGTACCGTGAAACCACCGGGATCCGTGCACTTTGTAGGCATCTTCTTCAAAAGCATAGCCGACGCACTTTCTCCAACTTTAGTAATTTCATTATCAAGCAACCTATCCTTCTTTGTGCATAATTCCTTCATGAACTTAGCATACCTTGGCATTTTCTTGATGGCCTCGATGAATGGAATGTTCATTTCGATCTTCTTGAAGATATCCATAAGTACCTTATCTTGAGCTTCCTTCTTGGACTTAGCAAAACGACTAGGAAAAGGTGGTGGAGTAGTAAAAGTAGGAACCGGTTCCTTGGATTGGGCGGTTGATGTTGAAGTCTCCCTTGGTTCGGCATCCTCATTCTCTTTGACTACCTATTCACTAGCTTCTTCATGACGAGTTGGACTCTCCACTTGTCTTCCAATTCTTAAAGTAACCGCACTAACATTCTCTATTGGATTCACAATGGGTTGCAAAGGAAGATTTGTGGATGCTTGAGCTTTCATTAAGTTCATATCGGTCGCCAATTGTCCCATTTGAGTTTGTAAATCCTTGATTGCCGAATCGGTCTTTTGTTGGGTTTGTTGTAACATAGAAGTGAGACCTTGCATGCTTTGCATTATCACATTCAACTTGTCATTATTCTAAGAATCTTGCTCCTTGACTTGTTGTGGTTGGAATTGTTGTTGTTGAGGTTGGAAACGTGATTGTTGGAATCCACCTTGTTGTGCATATGGATTAGGAGCCGCCGCTTGCTTGTTTGCATAGCTAAATTTGGGATGATCCTTCCAACCGGGATTGTAAGTATTGGAATATGGATCATACCTTGGCCTTGGATTTGGATATAAAGCATTTACTTGTTCGGTTTCATCATCCGAAATAATTACCGCGGCCAATCGTTGCACTACCCTCTCTATGTTGTTTAACCGTTGATCGGATTGTGAAGACGAGTCACTAACTTCATGCACCAACTTAACCATTGAATCACCTCTTGCATAGAATTGTTGCGAGTTTGCCGCCATACTTTCAATCAACTCAGTAGCTTCGGCCACCGTCTTGTTCACTAGTGCACCACCACCAGCGACGTCAAGAAGATATCTATCACTTGTTTGGAGACCTTCATAGAAGTATTGGATTATCATGGCGTCACTAAATTGATGGTGTGGACAACTTGCCACCAATCTCTTGTATCGGTCCCAACATTCATATAATGACTCTCCCACATGTTGCTTTATCCCACAAATTTCTTTGCGAATTTGAGTAGCCTTTGATGCGGGAAAATATCTCTCGAGGAAAAGTTTCTTCATCCCATTCCATGTTATGATACTTCCGGAAGGAAAATAGTATAACCATTCCTTAGCATTGCCCGCCAAAGAGAACGGCAAAGCTTTCAACATTGCTCCATCCGCATTAGTATTCGGTGGATGCATGGCCGTGACTATGGTGTTTGTAGAGCCCCCTAAGCTAGCAGCTGACTAAACCAAGAATTTAACTAATAAAGAGGCACTAACGAATCTAAATTAAACACTTAAACTTTCAATTAAGAAATCTGCTACATAAACTTAACACAAAGCTAACCCCGCTCAGAAATATATATACAAGAACTCCTCTCCAATGTTACATATAAAATAATCATTTGGTTTACAAATATAATTTACTACCAAATAAACATGTCACAATATAAACAAATAACAAAGTTAACTTCTCGAAGCTTTCGCTGCGCAACTCTGCTCTGACACTGAAACTGAAATGGGGAATAATTAACACTTAACTTCTAAGTAATCATATGCAGATTTGGAAAACATTACATGTTTTCCCAAACATCAGAAGATAACAAAACCACTGAAATAAACAATCATGTATATGGACCTAAACTCCTCCTTTAGTTTCTGCGGTGACATTTACACACCTTATAATTTCTGTGGTGACATTTACACACCGAAAAATAAAGACAAGTTAGTCTGTGGTGATTAGTATACTCACCCGTAATATTGATGCCCATTTCCACACCTATTATTAATATTGTGGTGTATCGCCCTAGCCATAAATTCTGAAGGAGCAGTATCCAATATATCACAGATGGAAATTCTCATTTCCAAAAGACAATCATAAAGATAAACAAAGCATGAAATAAATGAATAAACAATGCATGAGTTTATTAAATAAAGACTTTCGTAAAAGAAATAACAATGATTACAAAACTGTCAAATGCATTCCCACACCTTTTTGATGACCAGCCACGTCTACCTCGAGATCCAAGATCCACTGGTCCATTCTTTGAATCGATCGTTGTTAATAGAATCTAACTGATAATCACACAAGCACTCTAAGAGTTTAGCCAAAAGGCTCATAGAAGGATTATACAATTCTATCTAATGGTTCTAAGCCCATTATGGTATCTTATTCTCTATCTTTAGTGTAACTAAGAGTTTACTAATCCAATTAGATTGGTTCTATAGTCCATTAGATATGTCTTATGAATATCTACAACTTTGTAGAAGAAGTAAATGGCTAAATCAGACTATAAGGGTCCAATACATCAAAGTATGAAAACTAAACCTAAGCCCAAGTCCACTAAACAAGCCCATTACACCAGGCCTGGTCCACTAGGGTGAATTAACAGTCACTAGCGGTCAACGTCTGGTCAACAAGGTCACATAACAGTCAACGTAAGTCAAAGGTCAAGTCCACAAGTCAAGGTCAAGGTCAACAGTTAAGGTCAAAGTCCAGGGTTAATGGTCAACGAGTTAACTCAGTCAACTGAGTCGGATCGGGTCAACACCTGGTCACCTAATTAACTCAGTTAGACAACTGAGTCAGACCTGGTAAATTAGTCAGACATCCGATCGGGATGACTAATTGATCTAAATCAAACACAGATTCACTTCAACTCTAATTCTTACAACTTTAATTCAAGTTCAACTTCAATCTAGTAAAACAGCAATTCAATCATTCAACCAATAACTCAAAAATGATTGACTGCAAATCTATGCCTACCTGCAAAATGCAGCTTTAAGCTTCCTCAAGCAATCACTAATTATAGTCCTGTAACTATCATCTCAATCTTCTTATCAAATCCACTTACACGAGATAACCTTACTACCACCTTTCGTTCAACACAACTCCATTTCATTTACTAACACCAATCCAACCTCAGTTCATACATATAACCCCTGTGACTTCAACTTCTTTACATCACTATGTTGTGGCTCTGCCATATCATCTCAACTCATACCCTCTGCATCACCATTTCAATGCCACCGCTACACCCAGCTTATTACCAACTCCATCTAATTCCATTTAATTCATCTTCATTCTATATCTTTATATCACAAAGATCACCAGCAACTACAATGTTCATCACTTTTGTCACCCTTAAAACATTCATCTGAGCACAACTGAATTACCATCATCCATAATTCAACCCGATTTCTAAACACAATTTCTTCATAACTATCAACCCAACAGAATCTCCAACTCCATAAACATCATACTCAACAAAGAACTGAGTGTTAACTAATTTACTTAGAGAAGAATTTACCTCAATATATTCATCCCAGCAAATTGAGATCAACTCCTCATTTTTGCTTCACTTGATTCAACAGGCCATCTCAAGACAACAACAAACCACCTGCAATTACATTGCTCAATCACATAACACTTCATCTCAGGTAACATTCATTCAGTGATTCATCTTTCATTAACACCCACATCAACATCACAATTCCATGTAACCTCAACACAACCAGCATCAACATTAGCAGTTCAACTTCACATATTCTCTATTACAAAATTATAATTCCTTAAACTCTGTAACTAAGCTTTACAGCTAATCATACTCAAAACACCAATTCTTCTCCTTTCCCGTATCCTTCAATTGATCCCAATTATAAATTCCAACCCTAATTTACAAAATCCCAAATTCTCAAATTGAACTTCTCATAACTAAAATTAAACCCTATATGAACATCTTAACTTCAAATCAAAACAAACCCATGTAATAATTCAAACAAACAATAATTGGACTAATTACAAAGTTAAAAATTACATACTAGGCAAGCGAGCGACAAGCTGTGCCGCTAGCCCTTTTTGAATAGCAAAACCTATCCTATTAAAAATAAAATCTCGTGAGCCAGGGGTCATTACATTGCTGCGCATGACTTTCTGGACCCTCTTGAGTAGTCCAACTGCTTCTGGAGCCAAATAGCCAAAAGTATCAAAAGCAAAGGGGACAAAAGCATGCCCATTGTCAACACATGCTTTCTCATGCTTCGATATCTTACCTGAGGCAGCCTTTAGCGCTGCTCGCCCGACTGTAAAGGTTCCATGTCCAATGCCTACCAAAGGAGATACCCCGGTGAGGTCAACACATGTGTGTTTCCCATTAGCCCATCCAAAAATAAGAACATCAGCTGGTTTTAGTGTCGATCTCCCTTCAAGTGGGTCTGTCAGGAAATGCACAGGTGCTTCTTTCTTTGCCGAAATGCCAGACCTCCACAGTACATCATACAAAATATCCCTCATATGATCATGTCTATATTTATAACCAGGGTCTACTTTACAATGAAATGCATGTTCACCATATGAATCCAAGCAACCTGTGATGCAAGCGGGCGGCGAGAGTCGAGGGATAAAGCGGGATCATTAACTGTATTTGAGGATAGACCGGTACTCCAAAGGAGACATCTTCTGCCCCAGCCCCTCAATCGGAATAGCCAGAAGAAAATCTTGGGCATGTGCTGCTTGCAAACAACCAAAAACCGCTTTCTGTCTCTCCGTTAGCATGTAAACTCTATCAATGTCCTTAACAAACAACAACCATTTCATAAAGAAAATCAATAAATTAGAAAACCCCAATTTAATTCCTGATTTACCTTTTCCGTTGAGTTTTGAATCTGATTCATCACCAGAACAATCTTGGAACTTCTGTTAAACCTCAATCAACAAACCCAGTCTTCAACTTCTTCTTAATCATCATCTAAATCGATTTTTAAACCAACTCATGAAACCCTAACTCAAATTAAACATCAACTTCTTCTTCTCATCCCGATCTAAAGCAAGCACAATACCATCAACTACTCCTTCGATTCAACTTAGTGATGAGTTTCTAAGCAATTTCTCATACGATAACAAACTCAATTCTTCAAATTGAGATCGACAGAGAGGAGGAGAGAAAGAACAGGGAAGAAGAAGAAAGAAGAAGGAAAGAGAAAAAGAAAGGAGAAATGGTTTCTCTTCGACACGTGATGAAGATAAGGTCATCGAAAATGATAAAGGCGCCCAGAAAAATAATAAGGGTAGCAAGGCGGTTTAGAAATTCTTATCCAATGATATCTTCTCCGTCCAGTGTCCGAATGACACGTTCGAGTAGTCCATTCCGCGTAACTTTCCGAGATTTATCCAGCGGTACTAGTTTCGAATCTCAATCGGTGTTAGATTAATTTCTATTAATTAACGTTCGTCTCTAATTAATCGAGTCATTAGCGGATTAATCATCTCTGGATCCTCGTTAGACCAGTCAAATAGCGTTGACGTGCTTGAGGGTCACTACAGTGTTGAAGTCCATAAGATGCTTGTTTGGGTCTTCATTCACCATGCCATGGAACTTTGATAATTGTCTAATCAACCCCGGCTTGATCTCGAAAGTTGAGTTAGTTTGGATACACCATTGTTGTGTATCGAGCTTGTGAGAAGCTAGGTCCTTGAGTGTACGATCACCCATTGCTTCTTCTTCTATGTCCAAATCTGCGAATTCACTTGATGTAGAATGAGGAAGCGGAGTGTTAACCGCTCGAATAAAGTCTCTTAGTTGAGTGCCGGATCGAAGACGTATTCTAATTGGACTCGGTCTTCCCCCTTGAAGCATTCACCAAAGATATAGTACCTACAGCAAGGTTCACAAAACTAAGTTAGATACGGTATAAAATCTAACAAAGCAAGAATAAAGCAAAAAGAAAAATAAAAACAACTAAAATCGCCCGTTGCTCCCCGGAAACGGCGCCAAAATTTGTATGCGTGTCATAACCACAAAAAATTAATTAATACTTTACTACCTAATTAAAGAGTAATATAGGGTAGTCAAGGTCGATCCCACGAGGAGCAACAGATTATTAGTTGTAAAATTGTCACAAAAGGGGGGTATTGGTTGTAAAATTTATAAAGTAAAAGAAATAAACAAAGTAATTAAAAGTATAAGTTGAAATCAATGAGAGAGAATAGATCAAGGAATCCTTCTTCGCTGCAAAACAATGATTAAAGTTATGTTCTTTTCCACTTGTTATTAGTCATAGATTATCACCAACTGTAGGATAGCAGGTTCGCTTAGCTAACCCCAAAATTCCTTATTTCACCGAGTAACAAGTCCGCTTAGTTATCAGATTCTATTCAAAAGAACCACCTTGAGGTTCGCTTACAAGATGTAATTCCCCGAACGCATTAAGATTTATGAACTTAGGTTTAGTACTAGTAGTTAGACTCGGTTCGCTTGGTCCACTTTATAGCGTTGTTTTCACACACAATTGCTCCATGGAATCCCTCCGCAAGGTCTCGTATTTTCTACTTGTGTAAAGAGTCAAGAAACTATTACGTATTCCCTAACTTTTACTAGCTTTAGATTAAATTAACAAATTAATTTAGCGTACACTCCAAACAACCTATCAATCAATCATAAACATTAATATTAGCAAAAACAGACGATAATCATATGAAAAACTTCAAAGTAGAATTGAAACAAAACTTAAACCATATGTTAAGAACTAGGAATTCATCCTCAATCAATAAGAAATTTAGCTACTCATAATTTGGAGTTCACACAATAATAATAATAATAATAAAGATATGGAGAGTATTGAAGCCTATAAAGATATGGAAGTTTTGGAGAATTGGACTAGAATTTGGAATATGGCTCAAATTGGGAAAATGGTGTTCTTTTGGAATGAGGATTCTTTTCCTACAAAGATATGGAGAGTATTGAAGCCTATAAATAAAGGAGTTCTCTACAACTTTTTACACACATCTACTTTGGAGAAGAAGTTAAAGTGCACAAGGATTGGAGGAAGGAGCAACCATCATATTTTCAATAAGTTTTAGAAACCTCTTGACTGCCAATGCACCATCTGAGCTGCAATGCAACAATCGACAGCAACCACCTTTTCTTCATTCTGCAATTCAGTTAAACTACCTTGCAGCTACCATTTCGAGATCCTCCACTATGTTATGCATCATCTCTGTTTGGAAGCCCTGCCAAGTTCCTGACTAATCTTCCCTGCAATTTTCAAAATCCTTTCTTGCACTCCACAGTTAACCCCAATGCCACCCATTATCTTTTGTTACTCTCATACACCCAGCAGTCGATATCCCTGTTCTTCTCAGCTCAGAAATTCATCTCAAAGTCAATCAATACTAACCCCCATTCTTCCCTGGTTTCAGTACCAGGCACAAACCCTATCTGAATTTCTTTCTGAGACAAACCACGGATTCATCTCAACTCTGCCACAAAATACCATCAAATCCATCCAAATTAATCACAACCTGCAATTCCCCTTTACTCCATAGACTTCTCACCTCAATTCATCACCACGGACATATTCACCTCCATTTTAAAATCATACTTCAAACCCCCAAACCAGTTCTTCACTAACTTCACCAATTCGAACCCATCTCTCCAATTTCACCCAGCTGTGATTTCTTTCCTCTTCAAATTCCATCTCCATGTCTTGCTCGAAATAAAATCAACAGAGGCAAACCCATTCGATTTTTAACTTGAATCTCATTAGTAGAGACACATTTAATTCTCATTTTCAGAACCACCTTCATCTTCTCAGATTTCTTTAATTCCATCTCTTACAAACCCCTGGATTATCTCCAAGAGTGACCATTACACTCTCAATTTCTCGATTTCTGGCTAACCCTATGGATCAGTTCTGTTGTTTTGGGGAAAGAAAACATCTGAGAAATAATTTCTCAATTTCAGGGTGTAGTGTAAGAACGAGAGAAACCTCTCTTGATTTTAGGGTTAGGGTGGTTTGGGGTTGGATGATACACCCACTCATAAGAACCACCCAGATTGGGTGTTTTTAACATTTCTCATCCAATACAATACTGGTTACCCCTTAACCATAGCTGGCTTCCTTTTATCATTATTCCAAAAGCAAGTTGCCCCTTAGCATGTGGCTGGGCTCTAAATAATGTTCTCCCCTGAAATGACAGATTTGCCCTTTTTGCTCAATTTTGGTGATTTCTCCTTCTTTTCGTCTGTGCGACTCCAAAGTACCTAATAGCTCAAAAACACACGTAAAATACATAATTTACAAGAAAAATAGCAAAGAAAGCATAAACTACTAGATAGTAAATACGGTGTATTCTACACATATCAATTATCCCGAGCTTGAACGTATTTTTTTGTTATGGATGTTAGGCCAAGTTTTTTTCCCCAATGCTAGCAGCATTTCATTAATTGGTTTTCTGGAATCTTTAGAAGATTTAGCCAAAGCGCCAAATTATGTTTGGGCTTCCGCAATTTTAGCTGAGCTATTCATATGTCTCGGTGATTGCTCAATTAAGAAGACAGAGAGCTTAAATGCATTTTGGGTCATATTGGAGGTAAGAAATATTTATTAGATTTATTATAGAGTTAAATGTATTTGTGGTGAATGTACTAACATATCATTTTTCGTCAATGTTATTTTTCAGTATTGGTGGTATTCTTACTTTACAGTCGGCGAACCTGATCTTCACGATAAACGATTAATTTTTCCAGTCGTGTACAAGTACAAAGCTGATAATTGGCCAGATCAATGATGGTCAAAATACTGCTGTTGTTTAAAGGATGCAAAAACTGCGCAGAACTAGTATCAACATTACGTCAGCGCAGTATACGGTAATTGATGAATATCATGAACCATTAGAACAAGCCATGCTTCAGTTAAGCTTAAATCAAACTGTGTTTTACAGTCCAGTTAGTGGTCAGGGTATTTGGTACTATGGAGAAAGACATTTGTTTCAGCTACAAGGAAGAAAGGTAAAAGCAATCAACCCTTTTCCATCTTCAATTATTTCATATGATGATTGGATAAAATTGATACATAATGCACAACCTTAGGAAGAAGCTGATGATTTGATCCAAGAACCAGAAAATGACTATGATTACTACATTTGGTTCCAAAAGGTATGCAAGCTAAATATTATTCTTCATCCACATAACTTAGGTAGTGTTGACTTTCCAGCACTTGGCAATTTGCCACTTACAGATCTTCCATCCCAACCCCCACCACCTAAGGGCGAACCATGTACGTACCCTAGCAGTCAAATTGGATTGTCACATATGCCTCAATTGTCTTGGGAAGTCAATACTTTATCACCAAGTGGAGATATTGTTTCAGTTCCACTCACTACTAAAGGTATGCAGTTGAGATATCCATATGATATTGTGTATGCAACAAAAGAAGAGTATCGGAACGAGTTGAATAAGTATGCGCATTTAACCCATGAGCTCCGTAATTTTCTTTTGATTCAGATGCAGTCTTTGATGGGAAGCCTGAGTTATGAAATGCATGAGACTCCCGGTGAGAGCAATACAAGAAGTCGTGCAAGTGGAACTCATGTAAGTGGAATGCGTGGAACTGGAAGTCGTGGACGTGGAGGTCTTATAAGTCGTCAACGCACTTCAATTATGATGGAAGAGACTATGGTGGAAGAGACTCATCTACAACCAACATCAGCAAACTTGGAGATGGATTTGCAGTCTCCTACTGGTTTCATGCCCCAAGGTCCTATACTTACTCCTGCTGGTGAACACGTCAATTTGGAAGCATTTAGGCAATCCGTAATTTATACCCCAACAAGTTCAGCATTTCACCGATTTCAACCACCTCCAATGGCTCTGATACCATTTCAAGGTTATAATTCACCTGATGCTACTCAACCACCATCTCAGAGTCCAAATAATGAGTTTTCACTAGATCCAACAGGCTTAGGGGATTATGTATTTGGTGGTAATCATTAGTTTGAGAGTTTTGTTTAGTCGTTAATATAAATCGTGGTTTGTTCCAATCGTTAATGTAATTGCACTTTTGTTTGATAAATAATAATCTTCATTTCAAGTTTTTTACATAACTTATAGTTGAGAACTTAGAATTGATAAGCTAGATTAAATTGGGGTAACACTTTTAAGATTTCATAACAACTGGCATATCGGAACTTCTCTCCGTTGTCACAAAGCCACTTTGCACGACATCTTTGATCAATCTCCAGTAGGGTTTCACCACTTCTCATGTTTCGAGCCTCTTCCCTTATCATACCAATATACTTGTTAACATTCTTGGAAATTATGGAGAACCGACCACTCAACACCACCGAATTGCGATTGTTGAGGTTCGTTGTTTCTTCTTCAAATTTCATTAAAACGTGTCCCCAAAACGGAATAGGCCGTAATGCTCCATCAGCGATTGGATAATTAGTGAAGAAAACATAATTTATGCAGATGCATTCATCTTCTAACGTGCTAAAATTACACTGTTGTGCAACTCCCCAACTATTTTCTCTTCTTAATTCATTTTGCACACTAGCTCGAAGTGCAACTCTTTGATTTTTGCCGCATGTTGCTCTTCGATGAATTGAGCCATAGACATATTTTGAGCCATTGGAAAATCTAAGAAAATAGGAAGAAGGTGTGAGTTAAAATGGTAGAAGAATGTATTATTTATAGGGGGGAGATTTATGGTCGTTGGATCAGATTCTACACAACGGTGTAAACTACACCGGCAGGTCTTACAGAAACCGGTAGCGCTGTAGTAAACACGTAACGGTGTTATCTTGACCTAGCGGTCGAGACTCGACCGATCGATAGACACTTGACCTGGACTGGCTAAGTGGAAAATTTTCCACTTAGCCAGAACGGTTTTCCTGTTTTCCACCTCTATAGTGGGTGCTTAAATGGAAAACATTCATGTTTGCCACACCCATAGGAAGGGGCCTTACCAACCCCTGGATTGTTATTACAGACTTTCCTAGCCTAATTAATTTCTACTTGATAAAGATATGCAAAGATATGTGGTATTTATAGGGGGAGATTTATGGTCGTTGGATCGGATTTTACACAACGGTGTAAACTAAATCGGCAAGTCTTACATAAACCGCTAGCGGTGTAGTAAACACCTAACGGTGTTATCTTGACCCTGGCGGTGTACTACTTGGGTGACGTTGGCGAACATCCACTGGAGAAGCCTGCATGCATATGGTACATCAAGCGTGTTGACCTAAAATGAGAGGAGAGAGAGGAGGTGGTTATGTCAGATCCCTGTATCCGACAGAACAAGTCTCAAGACTCAAGAGTGCATCAAATTTAGGCAATATGGGCTTGTGGGAACTACTACCACACGGTCCACACCCATTTTTACAGATTTTCTTAGTGTGAAGCCCACGCCCACAAAAAGTCATTCACTCACCCAAAATGGGCGATCAAATTTCGTCCACACCCAAAGTTTTTAAAATTCGTTTTTCATTTTTGTTTATTTCCTAAACTAACCTTTCGTATATATTTGATCTTCGTTTAGTTCGGCTTCAGAGGTCCAATTTTTTTCTTTTCTCGTTCTGTTTTAGAAAATATAGAGGGTGAATTCCGGAGTGAAGTAGCGGAGAAAAGAGAGATAGTGAATTTTGTAGCGAAGTAGCGGGGAGAGATTCATTTCTTGAATTTTAATTCTAAAGGTTCGTTCGTTCCATTCCAATCTTGTTTAAATCAAAGATCTTTCAATTCTAGATATTATTTCAGTAAGTTTGGGATCTTCGATTTTAGGTTTTTGAAGCTTATTTTTATAGATTTTGTATTCGATGAATCTATTCATGTATGGATCTAAGCTTGTTCTTAGTTTTTATTTTTTGTTTGATTTTTAGTGTTTGAATTTGTTCCAATGAATATAGATCTCTTATATTAATTGTATCGATTGATTTATATTAAACATATTTTAATTTCATGTTCTGATGTTTATATACCAATTTTCAATTATATTCTAGTTCTGATGTTGATAGAGCAATTTTCAATTCTATTCTAGTTCCGATTTGATTTTTCAGTCAATTTTTGAATCTGTTTTTGTTAGGTTGATATAGATGTTTTTTATTAATGTAGATTTTTTGATGTTTCTATTATCTAATTTCAAATGTTTTGTAGGAAAATTAATAATATGATACAAGCATAATGATATTATTTTGACAATCACCACACAATAATCTTAATCGATTAACGAAACAAGATATTATGGAATCACAAACGATGAGACGAAGTTGTTTGTGACTACTTTTCAATCTTTCCTATCGGAGAATAAATCTCGAGCAAATCTTAAAGAAGATAGTACTCAATCACGATAGAAAACAACAATATCAGAACACACAACTATAGAGAAAATAGTTGGGTCTGGCTTCACAATCCCAATGAAGTCGTTAACATATACGGTTTCGTGAAAACCTTAAGGTTAAAGGAGAATCGACTATAGTTGCAACTAGTATCATACAGGAGGTGCGGGATTAGGTTTTCCAGTTTCTAGAGTTCTCCTTTATATAGTCTTCAAATTAGGGTTTGCAATCATTGTTACCTTGGTAACAAAGCATTCAATATTTACCGTGAGATGAAAACCTGTTTAGATTCAAGCTAATATCTTTCAACTGTTAGATCGAACTTAGCTTGTTATATACAAATGAAATGTACCATCATTTAGATAAAGGTAACCGTACCTAAACGTGTACACTTAGTTGGTTCAATAATAGTTAACCAATGGTTAGTCATATGAGCACTTTCATATCAAACTTATTCATATTTATCATAACTAGTTCAAATGACTCAAATGAAACTAGTCAGAGAGTTGTTCAAATATTTATATTCTCATAGAAGTACACAAGACACAATTGAAGCAAAATTGATTTTGATCCACTCGAATCATTTCATGAACATTATAGACACGGTTTGCAAAAGATTGCATTCCTTATTATATAAATGTATTAGTTCATGAGCAATCCGATTTAAGAACATAACCTACTTAAGTATGCAAATGGGTATGCATACCTAAGTAGCCGGACTGAGTTTGGTTACACCAGTACATGTATGGGTATGCATAACATTTTATACTTCCAAACTCTTGCAGAAATTCACGGAACTTGAACTTCTGCTAGTACGCGTACGGGTACGCATACTTAGTTTCCGGACTTCCAACAACCAACCAGTACGCGTACGGGTACGCATACCATGGTTCCCGTTTTTGGACTTTACACAAATGTGAATACTGACAAGTTTGAAAATAAAAACGATGATGAGAAAGACATATGAGAAAAATTACAGAGGAAGAAAGAGAAGACGGTAAAAGAAGATATAAGGAAAAGAGAGAAAATTGAAGGCGTGGTAAAATAGATATAGGATATTATTCCTCTTCCCAAAAAATCTTATCTCTTAGGCGCATTTATTAGAAGGCCAACAAGAAGAGGCGGTTACCAATAAAAATATACAAAAATAATTAGAGACGTGTAAATAACAGGGTCGACATGTGTGGATGGTCATGCGGAAAATTCGGAATAATGTCGGTAGATCTGGAGAGTATGTGTTAGAGCACTGCTCGGTCGAACTCGCAAGCGTTGTTATCTCAAGCTTGTTGTCAAACTTAGTTGTCAAAACTATAAGTCTTGATTTCTAGTCTACTTATATCTAAGTCTCGGATTAGGATATAAAGTGTAGTTGAGCATTAGACTTCACGGCGTTCATTGAATGAAGACAAAGAACTACTAAGGAGATCTTGTGGAACTTCATCAACAAAAAGGTATGTGGAGACTTGAAATTATCTATCACTCAAAAGTCTATCTACTTTATCTCCTATTTGAGACAAAAGTCGTATAGCTATATAGACTTCAATTATACACATTTGATATTTCGATCTGAGTTTAACTCGCTTACATATTTCTCGAAATATGTGTTGGTAAGCTTTCGCTTTAACCAAGTTCATCTTATATTCTTGATGAAAGTCAAAAGATACCCTTGTGCAACTCGCCTGGTAACATCTTACATGATTTGTGTGAGACAGTCATTTGATGTAGACTCGGAATATTTCGTATTGATCATTCGATCACTTTAAAATTACTTTGAAGCTAATAGTTTGTGGGAGACGGCTATTGTCGTCTTTCGAGAATGTTTCAATGGTTTAAATGAGAGTTTAGAACAATTGGATTTAAGCACAGTATGCGTACTTGCATATGTGTAATCCAATTCCGGAAACCATGGTATGCATACCGGTATGCGTACTGTTTGATTTTGTCAAGGTACGGGAACCAAGTACGCATACCGGTACACGTACTGGCATGAGGTTCAAGTTCCGGGACTTTATCTGAGCTTGTGGCATGCGTACCAATTCACGTACCGGCGAACCTAAACTTAGTCCGGCAATTTAGTTATGCGTACCTGTTTACATACTTGAGTAGGTTATGTTCTAAAATCGGTTTGTTCATGAATTTATACATTTTTATAATAAGGAATGCAATCTTTTACAAACCGTGGTATTAATGTTCATGACTTGATTCGAGTGAATCAAAACTGATTTTGCTTTAATTGTGTCTTGTATACTTCTATAAGAATATAAACAATTGAACAACTATACAACTAGTTTCATTTGAGTCATTTGAACTAGTTATGGTTAAGATGAATAAGGTTGATATGAAAGTGTTCATATGTCTAACTTCGATTAACTATTGTGGAGCCAACAAAGGTGCACAAGTTTATGTATGGTTAATCATATCTAAATGAGTCACTTTTCATTTGTGTGTAACAAGCTAAGTTCGATCTAACGGTTGAAAGATATTAGCTTGAGTCTAATCAAGTTTTCATCTAATAGTGAATATTGAATGCTTTGTTACCAAGATAACATTGATTGCAAACCCTAATTTGAAGACTATATAAGGGAGGACTCTAGCAACTGGGAAACCTAATCCCCACACCTCATGTGTGATACTAGTTGCGACTAGAGTCGATTCTCCTTTAACCTTAGGTTTTTCACGAAACCATGTAGGTTAATGACTTGAAGACTTTATTGGGATTGTGAAGCCAGACCCAACTATTTTCTCTGTAGTTGCGTGTTCTGATCTTGCTATTTTCTATCGTGTTTGAGTACTATTTTCTCTAAGATTTACTCGAGATTTAATCTCCGATATGCAAGATAAAAAAAATTCACAAACATTTTCGTCTCATTGTTTGTGATTCCACAATATATTTTTTCGCTACCATACGATTAAGATTATTGTGAAGTGATTGATATTTCTAGGATGTTCTTCGGGAATATAAGTTCGGTATATCAATTGGTTCATGTTCACCTTGATTTATCAAAAGACTGAACAAAACACATAGGTTTATCTGTGGGAGACAGATTATCTATTAAATATACTTTTATGTGTGAGACACATTAGTTTATCAAGTCTTTAAATTTGAGTCGTAGCAACTCTTAGTTGTGGGTGAGATCAGCTAAGGGAATCAAGTGCGTAGAGTCCTGATGGGATTCAGAGACGTAAGGAGAGCAACTGAACCTTGATCAGTGTGAGATTGGTTAGGGCTAAAATTCATTCCATTCCGAAGTTAACTTGGAGTAGACTAGTTTCTGTAGCAGCTTAATACAGTGTAGTATTCAAATATGGACTAGGTCCCGAGGGTTTTATGCATTTGCGGTTTCCTCTTTAACAAATTTTCTGGTGTGTGTGTTATTTATATTCTGCATTATATTTGTTTATATAATTGAAATATCACAAGTTGTGCGTAGTTCAATCAATTAGAAAATCCAAGATTCGGTTGTTGATATAAATTGATTTACAGTTGAACATTGGTCTTTGGTACCGTTCAAGTTGTTTCACATAATAATCAGGCTCGTGGATTTATATCTGTTTGATTTGTTGATTACATTGTAAAACAGAGATACAACTCTTAGATATATTTTCATTGATTGAGTTTGACTATCTTGTTGATTTTCCTGGAATTATATTGGAGTTTGTCCATACAGATTTCTAAGATAAATATTGGGTGTGGTTGTTAGACCCCCGCTTTTTCAATTGGTATAAGATCAGGAAAAAACGTTTAAGACCTTGTAAGTCTGTGTTTGTAGCGATCTGACTCTATGGATAGTAAAGTCTCAATAAACGCTTCACCGGGATTTAACTCTGATATTTGAGAAAGTTCTGAAGAGTTGATTATTCTCCAAAAGAAGTTGGATGAACAAATCCGGATCAATTATGATCTTATTACCGAAATTGCAAAGTATAAGGATTTGAAGTCATTCAAAGTTCCTTCAATGGATTTTAATAACTCCTCTAATTCTTCTCTTAAGAATTGTCGCAAGTCGGAGGATAAGCGATGTTTTGTCTTTATAAAACTTGATAGGACTCAGTACCACTCAGATGAGATTAAAGATGTTGGTCCATGTATGTTCTGTGATTCTCACAATTATTTTCAACATACATGTACATCCTTCAAGAAAAGCTTAAAGGTTGCGAGTAATCTTTATAAGAAAGCTGAACAACTGTTTACTTCTCTAAAAAGATGTACAAATGTAACAAGAAATCCCAAACGGGATAGTAGTGTTAGTATGGGAGCTTTTGCTCTAAAATCAATATCACCCTTTCAGTGGTTTCTTGACAGTGGGTGTAGCCGACATATGACTGGAGATCTTTCATGCTTTTTGAATTCAAGCGACTTTGAAGGAGAGCATGTAATATTCGGAGATGGGAGTGTAACATTCGGAGATGGGAGTTGTTTCTACATAAGCAAGAAGATGACGATCAAACTTCTCGGTATTCCTGAAATCCATGATGTAGTATACGTTAAAGGTATGACTGCAAATCTTCTTTTTGTTAGTCAAATTTGTGACAAATGCCATAAAATTGTCTTCAATGTGAATGGATGTGACATCTAGGACAAAACTGGAAAAGTAATTTTTCAGGGAACTCGTGGTAATGTTGCAATTTGACTAAAGTGGAATCTACACATCTTTGGCATGAACGTTTTGGTCACATCAATTATTGCCTTCTAACTAAGATCATTAACAAAGAACTTGTTAAAGGCGTTCCCAAAATCAATGCAAAGATTTATGGTGTATGTGGTGCCTGTCAAAAGGGTAAACAAATGAAAGTTCCACATAAATCATCTCAAGACATTCTTACTAAAGCTCCATTTGATTTAATTCATATAGATCTCTTTGGTTCTATTCAACAACCTATGGTTGTTGGGAAGAAATATGCTTTAGTTATGGTAGATGATTATACCAGATTCATTTTGGTGGCATTTTTAGTTCATAAAAATTAAAAATCTTGGTAAATTCAAGATTATTGTTAATAGAATCCAGAATGAACAAGGTTGCAAGCTAAATAAAATTATAAGCGACCGTGGAACTGAATTCAAGGACACTAAGGTGTTTGAATTTTATGACAAACAGGGGATTATTCAACAATACTCACCACATATTACTCCTCAAGCTAATGGAGTTGCAGAAAGGAATAATAGGAACATTCAGAAATGTCCAGGGTAATGCTCCATAACAAAAACCTACCATTAAGGTTATGGGGAGAAGTTGTGTTCACAACATGTCATTTGATCAACCGTGTTTACCTACGGTCTAAAACCCTAAATACTCTTTATGAGTTGTGGTACGGTAGGAAGCCCAACTTACATTATCTCAGAGTGTTTGGAAATAAGTGCTACATTCTGAAATATCTAGAACACAAAGGGAAATTTGATTCCAAAAGCGATGAAGGCATCTTTCTTAGCTATGCATCTGATAGTCGTGGTTTTCGAGTATTTAGTCTCAAAACCCAAGTTATGATGGAATCTGCAAATGTCATCATTAATGATCTGAGCAATTTTCGTCATGATAGTCCTCCCGTTGAATTTCCTCCAACTGAGACAATTGAGAAAGTCAAGGAAATCCCAGAATCAGTTGAAGTTGTTCCAACATTCACTGATCCTAATATTTCTAGTAACGGGGAAAAAAACACTAATCAGGCTATTCTTGATGAACAAGAACGTATTCCTCCAAGACACTTCTGGGTTCAAAGGAATCATGATACTAACAGTATTATTTGAGGAAAATATTCTACATCTAAGACAAGAGGGCAACTTCAAAATATTTGCAATTTTGGTTGTTATCTTTCACATGTAGAACCTAGAAATATAGATGAATCTCTTAGCGATCCCTTTTGGGTGAATGCAATGCATGAAGATTTAAATCAATTTCAAAGACAAGATGTATGGGAGCTCGTACATTGTCTCTCCAATATCAATATTTTTGGTGCCAAATGGATATTCAAGAACAAGTCTGATGAATTTGGCACCATTGTCAGAAATAGTATTCACAGATTGAAGGTATCGACTTCGACGAAACCTTTGCTCTTGTGGAACGCCTTGAGTTTATTCGGTTACTATTAGCTCATGCTTGTTTTCTTAAGGTTAAGCTGTTTCAAATGGACATAAAATCCGTGTTCCTAAACATAAATTTAAAGGAAGAGACCTATGTTGATCAACCAAAGGGATTTGAAAATCATGACTTCCCAGATCATGTCCTTAAACTCAAAAATAAATTATATGGGTTGAAACAAGCACCTCGTGCCTGGTTCTAAAAACTAACTACTTCCCTACTCAGGAAAGGTTTTTATATAGGTGGAGATGATAAAACCTTGTTTACCAAGTGGAGTGGGAAAGATGTTGTCATTGCTCAAGTTTATGTAGATGATATCATCTGCGGATCGACTTCTGGGATACTTGCGAAAGATTTTCAAGTCTCTCTTGGAAAGGAGTTTGAAATGAGCAATGTTGGTGAATTAAAATTCCTTTTGGGATTACAGATTCAACAACATAAGGATGGAATCTACTTAAGTATCTTGTGACAAGGTTCGATCTTGATAAGTCAACTCCAAAACTGACACTTATGCCCACTACGGGTAAACTGCATCGAGGCGAGAAATGAGTAAATGTGGATCAAAAGCTTTATCGATCTATCTTTGGAAGTCTCTTATATCTTACAGCTACTAGACCTGATATTGCTTTTAGTGTTGCTTGTTATGCTAGATTTCAAGCTAATCCAAAGGAATCTCATCTCGCAGTTGTGAAAAGGATCATGCGTTATATCCAACATACTGGCGGGTATGGTCTATGAAAAAGCGGGGGTCTAACAACCACACCCAATATTTTTCTTAGAAATCTGTATGGACAAACTCCAATATAATTCCAAGAGAATCATTCAGACTCAATCAATGGAAATATATATAAGAGTTATAACTATGTTTCACAATATAATTAGAAAATCAAACAAATAGAAATCCGCAAGCCTTATTATTATGTGAAACAACTTGAACGGTACAAATACCAATGTTCAAGTGTCAATCAATTTATATCAACAACCAAAGGTTGGATTATCTAATTGATTAAACTATGTACAACTTGTGATATTTCAATTATATAAACAAATATAATGCGGAAAAGAAATAACACAGACACCAGAAATTTAGTTAACGAGGAAACCGAAAATACGGAAAAACCCCAGGACCTAGTCCAGGTTTGAACACCACACTATATTAAGCCGCTACAGACACTATCCTTCTCCAAGTTAACTTCGGACTGGAATATAGTTTAGCCCTAACCAATCTCACACTGATAAAGGTACAGTTGTGCTCCTTACATCTCTGAATCCCAGCAGGACTTTATGCACTTGATTACCTTAGCTGATCTCACCTACAACTAAGAGTTGCTACGACCCAAAGTCGAAGGCTTGATAAACCAATTTGTCTCACATAGAAAAGTCTATTGAATAGATAAATCTGTCTCCCACAGATAAACCTATGAGTTTTGTTTCGTCTTTTGATAAATCAAGGTGAACAGGAACCCATTGATATACCAGACTTATATTCCCGAAGAACATCCTAGAAATATCAATCACCTCATAATAATCTTAATCGTATGGTAGCGAAACAAGATATTGTGGAATCACAAACGATGAGGCGAAGATATTTGTGACTACTTCTTATCTTGACTATCGGAGATTAAATCTCGAGCAAATCTTAGAGAAGATAATACTCAATCATGATAGAAACATCAAGATCAAAATGTCCAACTACAGATAAAATAGTTGGGTCTGGCTTCACAATCCCAATGAAGTCTTCAACTCGTTAACCTACAGGGTTTCGTGAAAAACCTAAGGTTAAAGGATAATCGACTCTAGTCGCAACTAGTATCACAAAGGAGGTGTGGGGATTAGGTTTCCCGGTTGCTAGAGTTCTCCTTTATATAGTCTTCAAATCAATGTTTCCAATCAATGTTACCTTGGTAACAATGTATTCAATATTCACCGTTAGATGAAAACTTGATTAGACTCAAGATAATATCTTGAAACTGTTAGATCGAACTTAGCTTGTTACACACAAATGAATATTGACTTCATTTATATATGAGTAACCGTACCTAAACGTGTGTACCTTTGTTGGCTTAACAATAGTTAACCGAGGTTATCCATATGAACACTTTCATATCAACCATATTCTTCTTAACCATAACTAGTTCAAATGACTCAAATGAAACTAGTTCTAGAGTTGTTCAATTGTTTATATTCTCATAGAAGTATACAAGACACAATTGAAGCATAGTTGATTTTGATTCACTCGAACCAAGTCATGAACATTATAGCCACGGTTTGCAAAAGATTGCATTCCTTATTATATAAAAGTATTAGTTCATGAACAAACCGATTTTAGAACATTATTCACTCAGGTATGCAAACGGGTATGCATACCTAAATGGACGGACTAAGTTTGGGTTTGCTAGTACGAGAAATGGTACACATACCTCCTAAACTCATCTAGAATTCCCGGAACTGAACCTCAGTCCAGTATGCATACCGGTATGCGTACAATATTCCCGGACTTTCACTAAACCTAGCGGTATGCATACGGGTATGCGTACCATGGTTCCCGGACTTGGATTACATATATGCAAGTAAGCATACTATGCTTATATCCAATTGTTCTAAACTCTTATTTCAATCATTGAAACATTCTCAGGAGACAACAATAGTTGTATCACACAAACTGTTAGAGCATAGCTCGGTTGAACCCACCAAGCGTTGGTATGTCAAGTTTGGTTGTCATAACCTTGATTGATTAGTTAAATAGATCGGCATCAATACAATTATTTGTGATTAAAAGTATTGATTGCATAGTCTAAAATAATTACTTTTGTAGTTATTGAAGAGATAGATTTAAGAACCTGACAAAGGATTTTATTGGGATAAACGGAAGAGCCTTTTGTCAAACTCATATCACGTTGTTTGAAAAGAGTTGTTACCGAACAGATTTGTTGTTCCTTTACTATTTGGAATACGAACCAAAGGAATTGTTCCAAGTGCGTGAGTTATTACAAGTTGGAGGTACAGGGATACTGAGTGAAATAGGTGAACTATAGGTTTAGTTGCTTGGTCTCAACTATACTAAGTTGGTTTCGATTTTGTATAGCGGCTTAATTCTGAGAGTATTCAATTTTGGACTAGGTCCCGGGGTTTTTCTGCATTTGCAGTTTCCTCGTTAACAAAATCTTGCTGCGTCTTTTACTTTTCTATTTCCGCAATTATAATTGTTTTATTATAATTAGAAGTAAAATACACAAACGTTAATTCCTATTTACTTGATAGCAATCGTATTGTGTTTGGTTAAGTCTGAACTTATTATCAAGTAAACATACTTCGTTGTTGTATTGTCTCGATCTTGTATCCATATTCAATCACGTAAGTTATCTTGTTGTCGTATTGTCTCGATCTCGTATCCATAGACGATCACACGAAGTATGAACCGATTAGTTGTATTGTCTCGACTCAGTCCACAGACAATCACTTTCGGAGAAAGGACTTATAGGTGGAAAAGTTTTAGATTGAGGTATATTTTGGTACCCTCGTCTTTTCACAAAATATTAGCTTCAAAGAAATTTTCAAGTGATCAAATGATCAATACGAAACATTCTGAGTTTAAATCAAATGACTATCTCACACAAATCATGTAAGATATTACCATGCGATTTTCACATCATTATCTTTTGACTTTCGTCAAGAATATAAGATGAACTTGGCTAAAGCGAAATCTTACCAACACATATTTCGAGAAATATGTAAGCGAGTTAAACTCAGCTCGAAATATCAAATGTGTATAATTGAAGTTTATATAGCTATACGACTTTTGTCTCAAATAGGAGATAGACTTTTGAGTGATAGATGAGTTCAAGTCTCCACATACCTTTTGTTGATGAAGTCCTAGTTATTCGTCTTCAATCGATGGAGCCATGAAGTCTAATGCTAAACTACACTTACTATCTTAATCCGAGACTTAGCTGTAAGTAGAATAGAAATCAATACTTATAGTTTTGGAAACTAAACTTGAGATAGCAGCGCTTGCGAGTTCGATCGAGCAGTGCTCTAAAAATCTCCCCCTTTGCCAATTTTTGTGAAAAAACTATCATTACATATGCAATACAAAATAAATAAACTTTGTAGCTCTCAATCCAAATGCTTGATTTCCTTGGTTCTTCAACATTACTCTAAATCTTCGTCACTTCCAAGTACTCCGGTGATTCTGAATGTGTTCAACTCAACATCATAGTTGTTGAAGATCCGTAGCTATAATAATGAGAAAACAGTTGCTCCCAATCATTGTTATAAGGTGTCATAATATTATTACACAACATCAAAGTCCAATTGTATCACAACTTTGACAACAATATTATGGTGATATGTATCCCTCCCCCTTAGTCAATACTTCATCTCACATGAAAACCACTCCCCTTTACACAATGATCCGTAAACCATATGTGTTTTCAGTGTGACCTACACATTAATTCTCCCCCTTTTTGTCAATAAAAATTGGCAAAGGTACGAAAACTAGTGGGATCCTAATGAAATTTCCATAGAGATACTTCATGGACAAAAAAGAACATATCAACTTTGTTTAGATGCAATCATATAGCCGAAACTAAATGCATTCATCAAGGAGTCTATAAAGATACAAGAAAACTCCTACAATATTCCACAGCCACACTCCCCACAAAGATTTGGCAATTAAGCACAAGTTCAATTAAGAAATCTCCCATATAAAATGTCATTCCCTAAAGAACAACAAGAGCGACCCTACTTTCACAGGCAAATAAGTATTTCTTTGGACATTAAAAAATCACATGAAACATGAATTTGTATCCAAAATACTCAATTAAATTAACCACAAGAGAACCCATGATTAATTTAATCGAAAATGCTCACATAAGAGAACTTACGGAGCCACACAGTACTTACACAAATATATAGATCATGGAAAGTCCAATACTGCGGAATATTCAAAGATTCATTCTATTTTTCATCAATATTTGCATAGAGACATGTAATAGACTTAATCTTTGTAAACAAAAGTTCATCATATCTTCCATCAAAATTTGCATAATGACATTATAGGCTTAACTTTTGTTGTCAAAAGTTCATTCTATCTTTTATCAATATTTGCATATAGACATATGATAGACTTAACTTTTGAGCATATATGGGACAATCATATTTCACGGATGCAAACAAACATATCCCATAACAAGTTGCAATATATAAAATTATAAATATTAATACTGCAAAATCATCTTCCGAATAAACTTAAGAATTTAAATAAATAAATAAAAATATTGCAAGATGAAAATTGTTTTAAATAGCTATGTGTACTCACAATAATGGTTATTCCAAACCCTAGTTATCCTTCTTAAAACACAAGAAAAAATTCTCATAAGAAGTTTCCTTGACAAAATAAAAATAACTCCTAGGAAGAAAGAAACCGAGAGTCATCACATGACCATCAACCAGGGAATGAACATAGACAAGTTCATCAGTTGCTCTCTTCAGTTCGTTTTTCATAAATTCAAGATTCTTTATTGCAATCCTAAGTTGTTCACGTACAACTTCAAAATCTCGAAGAAGATTTCCTGCCAGTTGAGATGACATCACGATCAACAACATGATAACAAGTTATGAAAACATGGTCTTCCTTTTTGCATCCATCCATTGTGCATGCCACAACGATTAAGAGAAATTTTGACGTTACGGAATGTGTATGTATCAGGAGAAGAAAAACATGATACATATATATGAGTACAACATAGGGAAACCCTAGGTATACTCGTTTACGTCCGATAAGGTTCATGTGCACGTACGCTCAAGGTTGCAAACCAAGTTCAAAACCAAGAGAGCAATTGAGCCTAATTTAGAAGTAGTTTTGATAAAAATCAAAGACAAATTCTAAAAAAATTGACAGACAATCTTAGCTCAAAAGAACATAAGATAATTGTTGATAAACAACAACTCACTCGTCAAAGGGAAGAAAACAAGGGTTTTCATGGTAGGCAACAAAGAGAATATTCTCAAAGAGTTGTTGATCAAAAATATTACACTATGTAATCATATACTGGAGTAGGGATCAACAGTAAGATGATCATTTTAACTGAAAAAAAAAACAATAATAATACAAAAAAGACCACTTTTCTCAAGACACAAGAACTTCTTGAGAATTATGAGCATCCTCACATAGTTTCAACGAGGATGCTCTTTTTTTGATAGTCAAGTTGTATTTTGATGAGCATATTGCTCATCAAGGATATTGACATTTTCTCTTTTACTTTCTTGAATATCTTCAGACGAAACAAAAGGGTTAGTCAACCGAGAGTTAACAAGGGGGGGGACAAGAGATACCTGAAACTGTCGTCTTCCTTGCTTTCTTAATGTTGTGTTTGAGTCTATTTATACTTGTCTTGAGCTCCAAGACACGATTATTGATGTGAACGTAATATGGAGAAGACATTTTAGATTCAATACTTTCTTCAGTGAGTGGCAAGGCATTTGAACTTTTCTTCTTCCTTCTATGATATTTTTTCTTCACAGAGTAATTTGAAGAGTCAGTTGTCCATAAGGTATTCTTCGCTTTACAATTGTAAACAGGTTTTATGTCATATTTACGATCAAGAATTGGCTCATCACAGCAATTTTTTTGGTTGCAGGCAAGACCTTTTATTCCATCAAACTGTGACGCGGGTTTGATTACTTCTTTAGACATCCATACAAGAATGTTATGAAGTTTTTCATTCCGTAGTCGAAAATGAAATCTCCTTTCAAGGTGACCTTTGTTTCTGCAATAATAACAATTATAGGGAATGTTTTTGACTGTTTTCATATGAGCTTATTTTAAAGGTGGACAAACTTTGTTCATAAGAATATTAGTTAATGACGGAAGTTTTTCGCTTTTGATGTCAGTGAAATTTTCACTTAGGAACTTGTCATTAACACATACAAAATTGATCTTACTAGTACTTGGAACATCTATTCCTATATAGCCCAGACCACGTGTATCACGATGTTCTTTACATGCACCCAACATAGTGGATAATTTTGTAGAGGTAGTATTGAATCTTTTCAGATTCTATTCCAGTGATTTGACTTTATCAAGAGCAGCAACAAGTTCAACCTCCAATTGTTTTTCTCTGGCGAGAAGGTTGATTTTTCTTTCGTTAAAACATTTTTATTGAGAGTCATATCTTGCTTCAGTTTCTGCAAGTCTATCTTTCAACACAAAGAGATTTCGACGAAGGTTATCGCATTCAGAATTCTTTGAACACACATATTCTTCACGATCTTTAAAAATATATTGTAAGAGTTTGTAACTGTAATCATATCCCTTAAAGAGTTTTCTCAATTTCCTGTTTTCTTGACAGAGAGGAGTCAGATATTCATCCAAGCAAGCAGTTGAATTCTTTTTCTTTAAGAGATTATCAAAAATCTTGATATATATTGTGAGACTTCCTCATCAAGACCTTCTCCCTCTTCTAAATCACTTTCATCTAAAAGATTATCCAACTGTTTATCTAGGGATTTTTCCCAGTCGAACACAGTTTCAATCAATGGATATGATATGTGGGATTTCTCAGGAGAGACTCAAGGCTTTGAACCAAATTAGAGGGCTTCTGAATTGGTGTTGTGTTGTCAGATATGTAGGTACCGAATATCACAAGACATTAGCTTACGAACATCGTAATAAATATAAGAGGAAAGAGCTACAAAACAATGCGATGATAGAGGAAGCACGGGGAAGTATGAAAGATTTGCGAGCATAAAATAATCTTGCGAAGATATGTTGCGATACTTCGCAACACATATACAGTTGTACTAATTTTACTATAAATAGGAGTTCAAATGTAAAATTCGAGAGTTTCTTTTAATGAATGTTAGAAAATATCTTAGGAAAGAGAATAGAGAAAGTTGTAACTATTCTAGTTCCATTTAGATGCTTCTTTGTAATCAATTGAGAGAATTAATAAGAAAATTGTCATTCATCATCAAGAACTTCTTAAGTTTTACAAATTCTACTGAGGGTGTAGTTGTAGGTTATTCTGCAACTACATAATTGGTGCTAGAAACAGGGACCTGAAGAATTTTGCATCTGATAAATGGCAAGAAGAAGAAATATATCAGAACCATTAAATGCAGTAAGAAGAAGTGTAAGACTCGCAGAAGGAGAAGCAAATATAACAGGAGAACCTAGTAGGAGAGGGAGTAATCGAAGAAATCAAGCTCAACAAACAATAGATCATGATCGAGTGAGTATACACACTTGGAGAACTAATACACCAGCAGAAGAATATAGAGAACCACAAATCAGAGAAAATGGGAGATTGATGGGAGGAACAATTCGTGAAAGATAAAGGGAGGTATTAGAAACATTGAGACAAGGAATTCAAGAAGAACGAAGGTTTGAAGCTGAAGAACGTGCTAATCTAACAAGACAAAATCAAGAATTGAGGAGGGAAAATGAGATGTTACAAAGGAGGAAATCTCAAAGTGTTGCAAGATCAAATGTTAGACCAGAAAGAGAAGGACAAAATTCACCAACAATCAATAATAAAAGTACTATGCAAGGACAAGCACAAAATCAAGTTGAAAGAAATCAAGAGAATCGCTTCATTTTAATACCAAACCACGAACAAAACATGGAGAATTTACGAACCATGCCAAATCCTAGAGAAAACAATCAGAATGGTAAGAAAATCGAGAGGAAGAGCAGCAACTTGTGGAAGAAACTGAGAGACAACAAGCAGTACATCAAAACAATTACGAGAATAGAGTAAGAAGACGTGAAGAGGCTCGTAACAATCAAAATATTGAGTATGAAAGAATTCAGAGAAGAATTGGAAATCAACGAACAGAAATAGCGAGGAATGAACCAAACTTTCGAACCAGAATACAAGAAAATCAAGAAGAAATAAATCACAGAAGGAGGAAAAATGAAGAAGAAGAAATTCCTGATGTTCGCATGAGAAGGATGAGAAGAATAGAAAGGGAAGAACAAGAATTTCAAGATGCTCTGCAACAAAACAATTATGATAATTTAGAAAGAAGATATTTTCAAAATTGTGCAAATGAAAACATTAATGAAGAATATGATAAAATGCGAAGGATCGCAAGAGAAGAGACGCAAGAACGTAGAAGAAGAGAAGCTGCGTTGAAGAAGCCAATGGATGAGAATTATGAGGCAAATGCACGGATTTTTCGAGAATTAGCGGAAATGAGAGGGATGATAAACAATAGAAGAGGAGGAGATAGAAGGCAATTAGATGAAGCAATAGAAGAAGCTGCGAGGACTCCATTTGCTAGAGAAGTACAATTGGGAGGGATTCCACCAAAATGCAATTTGCCTACACTTACTAGTATCTTTGACGGGATTTCATGTGCTATTCAACACATTAAAGCATATATAAGATGCATGTTACAATGGGAGAATCACTATGATGTATTATGCAAGTAATTCGCATCAAGCTTAACGGGAGAAGCTCTAAAGTGGTTCGAAGGACTTCCCAAGAACACTATTACATCATTTAATCATTTACAAGCAACTTTCCTTGGAGCATATATCACAAATCATTCCTCACGGCTTGGTATTGAAGATGTGTTTGGTTTAAAACAAAGAATTGGTGAAAGTTTGAAGCATTTAGTAAGAAGATGGAAGACTATGTGCAGTGATATGGCAGGGCGCGTGGATGAGAGATACTTGATTCTGTCTTTCATAAATGCGATGTTCGCAACTGAACAACTGTATGTTCAAATCTTCAGAAGAAAGAATTCCATAATGATGACAGAGTTACGAGAATTACAAGAGGAGTACATTACATTAGAGGAAAATTAAAACAATATGGAGTCATATCCAGTAGCAAACACTAACAATCAAGATACAGGAGCAAATTTACTTCCTAAAATAATCAATGTCGTAGCAGGTACTTCGCAAACATCCTCGCAAACTTCTTCGCAAATTTCAGAAGAGAAGAAAATCAATAATAGCCAGCCAAAGATGGTAGCAATGGGTAGCAAAGATCAAGAAGAGTATGATAGAGAAAGGAATTTCTATAATCGAGGAGGAAATAACCAGATCCCAAGATTAGATCAACAACAGGAAAATTATGGGGGACAAAGGCAAAATTATTTTGGACAAGGGAATCATAGACAAAATTATAACAATGGTCAAGGATGTCAAAGAATGATAAGAGAAGAAATAAAGTTGCCACCTTTGAATACAAGTGTAGAGAAGATATGGCAGGCAATTATTCTGATAGAACATATACCAACTCCATGGAATATGGGGAAGGAACCACCAATGGGTCCAAGAAGTCATGAATTTTGTTCGTATCATCATTTTCATGGACATTCTACAAATAACTGCAATAATATCAAGAGGATTATCTTGCAAATGATTGATCAAGGAAAACTGGATCACTTTTTACTTAAGCAAACACAGTCGCAAAAATTACCACAGGCTCCAGTCATAACTCGCAGGGAGAACACAGTACAAGAAAAGGGAAAAGAAACCCTACATATAGAAGTGGTATCAAAAGCAAGGAATATTTTCTGTAATTTTATTGTTCACTCATATAAAACCATAGAGGATTTTCATGATAATGTGTTAAGCAGGGTATATGCGAGGGATGATTAAGGAAAGTAAATAATGAACATCGCAAAAATTTCGCGACTTGAAGATTGGCAGAAGCGTGAAATTTCTTTTGAAGCTACTGAAATTCCAGAAGGTTGTGAAGTACATGATAACCCATTGGTAGTAAGGTTAGAAATTTGCATGAATATGGAAGAAAGCGAAGATGATATGGAGGAAGAATCAATTGGTCTTAATAGAATTTTGATTGATACGGGAAATTCTGTCAATATCCTCTTCTATTATGCTTACAAAAATATGGGGGGAAAAGACGCAGATCTAATACCTTCTACCTACAGGATTTATGGTTTTAATGGAACTGCTAATAAACCTAAAGGAGAAGTAAGCATGTGAATTCCCTTAAGTGGAATGCGAACTGAAATTCTGTTTTGCGTTGTTGATGTCGAATCACCGTATAATGCTTTGATAGGAAGACCCTGGCTTCATGGAATTATAGGCGTAGCTTACACTCTACATCAATGCATAAAGTTTCCTCATATAAAGGGTGTTGGAGTTATCAAGGGTGATTGGGCTGAAGGGAAGAAATGTTACGATACAAAGGTAGAAGTTTGCGAAGGAAAAACTACTGAAAAGGAAAATTGGAGAAAAAGAGCAAAGGCTGTGAAAAGAAGTGAAAATTTAATGGCAGAGGATTAAGACATGAAAGCATAAAATTACAATGTTAATCATACAGGAAATTTATGATGGTAACAAAGGGTTGTGATTTGCGAAGAAAGAAGAAAGAAGGTAATCAATATGTTTGCTCGTAAAAGATGTACGATGAGAAACAAGAAGTTGAAATGAGGTATTTTGAAACACAAAAAAAAATATTTTTTTGGTGATAAAATTTTACGAATTAAAACAATTTATTGCGATTAACTTTCATGGAAGAAAGATGCAAACATTAATTTGCGAATAAAAGACCGCAATCTGTGATCAGCTTTCAAAAAAGAAAGAAAGCCGCATAAATATTACACAGGCAAACCTTTGTGGCGTACACCCTAGTTCGCGAAGCAACATTTCGTAAGAGGAAAAGTCCTAAAGTGCGTCATTTAAGGGGGTATCTATAACCATGGCTCAGGGACACCGGAACATCACCAAGGAACCTGAGTACATGGAACTTTACGGGGTACAACCCAATAACGGGGTACCTATACGGGTTAGACACCTTAGATTCTCAACCTAATCTTGCGATGTAACATGATTTAGGTTGGGCGACTAAGGCATACTGTCTTTCTCAAGAAGTGCAGAAAACGATCAAGGCGCCGAGGTACACGGTTGAGTCAAGAGTGCCGGGTGGGCTTGAAGCACATCTTCCATTATTTACAAGTCTTGGCAAATGATACACTTGGCCCAAAGATACCCCATAGGGTGCAACCTCGTAACTATAAGCCCTATAAGAAAAAAGGATAAGAGGTTGCGATCAAAAGCTGGTTGTTTGCAGAACCGGATGGGAAGAGCTAACCTTGTATGGTCGATGTACGCTTCCTTGAAGGGGCAACCAAGGGGAAGATAAAGGGCAACACCCTCCATTAGGGAGCTGATACGTGCTATAAGACGCAAATGTCACGAGGCTTTTTGTTTGCAAAAACACAAAGGCTTGTCATATTTGTGCAACAACTGAATTTCTGCGAGCATTCTAAAAAAAAAATAAGAGAGAGAGAAAGAAAATATACAGAAAAAGAGAACTCGCAGAACATAACAAAGAAGTTAAGATGAGATCAATAGGTTATTACATGAAAGTGTAAAAACGTCCTGAGATTTCATCGCAAGACGATAATGTCACGAGGTTGTATATTCGCAAGAATGTTCAGACTCGTCATATTATCGCAAATACCAAAATATTATCACAAAAGAGGTGGCAAAATAAGACCTTTACTTAGGAAGGCATGATAAGACCACAACAATTAATGAAACTTATTCCATCAGTATCATTGAAGAATTTTTACAAGAATATATATCATGAAGTCCTAATAAAGAAGGCAATTCCATCAATATCATTGAAGAATTTTTACAAGAATATATATCATGAAGTCCTAACAAAGAAGGCAATCCCATCAATATCATTGAAGAATTTTTACAAGAATATATATATCACGAAGACATAACAAAAGATGCGATTTTATTCTCAATCAAAAACAGATAGTTCGTATTCATTAAATTTTACGAGAATTACATACTTCTTATACTTCTTCATATATTGAATATTTCTCCACAATTTGGATACTTCTTATAATTCTTCAAGAACGTCTCATATTTATTATACTTCTTCAACGGATATTTCATGTTTATTAAATTTTTCGAAGGTTAAATACTTGATATACTTCTTCATACATTGAATAATTCTTCACGGATTGAATAATTCTTATACTTCTTTATACATTGGATAATTCTTCATGGATTGAATACTTCTAATACTTCTTCAAAGATATTTTATACTTCTTAAGGATATTTCATACCTCGTATTTCTTATATTTCAAAGGGAGAATTTCTTATTCACAATTGCAACAAGTTGAAGCTTCGCAAATTAAATTGAGGCAGATATTCTAATACTTCCAACAATATTTGATCATCTGAAGAGCAATAATAGGGGGAAAGGAAATACTAAGCTAAGTCTTTAAGATATATTATTTCTCTCCACATGATCAAATTATGCGAATAAGGGAAACACTCAGTCAAAGAAAGATCAATTCATCATCGCAAAATTAAGACATTAATACTAGTTAAGCTTCAAAAAGAAATTGTTGGTTGATCAAAAGTGCAGGAAAGAAGAAAGTATTGTATGAAAAGAACTAGAGCAGATATACAAAAAAGAGTAAAGCTATTTTTCGAGTGATTTATTCCCATCAAAATGATCTTCTTTTTCTTCTTCAGAGAGATCATCTTCAACTTCACAATCAAAGATTTCCAGATATGGGGTATCCTCAGGAATTTTTTCAGAAAGGAGCGTCTGGTAATTCTTGAGAGGAATTTGATTGTCTTCAAAAATATTGTGAGTCATCTTAGCTCGGAAACGCTTGACATATAAGCTATGGTTGTTCTGGGAAATTAGAATTTGAGACCTTAAATCAGAAATCATCTGGTTACGACCGGCAAGAATAGTTTCCAGATCATCATTCATCTTCGCATAATTTTCTGCAGTAAGGGAAGAAATTAAGAAATAGGTTACCAAGTTACGAAGGAAAAGTAATCAAAATACTTACCATTATGAAGAATTTACCTTCTAATTGCTTCTTATCATTATGAAGAGAAGAGTTTTCAAGATTTAGTTGATTATTCTCCTCAAGAAGAGAAGAACTTTCGATTGATGATGCTCGCAGATTGTGGATTATCTCCGTGACGAGATGTTAATTCTGCATTATCAATACTTAAATCCTCTACTTTCTGACGAAGTTTTGAATTTTCAACCTCTAACTTCTTACAACGGCTTAAAGTCTTCTTCTCAGCAATGGAATGACGTCTTTCCCAATCAGAAAATTTGCATGGTGACTCTTCCAACCTGAACAAATAAAAAGGGTTAGGAATTAACAAAATAAGGGAAACAAACAAGGAATAGAAAATAAACTTACCATACTCCCTAAAGCATATAATGTAGCAGGAGAGACGAATCTTGAAATTCCATTAAGAGAGTTGTTATTGAGTACAGTAGGAACTTTACAAGCCTTCGCAACAAGCTTACGAGCATTCGCAGTAGGAGAATTTCCTAACCCACGAGAAGAGTGGAGGAAAGCTTCAGATACTTGAATCATTGCAGATTCAAAAGTTTCTGCATTACTATAATCTTTGTCTTCTTCATCATTGTCATCATAATATCCCTTATCAGAAATGGTATCAGAATTAGAACCAAGATCCTTCTCAGGAAATTTGTCACTTTCATCATTTTGTTCTTCATCAACGTTCTTGCTAGAAGAGATCACATTGGAGTAAGCATTGGTCGAGAGTTTCTTCTTCTTCCTCTCAAAAACAACATCCTCAAGTTTCCTTTTTCCTTTGCGAAGAGCATCATCTTGACTACCAGAAGTTTGGGTATTCTTCGCAGATCGAAGTGTTTTTTGTCTCGTAGTTAACCTTTTGGAAGAAGTAAAGTTCTTGTTTTCACTCGCAACAACCTCAGGAAGATCAGGAAGAACCTACAAATTCAAATAAGGATAAGAAACATAGGCAACAATATATTGTTTAAAAAGCATATAAGAGTGTTTCTTACCTCATTTGAAAATAAGTTGAAGAATAACAAGAAGATAAGGAGATGGAGATACATACATTTTTATCTTTGTTAAGCCAAGAAAAGACCCAAGGTTGATAGTTACGATCACGAAGGTTCGCAGGAATATTTACTATCCCAGAAATATAAGAACCCGATAATGCTAGAGGGTAGTTATACCAATCTTCATCATTAGAATGACGAGGTATTTTATTATTTCCCGAGGCATAATCAATATCGTGCATGAGAAGATCATCTGCTGCGATATTAGATTTACGATGAAGACGAACACCCCAATGTTTATCTTCCTTCTTCGCAGGAATTAATGTGTAATTTTTGAAGAAACTCTCAAAATGTATAGTCCGCAGCGATAATCTCCATATCTCGAAATCCAGGTTTCCTAAGATCAACTGAATACAAAGATTTTCCAGTAGCAGCGCGAGTTGCGAATTCAACCAGAATGCGAATGAAATCACCAGTCAATTGATAAATGGCACATGAAAAATTGGGGTGGGAAATAATTTTATAGAATAAAGGAAGATTGACATCATAAAGAGGAAGAGGAAGACCTGCGAGGATTTGACCTCGTGAGATTAAAACTTTCTGATCATTCCAAGTAAGATCAGTAAAGAGCTCCATACAGAGAGAAGACTTATTGTCATGACCATCAATTTCATAAAGAATGAGGTCCCTATTATCAAGCTCTTCATTAATTTGTTAAATAGTTTTCTTCTTTGGATCCATTGGATGTAGGATAGAAAATAGGAAGGAAAAGAGGTGAAAGAGATAAGAAATCGTAGTAGCAGAAAAAGGGAATAAATTGCAGAGGCAGAAGTGATGAGGAAGATGAATAGGATAAGAGAATAAAAAGAAGAACAAAAGATAATATTTATAAAGAAGAGAGAGTTCGATGAAGATAGAAACTCATCAATGCGATTAGACGTGAACAGTTGAAAAGAACGGTTACGAAGAAACGTGTCAAAAATTTAATGAAAAAGAAAAATACGTGTCGCGAATGTAATAGGTGGTGATAACTATATTAAATTTACGAGAATAGAGGTTCTCATGACATTCCTTCTTCGTAGAATTGACATGAGAAGAGGCAAGATGTAGGTACCGAATATCACAAGACATTAGCTTACGAACATCGTAATAAATATAAGAGGAAAGAGCTACAAAACAATGCGATGATAGAGGAAGCACGGGGAAGTATGAAAGATTTGCGAGCATAAAATAATCTTGCGAAGATATGTTGCGATACTTCGCAACACATATACAGTTGTACAAATTTTACTATAAATAGGAGTTCAAATGTAAAATTCGAGAGGTTCTTTTAATGAGTGTTAGAAAATATCTTAGGAAAGAGAATAGAGAAAGTTGTAACTATTCTAGTTCCATTTAGATACTTATTTGTAATCAATTGAGAGAATTAATAAGAAAATTGTCATTCATCATCAATAACTTCTTAAGTTTTACAAATTCTACTGAGGGTGTAGTTGTAGGTTATTCTGCAACTACAAGATATAACACTACTGTCCATAGAGTCAGATCGCTACAAACACAGACTTGTGAAGTCTTAAACGTGTTTGCCTACTCTGCTACCAATTAAAAAAGCGGGGGTCGAATAACTACACCCAATATTTCGCTAAGCAATCTGTATGGAAAAACTCCAATATAATTCCAAGAGAATCAAAGAGACAGTCAGACTCAATCAACGAAAATATATCCAAGAGTTATATCTATGTTTCACAATGTAACCATCAAATCAAACAGATAGAAATCTGCGAGCCTGATTATTATGTGAAACAACCAATGTTCAAGAGTAAATCAATATAATCAACAACCAACGGTTGGATTCTCAACTAATTGAACTTACGCACAACCTGTGATATTTCAATTATATAAACAAATATAATGCAGAAAAGAAATAACACAGACACCAGAAATTTTGTTAACGAGGAAACCGCAAATGGAGAAAAACCCCGGGACCTAGTCCAGATTTAAATACCACATTGTATTAAGCTGCTACAGACACTAGCCTACTCCAAGTTAACTTCAGACTGAAATATAGTTGAGCCCTAACCAATCTCACACTGATCAAGGTATAGTTGCGCTACTTACGTCTCAGAATCCCACCAGGGAACTATGCACTTGATTCCCTTAGCTGATCTCACCCAAAACTAAGAGTTGATACGACACAAAGTCGAAGACTTGATAAACCAATCTATCTCACACAGAAAAGTCCATTGTATATATAAATCTGTCTCCCACAAATAAACCTATGAGTTTTGTTCCGTCTTTTGATAAATCAAGGTGAACAGGAACCAATTGATATACCGAAATTTTATCCCCGAAGAACAACCTAGAAATATCAATCACCTCATAATATTCTTAATCGTACAGTAGCGAAACAAGATATCGTGGAATCACAAACAATGAGATGGATATTTTTGTGACTACCTTTTATCTTTCCTCTCGGAGAATAAATCTCGAGCAAATCTTAGAGAATATAGTACTCAATCACTTTAGAAAAAAGCAAGAACAAAACACGCAACTACCGAGAAAATAGTTGGGTTTAGCTTCACAATCCCAATGAAGTCTTCAAGTCGTTAACCTAATGGGTTTCGTGAAAAACCTAAGGTTCAAGGAGAATCGACTATAGTCGCAACTAGTATTACACAAGAGGTTTGGGGATTAGGTTTCCCAGTTGTTAGAGCTCTTCTTTATATATATAGTCTTCAAATCAGGGTTTGCAATCAATGTTACCTTCGTAACAAATCATTCAATGTTAACCGTTAGATGAAAACCTGATTACACTCAAGCTAATATCTTTCAACAGTTAGATCGAACTTAGCTTGTTACACACAAATGAAAAGTGACTTCATTTAGATATGATTAACCATACCTAAACGTGTGCACATTTGTTGGCTCAACAATAGTTAACCGAGGTTAGCCATATGAACACTTTCATATCAACCATATTCATCTTAACCATAACTAGTTCAAATGACTCAAATGAAACTAGTTTTATAGTTGTTCAATTATTTATATTCTCATAGAAGTATTCAAGACACAATTGAAGCAAAATCGATTTTGATTCCCTCGAATCAAGTCATGAACATTATGGCCATGGTTTTCAAAAGATTGCATTCCTTATTATATAAAAGTATTAGTTCATGAACAAACCGATTTTAGAACATTATCCACTCAGGTATGCAAACGGGTACGCATACCTAAATGGCCAAACTAAGTTTGGGTTCGCTAGTACGCGAACTGGTACGCATACCTAAATGGCCAAACTAAGTTTGGGTATGCATACCATTGTTCCCGGACCTTGATTACATATATGCATGTACGCATACTATGCTTATATCCAATTGTTCTAAACTCTTATTTCAATCATTGGAAATATTCCCGGAAGACGACAATAATTGTCTCACACAAACTATTAGCTTCAAATCAATTTTCAAGTGATCGAATGATCAATACAAAACATTCCGAGTCTACATCAAATGACTGTCTCACACAAATCATGTAAGATGTTACCAGGCGATTTTTACATGATCATCATTTAACTTTCATCAAGAATATAAGATGAACTTGGCTAAAGAGAAAGCTTACCAAAAAATATTTCGAGAAATATGTAAGCGAGTTAAACTCAGCTCGAAATATCAAATGTGTATAATTGAAGTCTATATAGCTATACGACTTTTGTCTCAAATAGGAGATAGAGCAGATAGACTTTTGAGTGATAGATGAGTTCAAGTCTCCATGTACCTTTTTTTTATGAATTTCCACAAGCTCCCCTTAGTAGTTCTTCGTCTTCAATCAATGAACGCCGTGAGGTGTAATGCTCAACTACACTTTCTATTTTAATCCGAGACTTAGCTATAGTAGACTAGAAATCAATACTTATAGTTTTGATAACTAAACTTGACAACAATCTTGAGATATCAACGCTTGCGAGTTCGACCGAGCAGTTCTCTAATATTTTATCCTATAATTTTGATAATAACACAGATCTTATTGCCTATTCAGATGCAGATAAGGCAAGTTGTGTAGAAGACAGAAAGATTACTTCAGGGGGATTTTACTATGTTGGGTTAAATATTATGGCATGGCATATCGAGAAACAAAACTCACAATCCCTATATACATGCGAAGCAGAATATATTGTTGCAGGTTCATGTTGTACTTCTATGGATGAAATAAATTCTTGCTGATTATGAAATTGACACTGGTGTAATGAAGATCCTTTGTGATAACTCAAGTACATTTGCATCACTGAGAATCTTGTTGAGAATTCATGAACTAATAACATTGATATAAGGTATCATTTTATTAAATATATCTATGAAAATGGTATTATCAATATGGAATTTGTGCCTTTCGAACAACAATTGGCTCATATTCTCACCAAACCTTTAGATACTGCTACGTTTCAACATTCAAGGCAGTTTATTAGTGTTGTTTTGGTTCATTAGTTTTCTAGCATTTTTCCCTTGGACTAATTCATATCTTTTGGGAAATCAAGGCTTAGAACGCCAGTGTAATGTTGTTTCAATTTCGCATTTGTTTCTATGTAGATAACAGTTCTATTAGGTATCAAAGTATTCTTTTAAATCCTTTTTTTATTATGAAAGTAAGGTCGCTCTTGTTGTTCTTTCGGGAATGACATTATATGGGGGAGAGTTCTTAAGTGAACTTGTGCTTAACTGCCAAATCTTTGTGGGGAGTGCGGTTGTGGAATGTATCATGAGTTTTCTTATATCTTTATAATCTCCTTGATGAATACACTATTTTCGACTATGTGAAATCATCGAAACAAAGTTGATATGTTATCTTTTGGTCATGAAGTATCTCTATGGAAATTTTATTAGGATCCCACTAGTTTTCGTACCTTTGCCAATTTTTATTGAAAAAAATGGAGAGAATTAATGTGTAGTTCACACTACAAATACATATGGTTTACGGATCATTATACAAGGGGGTGGTTTTCATGTGAGATGAAGTATTGACTAAGTGGGAGTGATACATATCACCATAGTATTGTTGTCGAAGTTATGATACAATTGGACTTTGATGTTGTGTAATAATACTACGACACTGTATAACAATGATTGAGAGCTATTTTTTTTCTCATTGTTATATCTATAGATATTCAACAACGATGATGCTGAGTTGAACACATTCAGAATCACTGGAGTACTTGGAAGTGACGAAGATTTCGAGTAATGCTGAAGAGCCAAGGAAATCAAGCATTTGGATTGAGAACTCCAAAGTTTATTTATTTTGTATCCCATATTTATTGATAGTTTTGTCACTAAAATTGACAAATATGGAGATTGTTAGAGCACTTCTCGGTCGAACTCGCAAGCGTTGCCATCTCAAGCTTGTTGTCAAGTTTAGTTATCAAAACTATAAGTCTTGATTTCTATTTTACTTATAGTTAAGTCTCAGATTAGGATAAAAAGTGTAGTTGAGCAATAAACTTCACGGCGTTCATCGATTGAAGACGAAAAACTACTAAGGAGAGCTTGTAGAACTTCATCAACAAAAAGGTATGTGGAGACTTGAACTCATCTATCACTCAAAGTCTATCTACTATATCTCCTATTTGAGACAAAAATCGTATAGCTATATAGACTTCAATTATACACATTTGATATTTCGATCTGAGTTTAACTCGCTTACATATTTCTCGAAAAATGTGTTGGTAAGATTTAGCTTTAACCAAGTTTATCTTATATTCTTGGTGACATTCAAAAGATGATCATGTGAAAATCGCCTAGTAGCGTCTTACATGATTTGTGTGAGACCGTCATTTTATGTAGACTCGGAATTTTTCGTATTGATCATTTGATCACTTGAAAATTGCTTTGAAGCTAATAGTTTGTGTGAGAAAGCTATTGTCGTCTTCCAAGAATGTTTCAATGGTAGAAATGGAAGTTTAGAACAATTGGATTTAAGCAAAGTATGCGTACTTTCATATGTGTAATCCAAGTCCGGGAACCATGGTATGTATACTAGTTGCGACTAGAGACGATTCTCCTTTAACCTTAGGTTTTTTATGAAACCTTATAGGTTAATGACTTGAAGACTTCATTGGGAATGTGAAGCCAAACCCAACTATTCTCTCCTTAGTTTCATATTCTGATCTTGCTGTTTTCTATCGTGATTGAGTATTATCTTCTCTAAGATTTGCTCGAGATTAATCTCCGATGGGCAAGATAAAAAGTAGTCACAAACATCTTTGTCTCATCGTTTGTGATTCCATAATATCTTGTTTTGCTACCATACGATTAAGATTATTGTGAGGTGATTGATATTTCTAGGCTGTTCTTCAGGAATATAAGTCAGGTATATCAATTGATTCCTGTTCACCTTGATTTATCAAAATACGGAACAAAACTCATAGGTTTATCTGTGGGAGACGGAAATTTCTGTGTGATACAGATTCGTTTATCAAGTATTCGACTTTGGATCGTAGTAACTCTTAGTTGTGGGTGAGATCAGCTAAGGGAATCAAGTGCATAGAGTCCTGGTGGGATTCAGAAACGTAAGGAGCGCAAATGTACCTTGATCAGTGTGAGATTGTTTAGGGATCAACTACATTCCAGTCCGAAGTTAACTTGGATTAGGCTAGTGTCTGTAGTGGCTTAATACAACATGGTGTTCAAATATGGACTAGGTCCTAGGGTTTTTCTGCATTTTCGGTTTCCTAGTTAACAAAATTTCTGGTGTATGTGTTATTTCTTTTCCGCATTATATTTGTTTATATAATTGAAATATCACAGGTTTTGCGTAGTTCAATTAATTAGATAATCCAACCTTTGGTTGTTGATATAAATTAACTGACACTTGAACATTGGTCTTTGGTACCATTCAAGTTGTTTCATATAATAATTAGGCTCGCAGATTTCTATCTGTTTGATTTGTTGATTACATTGTGAAACATAGATACAAATCTTATATATATTTTTATTGATTGAGTCTGACTATCTAGTTGATTCTCTTGGAATTATATTAGAGTTTGTCCATACAGATTGCTAAACGAAATATTGGGTGTGGTTATTAGATCCCCGGTTTTTCAATATAAAAATACACGGTTGATGCGATAGATTGGGACTTCTCTTATCTCCTTTTATCCCGAAAGATCAATGCGAGAATAGGAAAAATGTGGATACAAAATATCGCTCCACTAATAAGAACGGGAGAAGATCATTTGGAAGCTATAACCCAAAGGCGAAAACAACAAGTCATCTACGTCACTCCTGACGAACGCGATGACGTCACACGAAGCATACTTAACATGTGAAGTCAAGCGCGATGACAATACATGCGCGATAGTATCGCTCTCTCAGATCCGAAATAAGGGTTATATTAGCTGTCCTCCGCTATGTAACCCCTATAAAAAGGACTGGAAGCCATTGTACGTAGAGGGGGAACTTTTGGGAGAGTTTAAGTGAGAGATTTAAGAGAGAAAAAGTTATTTGTTCTCCAAGTTAGGGTTTTCTCATATGACACTTTTATTTGTTCATGTTCTTAATAAGATTAACTTTGAGATTCTTTCATCATGTCTTAGATTTATTTGATAATATCACTTGGGGCGTAGTTGTGGGATTATCCGCAACTACACATTGAACTTTAAATTCTGGAGAACAGTTTTGTTATGATTTTTCCTAATTCCCCACAGAAAGCACAAACCAATAGAACACGTATTCGCACCTTTTTATTCATCTAGCCACTTAACCATAATGTCCTTGTAGTTTTCGAGGTTTGGACAGGTTCTGAAACCAATTGGAGAAGCAAACAAAACACATTTTACAGCTTCACAATGAAAGAAGAGGTCGTATATAGTTGCATCATGTTTAAGACAAATTGGACAAAGTTTTCCAGTTCAGGGGTCCATCTACCAATATTTTACGAACGTTATTTTTGGGACCATGGTTTTTTTGGGGGGCCATGGTCCCATTTTGAGTAGGGGTGCCCTTGTCCTAAATTTTTTGTAATACCTAAACTACCATTTTAATTATTTTTGGGTTTTGATTAGTGAAATCATTATTGAAATGATTAAGAAAAAAATAACATTAACCCACCACCGCCGATTACCACCACCTCCGATTACCACCACCACCACCGCTGATTACCACCACCACCACCACCGCCGCCGATTATCACCACCACCAACTATCTATTACCACCACCACCTCCGATTACCACCGCCACCACCTCTATATATGTAGCTTCATTTAAATCATTAACAAAGATATTCTCACAAACCCATTGCTTGTCATTCGTTTTTGGTTGAAAAAATGAGAAGTATCAAAATGAGTTGAAAATGGAAAAAAGTTGCAAAGAGATTTAATGGAGGTTTTTTTTCTCCAGAGACATGTTCGGTTACATCGCAAAAAAAAATCTTAGCCGAACTAAGAGTTCGATTATCACGGATTAATTTTTTCTGAACCGAACTGAGAGTTCGGTTCATTCGCAAAAAATACTTTTAACCGAACTATGGGTTAATTACATTTATGCATTTGCAAGTGCAGTTCGGTCGGATCGCAAAAATTGTTAAGTTTTTTTACTTTAACCGAACGTTTGCCTAATTGCATATATGCATATACAAGCTCAGTTCGGTTGATTCGCAAAATATGTTGAAGTTTGCGAACCAACCGAACTTCTAACACTAGGTTACTTTTAACCTGCAGTTCGGTTGGGAACTTGATTGCGTTGAAGTTTGCGAACCAACCGAACATGGGTAAATGAGTTCGGTTAACTCAGAAAAATAATTTCAAAACCGAACTCTTATCTATATAGCCAAATGTTGAGTTCGGTTTAATCGCCAAAAACAAAATTCTGCGAACTTACCGAACTCTGTTATTTAAAGTTCGGTTACAACGTGGTCTAGTCGACTGAACCGAACAAAACTCTGTAAACTCAAGCATAGTAGTTCGGTTACATTTGATTTTTCATCAGCTAGCCGAACAAACAAAAACTCCATTAAAGCTCTGGTTCGGTTGCCTGTGATTTTGGATTTATTAACCGAACTGCATTTGCAGAAAGTTCGGTTACATGTTCTTCATATAATATAACCGAACTTTGTTGACATGGTTGAAATTTTTTTGTTACAATTTTGATTTTCAAGATATTTTAGGTCGTTCATAGCAACATTCACTAAGTTACAAGCATACCTTAGCACCCAGATGATGTTTTTTCTCCATATTCACCCATCTCAAAATAAATTTTTTTCTTCATCTTCATCTTCTTCTATCACTTTAGTCACTCAATAATCGGAGGTGGTGGTGGTGGTGGTGGGCGGTGGTGATAATCGGAGGTGGCGGATAGGTTAGATGCTTTTGTTTTTATATTAGATTAAGTTAATTGCAATTATTAGGTTAGGGTTAATTTCAATTATTAGGTTAGGGTTAATTAAATTGTTAAGGGCAAATTAGTAATCTCATGATTTTTAGGACAGCCCTTAACAATTTAGGTTAGAGTGCCTTAAAATCAATGGTCCCCCAAAAAAAGGGTGGTCCCTAAAATAATGTTCTATTTTACTTAACAACAAGCCCATTGTTCAATAGTCTTCAACTAAAGGTCATTTTTATCAACTTCATACATAGATGTTGATGCAGTAGCTTCATCAGTTTCACATATGAGCTCTGACATGCTAGATTATTTTCTTCATCTTCTTTTGTGCAGTTGGTGATTTGGAGAAAGAAGAAGATCATGACAGTTTTTTATGGTTTCTCCATAAATTTCGTCATGTTGAAGTTAGAGATATTAACAACAACAAAAAAAAAACAAAATATATTTTTTGATACCTCTCAGAAGGATTCATTAACACACTAAACAACAAACAAAATACTAATTACAAACAAAATTACAATCATTTTATTAATCAGAAGATTTTTCTATGAATTTTTCTGTTAGTGTTCTGAAAACACCACACAAACAACTTTTTAGTGATTCTTATGTAATCAAGAACTTTATCCCAAGAAGGTCTAGCTATGATATCTTGACACCAAGCGGAAACACATGGCCAATTTTCAAAAATCTTCTAACTCAGCTGGACAAAAAAATAAATTTGTTGTTTTTACTCAAAGAAACCATCATCTTCATCTAACACTTGATAACCCGCCATATGCTTATATTTTTTCTCATCAGGGTTTGTTTTATAGCTTCTTCCTGTAATGACTCCAAACTTTGACTTAGAGCCTATTCTAATTTATCTAAATCTTCCCGCCACAATGATGTTGGGCATAAAACTTTCAATTGTTCCAATTCACTCTCAATCTTCTTTTTCATATCACGGAGTTCATTAAAATCCTCATCGCTTACACAATTCAAGTTTACGTATAATAGGTAGCCAAATGGTTTGTCGTACTCACTAGGCTCCCACTTATCTTTATCCAAAACTCTACCTTTCCTAGTTTGTCTAGGGAAAGAAGCATCAAAAAAAAAAATCCTACGAATTCAGCAATTAATTCATCTTTTTTTTCTACAGAATACCTTAATATCTCTGTTATCTCCCATCTCTATAAGTCGGATTTTATTCTCAAGCTTCTTCAAATCAATATCGAGACTTTCAATTGTCAATTCCAATCTGACTCCGCACAACTGAAGTCTTATATGATAATATTCCTGCAGAACTACAAAACAGAAAATACAAACAGTTAGAAAACATGCCTAGATTGCAATCTCAGAAAGGCAAAACGATTCCAATACAGAACTGAATTATACATTTAAACATCAAAACTAAGTAACAGATTATTTACCATGCTTGATACTAGATGAGTTCTAAACAGTTGTGTGCATAAACTGATCTCAGTAAGCATCATCATTCCCATGCTTTAAAGAAATGTAAATGAGATGTTGGGGCATGTGTAAATGAAGGTTTGCACGAAGGATTTAACAAACCCGATGATTATATGAAGAAAAGTTTTATGAGCTAGATCAATCAGCTATGTATATGTTCAAAAGGTGCAAATGATATATAAAAGTATAGAAATTTTCAAAGGCCTACTACTTACTCTCTTCTGGGTTTTGTACTCCTTGATTCTTCAACATATATCAAATAACTTCATATTGGTAATGCTGAAAGTAGTTATGAGATTGAACTTCTCCAATAGCTCGGCTTCTTGATCATCGCTAAGTTCATCTCTCAAAATAATTTTCAATTTTACCATATCATCATCAGTAATTATATTTTTGTACTCTCGTATCACAATCTCAGACTCATCATCGTCTATCATTCTTTGCAGGACCTTTTCACAATAGTCTTCAGTCCACATGAGAATAGGAAGCTCTCATATTTCAAGTGTTTTATTGTCTATCCTCTTGATTATTCCTTTTCTTATGAAGGTATCTGCTTCTATACCTTTCTTAATCGATCCACCATATTTTACGCACCCTGGTATCATAGGAATCATTGGTTCATCTTTAAATAATCTCCTGACATTTGCAATTATATCACTCAGAAGATAGTTGGGGACGAAAGTGTTATATCCAGTCCCAACACCTACACATCCATTCACGAGAACTGTGGGTATATAACAGGAGTATAGCAGGTGGGCTCAATGAACCTTCTGTTTTCATTCTTATAATCTAGACATATGTCATCTCCGAATGGAAATAGTACCGGGTAATTCTAGACAAGCAAGTATAGGGGTAACTAGCTTTTGCTTTGTCTTCCCCTCCCCCTCACCTTGTAATACATCATGTTTGGTTCAAGGAATTGGATTCTTGGTAATCCGATTCCGGGGGAATGTGATCAATTCCGTGAACCAAACATCCCAAATCAAATCCATGTAATTGAGAATTTTGATTCCTAGGAATCCAATTCCCTCCAAAATAATAGATTTCCATTGCATTGGTCTAGTAGTGCAATGGAATTGGATTCTAGGGTAAAAATAATAGTAATTGGATTACCTCAACCAAATGCTAATTTTTTGGATTTGAATTCAATTCCTATAATTGGATTACTCCATAATTGAATTCCAATTAATCCAATTCTTCGAACCAAGCGAGGTGCAAATGTATGTTATTGCTTCCCACGTAATCTCAGGATATTCCAATAATTGCCTGGTTAAGACTAACTTCACTGTGATGATAAAACGTATAATTTTCCACATACCCGCTGAAATAGGAGACGATCATTGATTTATAGATATTATGGACCGGCCTCTCGGGGCAGTGAAAAGAATCTTTCTTTGTGTTGGCTTCAAACCATCTACCATTGAAGGGATATTACGTTGTAGATTGGATGTTGAAAATTGTACCAGCTCTGTATCAACGAAATGACTAACACTGGTCATCCCATCTTCCAACATTTTTTGGTACCTTTTCATCCTTTCTTGGTACCCTTTCATCCTTTCTTGGTGCCCTTTATCCATATCAATGAAATCACTAACCTGCATCATCCCACCTCCTTCATTGATGAAATTTTGAAGCATATAATCGTCTATCCAAACCTTTCTTTCGTCAGCCCTGGTTTTATTGAACGCCAAATCTAAGGTAATTGCATCCGTGTCTATCAAACAATGATACTTTCTGATGCTTTTATCAGGGTCCTTAAAATACTCTATGGCTTCCTTGTAAGTGCTTGAGACAAATCCCTTATAGTACTTCATGCGCCAACCTTTTTTATTCTTTCCCGCATACCATGCTTTGAACTCTTCAATTGAATATAAGAGGAGGAATTCAATGAGATTTTTCCTTGTTGCCTGAGTAAATAATGAAAAATGAAACTCTTCCACGCAAATCTCAAAAAATCAAAACAATAACTTCAGAAATCTAATACAGAGGTTATGGAAGTATACCTTAACAATCGGTGTTCTGAAATCCGGAAGAAATGAAGGTATTGAAAGTAGGGATGGCCACATAACATGTAAGGTTATTTGGTTTTTGGTACTTGCTTTTTGACCTAAAACTGGCTTTGGTCTAACATTTGTCCAGCCTTTGCGTTTGGTCTAAAGACCAACGTTGGCCCGCGTTGACAGTGTTAAATTTTGACTTCCGTTAAGTAATTATTAAAAAAATAAAAAAAAATTGACGCAGTTAATAGTGCGTTAGCACATTTGTTTCCCGTTCGGCCTTTCTTCACACCCGTATAAACCGAGTCGTACCGGTCCGACTAGCCATTACTTCCTATGATGCAGCTCAGCAATCTCCAATTTCTCAGCTTCCCTTTCTTTCTCTCCGTTCTTCTTAGCTGCAGCACCACTGCCTCATACCAAACTCGAGCATCAATTCCATGTCTTCAATCAATGACATTAAACCACACAAATCAAACTCGAGCCCTAAGTTTCAATTATTCTGTAAATTCATCTTCAATCTACCACCATTGTAAACCCTAATTTCCCCCCTAACTTCTAAATCTTCTCCATCGAAGTGCTCAAAACCAGAATCAACTCGAGTTATAATCAATACCCATTCTTCATAATCCTAGCAGAACTTCAATTCCCATCTTAATCCATTATCGAATCTGCATGTGTCTTCTATAACAAACCCACAAAATTAAACCCCAACTTCCAATCTCGGATTAAACCCTAACTTCCAACTCCATCCAGATTCGCGAATTCTTCTCAATCATCTTCGATTAACATTATATAAGAACATAATAAACTGAATCTAGGTCGGATAGATTTGGGAAGGTACATGGATGGTAGTCTGGTAGGGAAAGACGAGAAGATGATGGGTTAATTCTTTCTGATTCAAAATATCTAAAGGAAAAATATATAGTAGCCATAGATCTTAAGGCAAGGTGGATATCTAAGTGCAGCCGTTGGATCGAGATCTAAGGTTAAGGACTCGTTAGGTCATTGTTAGCAAAGTTATATATATTTTAGTAATTGACCATTTAACATAGTAAATGAGGGTCAACGTTGGTCTTTAGACCAAACGCAAAGCCTGGACAAATGTTAGACCAAACCCAGGTTTAGGTCAAAAAGTAAGTACCAAAAACAAAATAACCCTAACATGTAACATATTTATTATCAAGCCTTTGATTTAAATCCATCATCATTATTAAATGCCCATATCATATTGTCTTATACTCATGTCCTGGTACAATTCGAAGTATCTCTATGACATCTTTAATCTCCTGGTTGTTTGAAATTTTTTCATCAGTTGCTGCTCTCGCGTTGAGAAGTTTACCTCTTAATTGGAAAACTCCATAATTATCATGCCCAACAACAGACAACCATGCAAGAGAGATGGCTTTGGATGAATCCCCTCCAGTCAAAATTAAAGTACGATCCTCCGAATTTAATTCATCTTATGTGGCGTCCTCGAGTTTTGGTATGCTGATGATTCCTTTCCTCCGCCAGTCAGGTCTTTACTCGCCTTTGGATCTGCCAACGATAAAAGATGTTGTACTACTTTGGAATTTTTTACTGATAACAGAAAGGTATAATTAAACCCAGTGTTCCATATAGATAATTAAAAGTAAAGTCTCTAGACATCACTCTAACTCTTTCTAAGAAGTCATGTGATAATTTGCATTGCGACCCAAGTTTCCGTGCATGAGTTTTCAATTTATCTTTTATTATTGGATTTTCAAATAATGGGTCACTGATGCGAGAACTAACGAAAACCCACAAGTGATTCTTCACAGTTTGGTATGTCAATTTCAAATTAGCAGCAGCTTTATTAACAACCTTAAAGACATGGGTTACCACCAGATCAGTGATATAATCAACGTGGGTTCTACCATTGACAGTAGCAATACCCTTAACAAAGCTGACTTATTAATAGATTCAGAAAGATATCATAAAATTTGCACATCGGCATTGTAACTTAAGCAAAATGTTGGAACAACTGGTTCATACCTGTCGAAACTGTCCATCACTCGGAATCACGCAGAATTCCCAACCGTTGTCGAGTGTTAAACTACTGAAAGTTAATTGAGAGTAGAGGTTCACATACTTAGGGAATCACTTGAGAGGAATCTTTTGCCCATCCAGTTTAACATCCACAATCCTAAGATGTCAACCACCCTCTTTTTCACCAATCCAAACGTATCCTCTTCAAGACTTGTCATATTGAACCTAACCAAATCCGGCTTAAATTTTATTTCCGTCCATTTATCAGTAGCCTTGTACTTGCTTATGATGGGTTCATATTTTGTTGTCTTGTTGTTAGAGAACACATGCATGACATGAGGACCGAAAAATAAAACTTATAACAAAAACACTATAACCATCATTATCATAGACATAAATGATATATTTGAACAACATAATACAAAATCTATCATCTCCTTCACCTTTACTTCATAAACTTCTCAAAACCAATTCCCAAATCAAAATCATCATCACAAATTTCAAAAGCTACTTTTTAATCTCAACCAATTGATTTCAAACCTAATACTGAAAAAAAAAATCATATTTTTAATTTCCTAAACAATAAGAACAATTTGTCAAATTGGAAATTGAATTCAGTACGAAATTTTAAATCAAATCAAACAACCAAATTTGAATTACTGACCTCCTATTATCAACAACCTAATTTTAGCTGAACTGGTGATAAATTCACCCTTAAATCTTTGTTCTGCAACTCTTAGAAGCTCTTAGGGAAAAGAAGTCGTTGGGTTTTGGTTTCTTTTATTTATTCATTTTTTTGCTTGCTTTTGTACTCAGTAGATACGATACATACATATACTCAGTAGATACATACATATACACTTATAGTAGATACATACATATACAATTGAGTTTTAGTCCTTATATTTTTGTTTTATTGCATATAGATCCATTTTCCGATGAACGATTGAATTTAATTAACGGCTAGGATTGGTTCCCGATACACCAAATAAATTAGGGTTGTTGTACAGAACCTTAAATCTCACAAAAAAATCAATAATAATTGCTTTTAAAAAAGAAAAAAAAACAATCAACAACGTACTTGTTTTGTTTTCCAGAATCCATCTGTAGTTTCAAAAGTGAACTCCTTTGAGAAAATCATACCAATAGCGTAATCATTACTAGTGTTCAGCTAAGATGAAAATTTAACCTTGATCATTTCATTTGAAACATCAATTTCCACTTCAATTTGTTAATTATGAATAACTTTTAGTAGAATCTCATCAAAGTATTGAAGAAATCAGGGCCGACCCTGACCCATAGTGAACGAAGTTCAACTTTGGGCTGAAGATTGGTGGGGGAAGAATTTTTTTTTTAACACATTTGGATTAAAGTCAAATGCAATCATTTACTTTGTTGGCATGAGAAGCAATACTGGATAGTTCCAAGGGGCAGCGAAAAGAAGAGAAGACTTTTCACATTTTGTAACTAGTTTTAGGTCAGCTCTTGTTCTTTACTTTTCACCAAAACAAAAAAAAAGGTAAAAAAAAAAGAGATAAAGGAAATATTTTTTTAAAATAAATAAATTATAAGAGTTAAATTGTTAAAAAAAAAATTAATCAATTACTAATGTATTGATCATCTTATTTTAATTACTCAATTTATTCATTTTTTTTTTCTGTTTTGGGTTAAACTAAATTTAGAGCATTTTATCGTATACTGAGTCATTGACTATAATGATATTTTAGGGCATCAATTATTTAGATTTTGATAAATTATGTTGATCGTATCAAAGGATTTTTAGGTATGCCTCTGGATCTATAAAAAAGCACAACCATCGAGATGTCAAAATAGAAAAAGGTAAGACAAAAACGGTGAATTAGTAATATTTTTATTTGGGTCTTTAAATAAATGTTTGATTAAAAAACTAGTGTTAGTGAATCTATATTTGAAGATTTAGAGGACAATTGTGCTAATGAGGCAAATGTTGAAGAACATACTGGAACACACGACAACAATGATGTTACTTCATGAATGGTTTTTTCATTGTTTTCTTTTTTTTAAGATAATAGATATATAATAACAAATCCTCATATTTCTAATCAAAAAATTAGAACACATTTCATCAAATATTAATTGGTATTTCTGTGAAGAAGGATTCTGTAAGAGTTTAATTAATAATTCTGAATTTCTTTTTGATGGCTCTGGTAAATATTTTTTTATCTCATATTATCCAAGAAAATTGACGAGTTTGGAGAAACAAGATAGTAGGTGGCTAACATGTATTCAATATATCTTTAGACAAAGTCTTTCTTTTTTGTTGTTGCAAGTTGAAGCGTAGGAACAATATGAAATTAGCTAACAATGGATTCAGTGATTGCAATAATCTTAGTGGAAGGCTTCAAAGGTATGAAAAAAGTCATGAGCACCTAGATAATCATATTCTTTTTACTAAAGTTATATTTTGTAAGTAAATATTTTTATTTCTGTTATGCTTATAATCATCTAACAAGAATCTTTTTATTTACAATGTTAAGAAGAAGAAGATTTTCCAACAATATATAGCTTATAGGGGCATCAACTTCGAGATTCACTTTGGGGCATCAATTTCGTATTAAAGTACGATCCTCCGAATTCAATTCATCTTCTGTGGTGTCCTCGAGTTTGGGATGTTGATGATTCCTTTACTTTTTGTACTGCCACCATTCAGGTCTTTACTCGCCTTTGGATGTGCCAACGACAAAAGACATTGTACTACTTTGGAATTTTCCACTGATAATAGAAAGGTAGAATTAAACCCATTGTTCCAAATAGATACTTCAAAGGAAAATTAAAAGGAGAGTCTCTAGACATCACTCTACAAGCACTGAACTCTTTCTAATAAGTCATGTGATAGTTAGCATTGCGACCAGAATTTCCGTGCATGAGTTTTCAATTTATCTTTTATTATTGGATTTTCAAATAATGGGTCACTGATGCGAGAATCAACGAAAACCCACAAGTGATTCTTCAGAGTTTGGTCTGTCAATTTCAAATTAGCATCAACTTTATTAACAACTTTCAATACATGGGTTACCACCAAATCGGTGAGATAATCAACGTGGGTTCCACCCTTGACAATAGCAATACAATTAACAAAGCTGACATGTTAATGGATTATGAAAGATATATGAAACTTTACATTGTAACTTAATCAAATTGTTTGAACAACTGCTTCATACCTGTCGAAACTGTTCATTACTCGGAATCACGCAGAATTCCCAACCGTTGTCGAGTGTTAAACTACTGGAAGGTAATTGGGAATAGAGGTTCACATACTCAGGGAAGGACTTAAGAGGAATATTTTACCCATCCATTTTAACATCCACAGTCTTTCCCATACACCCTACGATGTCAACCACCCTCCTTTTCACCAATCCAACCGTATCCTCTTCAAGACTTGTCATATTGAACCTGGCCAAATCCGGCTTAAATTTTATTTCCGTCCATTTATCAGTAGCCTTGCACTTGCTTATGATGGGTTCAGATGTTGTTGTCTTGTTGTTAGAGAACACCTGCATGGCATGAGGACCGACAAATAAAACTTATAACAAAAACCATATAACCATCATCATCATAGACATAGATGATATATTTTGAATAACAAAATAACAAAATCTATCATCTCCTTCATCTTTACTTCATAAACTTCTCAAAACCAATTCCCAACTTAGAATCATCACCATAAATTTCAAAACCTACTTTTCAATCTCAACTAATTAATTTTAAACCCAATACTGAATAAATCATATTTTGATTTCCCCAAACAATAAGAACAATTTGTCAAATTGGAAATTGAATTCAGTACAAAATTTTAAATCAAATCAAACAACCAAATTTGAATAACTGACCTCTTATTGTCAACAACCAAATTCTATCTAAACTGGTGATGAATTCGCCCTTAAATCTTTGTTCTACAACTCTAAGAAGCTCTTATGGAAAAGAACTCGTTGGGTTTTGGTTTCTTTTATTTGTTGATTTTTTATTTATTTTTCTTTTGTACTTAGTAGACACATACATATACTCGGTAGATACATACATGTACACTTATAGTAGATACATACATATACAATTGAGTTTTAGTCCTTATACTTTTGTTTTATTGCAAATAGATTCATTTTCCGATGAGCAATTGAATCAAATTAACGACTGGGATTGGTTCCCGATACACCAGATAAATTAGGGTTGTTGTACAAAACCTTAAATCTCACAAAGAATCAATAATAATTTCTTTTAGAAAAGAAAAATAAAAAATCAACAACATACTTGTTTGTTTTCCTGAATCCATCAGTAGTTTCAATAATGAACTCCTTTGAGTAGATCATACCAATAGTGTTATCATTACTAGTGATCATCCAGGGAGAAAATTTAACCTTGATCATTTCATTTGAAATATCAATTTCCACTTTAATTTGTTGATTATGAATAAATTTTAGTAGAATGTCATCAAGGTATTGAAGAAATTTGGGTAGGCCCTGACCCATAGTGAACGAAGTTCAACTTTGGGCAGCTGATTGGTGGGAGCAGATTTTTTTTTTTTTACACATTTGGATTAAAGTCAAATGCATTCGTTTACTTTGTTGGCATGAGCGTCAATAAAGGATAGTTCCAAGGGGCAGCGAAAAGAAGAGAGGACTTTTCAGATTTTGTAACTAGTTTTAGGTCCGTCTCTTGTTCTTTACTTTTCACCCAAATAAAAAAAGGTAAAAACAAAAGAGATTAGGGAAATATTTTATTTATTTTTGAATTATAAGAGTTAAATCGTTAATTTTTTTTTTGTCAATTACTAATGTATTGATCATCTTATTTTAATTACTCAATTTATTCACTTTTTTTCTTTTTTGGGTTAAACTAAATTTAGGGCATTTTATCGTATACTGAGTCATTGACTATAATAATATTTTAGGGTATCAATTATTTAGATTTTAATAAATTATGTTGATTGTATGGAAGGATTTTTAGGTATGCCTCCGGATCTATAAAAAAACACAACCACATCGAGGTGTCAAAATAGAAAAAGGTTGGACAAAAATGGTGAGTTAGTAATATCTTTTATTGGGTATTTAAATAAATGTTTGATTAAAAACCTAGTGCTAGTGAATCTATATTTGAAGATTTAGATGACACTTATGTTAATGAGGCAAATGTTGAAGATTGGAACACACGATAACAATGGATTCTACATCATGAATGGTTTTTTCATTATTTTTTTCTTTAAGATAATAGATATATAATTACATAATCCTCATATTTCTAATCGAAAAACTTGAACACATTTCATCAAATATTATTTCTTATTTTTGTGAAGAAGGATCCCGTAAGAGTTTAGTTAATAATTCTGAATTTCTTTTTGATGGCTCTGGTAAACATTTTCTATCTCATATTATCCAAGAAAATTGACGAGTTTGGAAAAGCAAGATATTAGGTGGCTAACATGTATTCAATCTCTTTAGACAAAGTCTTTTGTTTTTTTTGCAAGTTGAAGCGTAGGAACACTATGAAATTAGCTAACAATAGATTCAGTGATTGCAATAATCTTAGTGGAAGGCTTCAGAGGCATGGAAAAAGTTATGAGCACCTAGATATTCGTATTCTTTTTACTAAAGTTATTTGTTTAAAGTAAATCTTTTTATTTCTATTATGCTTATAATCATCTAATAAGAATCTTTTATTTACAATGTTAAGAAGAAGAAGATTGTCTAACAGTATATAGCTTACAGGGCATCGAGATTAACTTCGGGGCGTCAATTTCGTAGGGCCAGCCCTAGAAGAAATGCTTGAATGTAAGATATATATTTAAATAACATTGACCCAGACTTGTAGATCCACATATCTCCCTCTTTTATGTCAACTGATCCTAAGTATTGATCTGGATTAGAAAGTATCTTGTTTATAATAATATTTTCCTTTATCTTTTCAGCCTCTTGTATTATTCTTCTTATTCAAAGTACTCATTCTTCAAAGAGAAAGAGTTTCTTAAATGGAAATTACGAAGAAGAACAATTGATGGATATTATTAATCTGTTTCCTTTGAACATTTAAAGAAGAAGATCTAGTTGTGGTTGATAGCTATAGTCTTCTCATGAGAGAAAGATGATGGTAGAACACTTGATAGAGACTATTAATCTGTTTTATTTGAATAGTTAAAGAAGAAGAACAAATCTAGCTATGGTTGATAGCTATAGTCTTCTCATAAGAGAAAGATGATGGTAGAACAGTTGAAGGAGATTATTAATCTGTTTCATTTGAATAGTCAAAGAAGAAGAACATATGTAGTTGTGGTTGATAGCTATAGTCTTGTCATAAGAGAAAGATGATGGTAGAACAGTTGATGGAGGAGATTATTAATATGTTTCCTTTGAATAGTTAAAGAAGAAGAACTGATTTAGTTGTGGTTGATAGCTATAGTCTTCTCATGAGAGAAAGATGATGGTAGAACAGTTAATGGAGATTATTAATTTGTTTCCTTTAAATAGTTAAAGAAGAAGAACATATCGAGTTGTGGTTGATATCTATAGTCTTCTCATGAGAGAAGATGATGGTTCATAAACTTAAAAGCTTTGAGATAAATACTTAGGCTCTGTGAATGGAGAAAAACAAGGTACTGTTAATATTTCTAGTCTAGTCTAGTGAAACAAGATGTAACCAATGATTGGAGATACTTAAAAGCTCATAATATATATTATCAAAAATAAATAAAGAATAGCTCCCTTTGAATGCAGAGACTAGCTTAAATCTAGCTCTTGATAGAGATATTTCTAGTCTAGTCTAGTGACTGATGTAACCAATGATTGGAGATACTTTCACAGTTTTTGAATTCTCTTTTAAGGTAAGTAATTACCACTGCTTGTAATTACTCACAACGTTTAGAATTAATTGTTCAAAGGATTACAAGCAAGGACTTGCCACTAACTCCCATCACTTCCCAAACCTCTTATCTACCTATTTGAACATGGAGTTCCTTAGAGTTGCATTCATTTACTTTGGAGATTAGAATTAAAAAAAAAAGGTTGCAATAAAATGAAATTTGGTGATTCACATCAACCCATTCTTACTAATAACCAAAATGCCTTTGAAATCGGTCAGGTTGGTGAGAGTTCATCAACAAGAAAAAAATATTTATTTAAATGCTTTAAAACAAAAATTTGGTCAAGTCTAACATAGTAAATTTTTGGGAAATATTTAAAAAAGCTCGGCTAGTTTGCGCCTAATAGATTGTAAAGATTGGAAAATCGACAAAGGACATCGCTATCGAGCTAGCATATTTTTAATTTAAGTGTGTATATTACATTATTTTTTAAAATTAAATGTAAATTCAATAATTCGAAAATAAAATGAAAAAGGATCAGTAGAAATTGGCTAGGTTAAGTTTTGGAAATGAAAATAAATTTCTAAGTAAATTAAACTGTGTGGTAAAAGAGTTGGTAGGGTAATTTCAACACAAAGAGTAACTTGGTTATTTTTGTATTTCTAAGACACTCCTCATATCCTAGATAGTGAAAAAATCTTCCTTTTTTTTTCTTTTATTATCTTCATTATTGAACTTATTTTTATTTACGCTTGTGGTCATAAGCCGAGGCAATGACACTACATTTGACAACATGTATTGGATACTTCAAGATTATTAATCAACCATCTAAATACGGTTTCATTTTTCCACGATACACGTATTTGGAGATTTTAATTTTGTGTAAAAATCCTGTAAATAATTTGTGTGATTTTCATTTGATTTGTTAATAATTATAAACTAATCTCACTGTTTCACAATTAATGATCTCGTATATTGTTATGTAACTACTAAAATTAACCTAATTAACAACCGCAAGGTCTCAAGTTCAATTCCAAGATGCACACTAATTCATACTATTCCAAAGATGCACACTAATTTGTGATACGGTTCATACTATTCCTAAATGCACAAATATTTTTTATATCTTTGAAACAACTCTGTTAAGAGTTAATCCTTGCTTCATATTCTACAAGTTTCTCCTTCAACACAAAGAAATTTCGACGAATATTTTCACATTCAAAATTCTTTGAACGTACATCTTCTTCACGATCTTTAAGAAGGGATTGTAAGAGATTATATCCACAATCGTAACCTTTAAAGAGTTTTCTCATTTTCTAGTTTTCTAGACAGAGAGGAGTCGGAAACTCAGCCAAGAAAGATGTTGACTTCTTTTTCTTTATGAGATGGTCAAAAAGCTTGATGTATTACGATACTTTCTCATCAACATCGTATCTATCGTGTGAATTACTTTCATCTGAAAGATCATATAACTGTTCATCTAGGCGTGTTTCCCAGTTGTACACAGTTTCAGACAATGGAGAAGATGTGAGAGATTTATCAGGAGAAACAAAGCTTTGAATCAAGTCAGAAAGTTTCTGAAATGGTGATGCAATATTTGAGATAACACATTTGTCCATAGAGTCAGATTGATACAAACACAGACTTATGAGGTCTTAACGTGTTTGCCTGCTCTGATACCAATTGAAAAAGGGGGCGTCTAACAACCACACCCAATATTTCGTTAGGCAATCTGTATGGACTAACTCCAATATAATTCCAAGAGAATCAACTAGACAGTCAGACTCAATCAAGGAAAGTACATGGATCCAAGTAGGACTCTATGCACTTGATTCCCTTAGCTGATATCACCCACAACTAAGAGTTTTTATGACCCAAAGTCGAAGACTCGATAAACAAATTTGTCTCCCACAGAAAAGTTTATTCTGATAGACAAATTTTTTCCCACAAAAATACCTACGAAGTTTTTGTTCCGTCTTTTGATAAATGAAGGTGAACATGAACCAATTGATAATCAGGTCTTATATTCCCGAAGAACATCCTAGAAATATCAATCACCTCACAATAACTTAATTATATAATAGTAGAACAAGTTATTGTGGAATCACAAAGAACGAGATGAAGAGCTTTGGGATTACTTTTTATATCTTACCTATCAAAGATAAATCTCAAGCAAATCTTAAAGAAGATAGTACTCAATACGATAGAACAAGTAAGATCGGAACATGCAACTACATAGAAAATAGTTGGGTCTAGCTTCAGAATCCGAATGAAGTCGTTAAGTCGTTAACCTATAATGGTTTTAGGAAAAACCTAGGTTAAAGGAAAATCGACTCTAGTCGCAACTAGTATCACACAGGAGGTGTGGGGATTAGGTTTCCCAGTTGCTAGAGTTCTCCCCTATATAGTTTTCAAATTAGGGTTTCATAACTTTGTAATAAAGCAATCAATATTCACCGTTAGATGAAACCTGATTTAAGATTCAAGCTAATATATTTTCATCGTTAGATGGTCTTAGCGTAACCGTACCTAAATGTGTATATTGAGTTGGCTCAATAACAGTTAACCGAAGTTATCCACATGAAAACTTTTGTGTTAACCATGTTCATCTCAACACTTTTAGATCAAATGATAATCAAATGAATCTAATTGTGTTACTCATAGAGTTGTTCAATTGTTTATATTCTCATAGAAATATGCAAGATGCAATTGAAGCCAAATCAGATTGATTCAAAAGAATCAGTTCATGAATATTTTAGCCACGGTTTGCAAAGATTGCATTCCTTAATTTATAAATGTATTTGTTCATGAGTATGAAATCATACTTAGACGATTATAGAACTTAACCTAATAAGTTTGCAAATGGGTACGCAAAATTAAGTTCCGGACTTTGGTCATGTCCGACAGTTTGCAAACGGGTGCGAATACTATCGTTTCGGACTGAACTCAGGTGAATAAGCTTGCACAAGGGTATGCAAACTTAGTTCTCGGACTTTGACAGTTAAAACCGTTCGCATACGGTACTTGGTTCTCGGACCTGAATCATTCTTACAACCGTTTGCATACGGGTATGCATACTGTGCTATATCCAGACAATGGTTAATTGTTCTAAACTCTCATTTCAATCATTGAAACATTCTTAGAAGATGACAATATATGTCTCACACAAACTATTATCTTATAAGCAATTTTGAAGTGATCGAATGATAAATACGAAACATTACGAGTCTACATCAAATGACTATCTCACACAAATCATGTAAAATGTTACCATGTGATTTTTACATGATCATCTCTAGACTTTCGTCAAGAATAATGATGAACGTAGTTAAAGCAAAAAGCTTTCCAACACATATTTCGAGAAATATATTAGCGAGTTAAACTCATCTCGAAATATCAAATGTATATAATGTAAAGTCTATATAGCTATACGACTATGTATCAATAAGAGATCGAATAAATTAGACTTCTGAGTGATAGATGCGTTCAAGTCTCCACATAACTTTTGTTGATGAAGTTCCACAAGCTCTCCTTAGTAGTTATTCATATTTAATCGATAAACGCCGTGAAGTCTAAAGCTCAACTACACATTCTATCCTAATCCGAGACATAAGTATAAGTAGACTAGAAATCGAGACTTATAGTTTTGACAATTTAACTTAACAAACAAGCTTGTGATAGAAACGCTTGCGAGTTCGACCAAGCAGTGCTCTGACAAAATCTCCACAGTGGCTATAGAAGTAAAATTAAGGACAAAAAAATCAAATGGGATGGCTAGTACCTATATAGAGCTTATAACTTGGAATGGAGACATCTTGAGGCTGGTATGAAATTTGGTGTTAAACCACTATTTAACTAGAGCAAACCATTGGACCCACTACTTAAGATGAGAGCTTGTCACACATATTAGGTATTGTTCAACACAAGTATTTGTCCTTCGGTTTGATCATTTGTTTGAGGATGGTAAGCAGTAGTAAGCTTCAGTGTGGTGCCTAATGATTTGAATAACCTGCCAGAACTGACTTATAAAGATTTTTTGTTTATCACTAACAATAGACTAGGAAGACCATGCATCTTGAACACATTAGAAACAAACTCCTCAACAATTGTAATAGCAATGATACATGACCAAGTGGAATAAAATGATTATACTTGGTTAGTATATTCACAACCACCAAAATAACATTCTTCTTATAAGATATAGGTTACCCTTCAATGAAGTCTAAGGAAATATGTTATCATGCATGCAGTGTCAAGATTAGGGACAGGTTGAAGAAGACCAATGTGAAAAGTATTTTATCCCTTTTTACATTGACACACATCACAAGTAATGACAGTTGAATGATGTAATGTCTCATATATGGTAAGAAAATGAGCCTTAACTTTATTGTAAGTACCTATAATGCCAGAATGGCTACCTACATCAGAAGAATGTCAGGAGTGCAAAATGAAATGTTTGGTGTCCGTACATAAGCCAATCTAAAGTCTACCTTTGAATCTAATTACCTTGCATGTATGAATAATGTTGCAGAGTTAGATTCACTTGTATCTGGATAATGAATTATTGAGCTGACACATCTAATTTATAACTAGACCATTGAGGTTGAGATAGGGACATAGTTGAGCATAAAATAGCTAGTAGTCTTGACAAGGCATCTATATATCCTTATTATTTATTTCTTTTTTTATACTTGATGATGACATAATCATAACCCATCAATTTGACAAGCCACTTTTGCTATAATGCAATAAATTTTGTTTCATCAAGTACTTCAAAATTTGATGGTCTATATTGATGACAAATTGTTGACTGACTCAGATAATACTTCCACTTTTGGAAAACTATGACAATTGCAAGAAATTCTTTTTCATAAGTTGACAAGTCTAAGTCGTTAAGAATTAAAGGTTTACTGAAGAAGTCAATTAGTTTATTTCCCTACATAAGTATAACTCCTACACCTCTGGAGCATACATCAATTTCTAGTGTAACAGGTTTGGAGAAGTCTGGTAAGGCTAGAACTGGTGCAGAAGTCATTGGAGACTTGAAGGTACATAAAGGAATATTTACATCCTCTCTCCAAAAGAAGGAATCCTTATTGAGAGTGTCAGTGAATGGTTTACAAATTGTTCCATAATCTTAATAAAATTTCTATAGTATCCTATAATGCCTAGACAATATCGAAGTTATTTCAAAGTCTTTGGTTGAGGCCAACTCAGCATATCAGCAACCTTGTCAGGATCTGCAGCCACACCATCAGTAGTGATGATATGGGCCAAGTATTCAAGTTCGGGTTTAGAAAATATGCACTTAAATAACTTAGCAAATAAGAAATATTGTCGTAGTAAAAATAAAGTAAGTTGAATGTGCTCCAAATGATCTACAAGATATGAACTATAGACCAAAATATCATCGAAAAACATAAGAACAAATTTTTTGAGAAATGGTTGAAACACTTCATCCATGAGCTCCTAGAAAATGGTAGGGACATTAGTAAGCCCAAATGGAATTACCCTAAATTCATATATAATGGCCATGGTGAGTAAGAAAGCAGTTTTCAGAATGTAAGGTTCATGGTTCATATACTCTGATCTGATAACACCCAGAACGTAAGTCAATCTTAGAAAAAAATCTTTGTACCATTCAACTCATCTAGCAGCTTATTATTAGAGGAATATGGAATTTGTCCTCTATAGTTAGGTCACTCAACTTGCGATAATCGACATAAAATCCCCATGTACCATACTTCTTCTTCTTCAGTAGATGTATATGATAAGCAAACCGACTATGTCTGTGTTGTAACTCCTGCATGAATCATGTCGTTTACTAAAGTTTCAACCACAGAGTTATAAAAATAAGGGCATATATAGGGTGTCTGAGATGTAGGAGTAAATCCAACCTTTAATGGAATTTTATGGTTTAAATCTCTTAAGGGTGAAAGTTGAGTTGGTTCTTAGAAAACAACTGCAAATGTCTCTAGTAAAGCAGAAACTTTTTCCTGCATTTGAGTGAGTCTTTTGATAGGTGGTAATGTAGTGTCAGTTTTAGTGGGCGTAGTAGGATAGGTGATAATATGAGATGTTGAATAGACAGTTGGTTTAGTAAAACTTACAGATCGTGAGAAAGAGGGTTTGACAACCAGAATGTGGGTGAAAAATAGTTAAAGGTGGTGGAGCAAATGGTCTATAAGATTTTACTGGTTTAGGATGATGATTGACTGAATCATGTTGTTTTCTAGCCAAGTAAAAGGCATGTGAATTAGATTCTGATTTGAATATTTATACAATATTACGTATTTCTTCTAAAACACTTATAGAACTGAGTGTATAAAGCTCTCTAGTAGAGATGGGTTGTCAGCAACCATAAAACTCTTATAGTGTTCCCACTGATAATAATAATCCTAAACAATAGTTATCTATGGGAGTTTATTAAAACTATCCACATAATTATCATGAGCAACATCTTCAAATCTAACACATAAATCCTGAACAAATGTGTCCAACGAAATTAACCGTTTACCTTGTTGATAGTTCATGAACCATGGATTTACATGAGAATAAAAATGAATTGTAGCTAGTATAGTAAAAATCGCTCTTCAAGGTTAATTACTCGCCATGTAATCGCTACTCGCTATATGAGATGCGATTTCCGATTTTTAGCGATTAAGGCGGACGATTTTGCCGATTTGGACCGATTTTTAAGCAAAATGAGTTGGCGATTTTTCCGAGTTGGCCTTGCATGCACTAAAATCAGAAAAAATTATTTTATGTAAACTCTTATAGGAGTTATCAAATGTAAAAACCTTTAAAAAATAATAAATAGGTTCAATATAACAATGTTACACACTTATTACATGATAGTGTTAAAATGTTAATTTCAATTAGGTATAAGCCATGACCCATGAATAGCAATATATAAGTCTCAGATAAATATATTTCAAGTATTAGGCCGAGATTTAGTGATTTCCAAGTCTAAACTCATTGTTCCTTGCTCCAAGCTGCCCAACCAGTAGAACTGGGGAGCCATATCAAATCGTTGTTTTGCACTTAAGAACCAAACCATGAGGATTAGTACTATTTAATATCGAAAAATCCACTTAGGAATATGAGTAAATTTACCTGGTTCCTTGTGAGATATTCCCTTGATGAGGTCACAAAACCCATTGAAGGAATTTATGGAATTGGTATGAGAATCGGAAACTGAACCTGGATTTACTTGTTGATTTAATTGTGACAGAATTTGTTGATCTGATCCGAACAGTTTACAAAGGTCATCAATATTCAAATTCAAAGTTTGAAAATCAGAATCCAATATCTATGAAAAAATTCCTCAGCTCAGTCAAGGTTTCAGCTTTTTGAAGAACTGTGATGGTGAAGTATTTTATGGTGGGTTTATCCGGCAAAAACATGATTACATGTCCCATAAGTGAATCTGATACAAAATGCAATGTACTGATATACAATTACAAGTAGAAGATGATGATAATAATAGCTAACATATTTTCTCTCTGGAAAACCAGAGCCTAAACCTTCTTTCGAAAATAAAAATATTTTTCATTGGTCATATTCAGGTGTCCACAATGATTAACCTTAAATAACCTAATTGAAATAACTACATCTCAACGGTTATTATTATTACAACAACCAAAAACACGAAACTCGAAAAAATTAACCATAGTAAATATTTAATCATGTTTTCTCTCTAAACTACCCTCACTGAGAAGTTGCTAAAATAGAATTAAGGTTTAATCCCAATATTGTTATGTAGGTACATGAAGAATCTTAGAACATAGCTTGGGAAAAATATGAAAGATTCCAACTTGAAAGCAATTAGACTTGACACTGGGTTTGGTGAAGAAAAAACGAAGAAAGATATACTCGCTTGCTATTATGTTCTCTTCCACTGCCTGAATTGTAAACGCTCTGTCGCTAGGTCAGGTTGGAGCACGATTTACAATGTTTTTTTTTTCTGACACGACGTCTGAATCTAACTCGCTCCCTGACTCGGTTCGAGTCAGATGTCAGATGTCATACCATTTTATTTTATTTTGAGTCATATCTGACTCGCGAACCGACTCAGACCTAAACCCCTAACTCGAACTCATTTAAGTCAGTGAATAAAATTCCCCTGAGTCATGACACTAAGCCACTAACTCACATATTTTTTGAAATAGATGAGTCAGACGTGACTCAAAAAACAAACATATTAAGTCAGATCCAGATAAATCAAATTCAGACACCTCATATGAGTCGGGAAAAAAACAGACAAAGTCTTACATATTTTTTTGCAAGCTTGGCAAGAGTGAGTGAGGGTACATAATCGGACTCGAAACGTAGTTTAACTCAAACAGACATGGTTAAGGGTGTACACGGTACGGTTCGGCTAGGTTCTTGCCAAGGATGAGTACCTGTACCTCCCTAGCCTCGGTTACCAAATTTTGGACCGGTACCTGTACCTTGTACCTCGGTTCCGGTACCATTTGGTACACTACGGTACCAGGTATGGTACCGGTACCAATCGGTACTTTTAGTTCTCCAATAGTTTCAACTGAAGTTGCTACATTGACATTGAATTACACAGCGTCACCCATGAACGGACTTCTATTGAAGTTTCCGATGATTTTAGTTGCCAACACAGAATTTGGGAAGTACATTTTTTGATTGTCGTATCTCAGAAAAACTGTTGATAAAATGTTCATTTCTTCAATAACCATATGCAACAATTATACATCTGACTAACAGACAAACACAAGTATATAAGTGAAGCTCCCTTTTAATTAAGTTGATACCTAAACATTTTCAACCAGACAACGGTCCCCAACATCAAATGGGTGCATTATGAACACGAATATGATGCCTTCAAATACCGTCTTATCCATGTTTCCAAACACAAAAACAACGGGTAACATCTGAGATAAAATGAAAACTAGAAATTGTGTCGTAGCAATTCCCATTTAAAGAACCCATACTATGACAATCATTACAAAAACTAGAAATTGTGTTGTAGCAATTCCCATTAAAATAACCCATACTATGACAATCATTACAAGCACAATCACAGATGCTATTTTGTTCAGCTCTCTTACAGATGTTTGTGCATCATTCAAAGAATGTCCAAGCGATTTACGTTCAAGGTAGACCTTCACCTGCGAAAACCAGGCATATGGATCCTTTTGACGTACGTACGAAAAACAATTAACCATCAAGGAAACAAAAACGTAGCAGAAGTAAGGATGGTATATTCAGTGAATTAAAGTAAGGATGTAACTACTTGGTACATTCGGTCCGGGACTGCATGGGACTTGTATTGGACGGTGTACATGTACCTCCCTAGCCTCGGTTCCTATTTTTTGGAACGGTACTTGTACCCCCCTTCCTCAGTTCGGTACCTAAACAGGTACGGTTCCACCGGTTCCGGGATGGTACGTCGGTCCGGCTCGGTTCCTGTGCCCTTAGACACGGTCGTAAAAGATAACGGTAATTACGAAGTGGGACCCACTCTTTTCCATCCCAACTCCCAACCCAATTATATAAATTCCTTCTTCATCACACTAATAAATCGCTAAAACCCCAACTGTACTTAATATAAAAAACAAAAAGAAGACCCATTACCGCTGGTTTTCTCTCCAAAGTCAAGCTCAAATTCTCGGCAATGACGACTCGCTCACTAGATGAAGAAACACAGAAGAAAATCATCCGTCAGCTTTTAAAATTTCAACCCTAATTTCCCCTCTTTTATTTCAGTGTTAATTTGATTCTAAAAATATCTCTTTTTTTCCGCCTTTTTTAGGTTGAATTCTACTTCAGTGATAGCAATATTCCAAGAGACGGGTTTATGAAGAAAACCATTGAAGAAAGTGAAGATGGATGTATCCTATTTAATCACTTAATTTGATTAGGTTCTGTATTTTTTTTTAGGGTTTAACAAGTTTTTATTGATTTATCTAGTTTATTCAATTTTGTTGGTCTTGACTGTGATTATAGTAGTTAGCTTGTGTTTAATTTGTTCATTCGCTCGAATGAGACTTTATCTTAGTTTGGGTGGAGAGTTGAAACCAGAAGATGTTTCTGAAGATACATTGAAAGCTGTTTATGAAACCCTAAAAAAAACATCTACGTTTCTCAAATTCTCCGAAGATGGTAAGTTTGATTCGTTTATGTTGAGTTTATTGCTAATTTGTGCAAATGTTGTTCATTTATGCAGGGAAGAAAGTTGGTAGGAGAACTGGGCTTCCAAAACCAGAGGTTGTCCACATAATTGATGAAAGAACTGTTGTTGTATCGCCTCTCGAACATGATGTTACTCGGGAAGATCTAGAGACCATCTTTTCTCAATATGGAAAGGTAATCGACACTTAATGTGTCCGATTTCGTTAAAGGGTTTAGGCATTTTATGGAACTTCGTGTGAAAATTGTGATTGGGTAGTTGGGAAAACAATGTGAGGACTAATTTAAGAGTGAGGCGCGTTCGGCTAACATGGCCTTATCTCACAGAGTATGACAGGGTGACGGTGATCATCAGATCCTCACAAATAGACGGCTAAGATTATTTTCTAGTGATCCGGGCAATCGGGTTCTCCGTGACCGATGTGAAATTTTTTGTTAACGATTTTCTCTGTCATTATTTTCTGATCTTTCGCTAGAGAAGTTTAAATGCAGAAGAAGATGAAATTGTTTTTGTGATCAAAGTACTGAAAAATCCAATCAAAATTTTGTAACCATTAATTTTGTACATTCCTGATGCAATTAAGAAAACAATCATGAAAAAAAATCCTAGAAATCAAATATGGCATAGAGATCGACATTTTAATTCCTGAAGATTGACGTTTTGTTAGATGATAATAATAATCAACTATGTGCGCTTTGATTATTAGTTTTTCTGAACAATAACATAATAGTAGCATCAATCCCGTAGATGTGATGCTCTACGAATCTCATAAAATAACATTGAAAAACTCTTTTAGGTCTTAGATAAGAAGACGCTGAAGTTGCAGAAGTAGTCCAACAAAAGAAACTAGAACAACCAGATCTGAAGTGAAATGAACATGAAATTTTTTTACTTATAGAGATTGAATCATATGAAATCACATAGGATTTGGGTCTCTGCTAATGTACAACAAATTATTTTGTTTAATCATCATAGTTTTCACATGGGTTTTGAATTATTTGGGTCTGATTTTTTTTCCTTCATTGTTTGGAATTTTAATGCATCAAGTTTCATCAAGTAACAATTATACTCCTTGATTTAATCATACTTCCCCAAAAAGAAAAAAATCATCACGTTTGAGCTCTTGAAAAAACATAATCAGATCCCCACGGTTGTGTTCTTGAAACAACATACCAAATTTTCTTCTTTAAGTATCTATACGAGAGAGAAGGAAAGAGGAGAATAAAATCTATGTTACCATGTAAGAGAGAAAGGGAATAGGAGAACGACATCATAGAAATTATTATCGGTTACGGGAGAACCCGATTGCCCAGATCATTAAAAACTAATCTTAGCCGTCTATTTATGAGGATCTGACGATCAACGTCACCCTGTCACACTCTGTGAGATAAGGCCCTGTGAGCCGAACGCGCCTATTTAAGAGTTCTATTTTTAGATATTTTTTAAGTTTAAATTGATTTTGCTGTAAATCATCATTTGTTAGCCTACGTACATGAAACAAGGCACTTAGAATTGTTCAGAACAACAAGTGATGCGATATCAGTTAAAAAATGCCATTGTTTTTAGAGGGAGAGAAGGGTTTTTTTTGGCTAAAACTATGTTCTTGATGTAAGTGGTGAGAGTCTACATGGAAACGGATAACATAAAAAAGCACAGTATGCGTACTTGCATATGTGTAATCCAATTCCGGGAACCATGGTATGCATACCGGTATGCATACTGTTTGGTTTTGTTAAGTTCCGTGAACCAAGTACGCATATCGGTACACGTACTGGAATGAGGTTCAAGTTCCGGGACTTTAACTGAATTTGTGGTATGCGTTCCAGTTCACGTACCGGTGAACCCAAACTTAGTCCGGCCATTTAGGTATGCGTACCTGTTTGCATACTTGAGTGGGTTATGTTCTAAAATCAGTTTGTTCATGAACTTATACATTTATATAATAAGGAATGCAATCTTTTGCAAACCATGGATATCATGTTCATGACTTGATTCGAGTGAATCAAAATTGATTTTTCTTCAATTGTGTCTTGCATACTTTTATGAGAATATAAACAATTGAACAACTCTACAACTAGTTTCATTTGAGTCATTTGAACTAGTTATGGTTAAGATGAATAAGGTTGATATTAAAGTGTCCATATGTCTAACTTCGGTTAACTATTGTGGAGCCAACAAAGGTGCACACATTTAGGTATGGTTACTCATATCTAAATAAAGTCACTTTTCATTTGTGTGTAACAAGCTAAGTTCGATCAAACGGTTGAAAGATATTAGCTTGAGTCTAATCAGGTTTTCATCTAACAATGAATATTGAATGCTTTGTTACCAAGGTAACATTGATTGAAAACCCTTATTTGTATACTATATAAGGGAGGACTCTAGAAACTGGGAAACCTAATCCCCACACCTCCTGTGTGATACTAGTTGTGACTAGAGTCGATTCTCCTTTAACCTTAGGTTTTTCACGAGACCATGTAGGTTAACGACTTGAAAACTTCATTGGGATTCTGAAACCAGACCCAACTATTTTTTCTATAGTTGCGTGTTCTGATCTTGCTATTTTCTATCTTGTTTGAGTACTATTTTCTCTTAGACTTACTCGAGATTTAATCTCCGAGAGGCAAGATAAAAATTAGTCACAAATATTTTCGTCTCATCGTTTGTGATTCCATAATATATTGTTTCGCTACCATACGATTAAGATTATTATGAGGTGATTGATATTTCTAGGCTGTTCTTCGGGAATATAAGTTCGGTATATCAATTGGTTCATGTTCACCTTGATTAATCAAAAGACGGAATAAAAGTCATAGGTTTATCTGTGGGAGACAAATTATCTATTAAATAAAATTTTCTATGTGAGACAGATTGGTTTATCAAGTCTTCGACTTTGAGTCGTAGCAACTCTTAGTTGTGGGTGAGATCAGTTAAGGGAATCAAGTGCGTAGAGTCCTGCTGGGATTCAGAGACGTAAGGAGCGCAACTGTACCTTGATCAGTGTGAGATTGGTTAGGGATAAACTACATTCCAGTCCGAAGTTAACTTGGAGTAGGCTAGTGTCTGTAGCGGCTTAATAAAGTGTAGTGTTCAAATATGGACTAGGTCCCAAGGTTTTTGTGCATTTGCGGTTTCCTCTATAACAAAATTTCTGGTGTATGTGTTATTTATTTTCCGCATTATATTTGTTTATTTAATTGAAATATCACAGGTTGTGCATAGTTCAATCAATTAGATAATCCAACCTTTGGTTGTTGATATAAATTGATTTACACTTGAACATTGGTCTTTGGTACCATTCAAGTTGTTTCACATAATAATCAGGATCGTGGATTTCTATTTGTTTGGTTTGCTGATTACATTGTGAAATAGAGATACATCTCTTAGATATAGTTCCGTTAATTGAGTTTGACTGTCTAGTTGATTCTCCTGGAATTATATTGGAGTTTTTCCATACAGATTGCTAAGAGAAATATTGGGTGTGGTTGTTAGACCCCCGCTTTTTCAATTGGTATCAGAGAAGGGAAACACGTTTAAGACCTTATAAGTCTATGTTTGTAGCGATCTGACTCTATAGATAGTAAAGTCTCAATAAACGCTTCACTGGGATTTAACTATGATCTTAGAGAAAGTTATGAAGAGATGATTATTCTCCAAAAGAAGTTGGATGAACAGATCCGGATCAATTATGATCTTATTACCGAAATTACAAAGTATAAGGATTTGAAGTCATTCAAAGTTCCTTCAATGGATTTGAATAACTCCTCTAATTATTCTCTTAAGAATTATTGGAAGTAGAGGATAAGCGAGGTTTTGTCTTTGTAAAACTTGATAGGACTCAATACCACTCAGATGAGATTAATGATGTTGGTCCATGTATGTTCTGTGATTCTCACAATCATTTTCAATATAAATGTACATCATTCAAGAAAAGTTTAAAAGTTGCGAGTAATCTTTATAAGAAAGCTGAATAACTGCTTACTTCTGTAAAAAGATGTACAAATGTAACAAGAAATCCCAAACGGGATAATAGTGTTAGTATGAGAGCTTTTGCTCTAAAATCAACATCACCCTTTCAGTGGTTTCTTTACAGTGGGTGTAACCGACATATGACTGGAGATATTTCATGGTTTGTGAATTCAAGCGACTTTGAAGGAGATCATGTAACATTCGGAGATGGGAGATGTTGCTACATAAGCAAGAAGAGGACGATTAAACTTCTCGGTGTTCCTGAAATCCATGATGTAGTATACGTTAAAGGTATGACTGCAAATCTTCTTTTTGTTAGTCAAATTTGTGACAAAGGCCATAAAGTTGTCTTCAATGCGAATGGATGTGACATCTAAGACAAAACTGGAAAAGTAATTTTTCAGGGAACTCGTGGTAATGTTGCAATTTTACTAAGGTGGAATCTACACATCTTTGGCATGGGCGTTTTGGTCACATCAATTATCACCTTCTAACTAAGATCATTAACAAAGAACTTGCTGGAGTCGTTCCCAAAATCAATGCAAAGATTGATGGTGTATGTTGTGCCTGTCAAAAGGGTAAACAAATGAAAGTTCCACATAAATCATCTCGGGACATTCTTACTGAAGCTCCATTTGATTTAATTCGTATGGATCTCTTTGTTTCTATTCAACAACCTATGGTTGCTGGTAAGAAATATGCTTTAGTTATGGTAGATGATTACACCAGATTCATTTGGGTGGCATTTTTAGCTCATAAGAATGAAACCCTTGGTGAATTCAAGATTATTGTTAATAGAATCCAGAATGAACAAGGTTGCAAGCTAAAGAAAATTATAAGCGACCGTGGAATTGAATTCAAGGATACTAAGGTGTTTGAATTTTATGAAAAACAGGGGATTATTCAACAATACTCAACACCTATTACTCCTCAAGCTAATGGAGTTACAGAAAGGAAGAATAGGCACATTCAGGAAATGTCCAGGGTAATGCTCCATAACAAAAACCTACCATTAAGGTTTTGGGGAGAAGTTGTGTTCACAACATGTCATTTGATCAACCGTGTTTACCTACGGTCTAAAATCCTAAATACTCTTTATGAGTTGTGGTACGGTAGGAAGCCCAACTTACATTATCTCAGAGTGTTTGGAAGTAAGTGCTACATTCTAAAATATCGAGAACAGAAAGGGAAATTTGATTCCAAAAGCGATGAAGGAATCTTTCTTGGCTATGCATCTGATAGTCGTGGTTTTCGAGTATTTAGTCTCGGAACCCAAGTTATGATGGAATCTGCAAATGTCATCATTGATAATCTGAGCAATTTTCGTCATGATAGTCCTCCTGCTGAATTTCCTCCAACTGAGACAATTGAGAAAGTCAAGGAAATCCCAGAATCAGTTCAAGTTGTTCCAACAGTCATTGATCCTAATATTTTCAGTAATGGGGAGAAAAGCTAATCAGGCTATTCCTGATGAACAAGAACATGTTCCTACAAGATACCTCTGGGTTCAAATGAATCATGATACTAACAGTATTATTATAGGAAAATATTCTACATCTAAGACAAGAGGACAACTTCAAAATATTTGCAATTTTGGTTGTTATCTTTCACATGTAGAACCTAGAAATATTGATGAAGCTCTTAGCGGTCCCTTTTGGGTGAATGCAATGCATGAAGATTTAAATCAATTTCAAAGACAAGATGTATGGGAGTTCGTACTTTGTCTCTCCAATATCAATATTGTTGGTGCCAAATGAATATTCAAGAACAAGTCTGATGAATTTGGAACCATTGTCCGAAATAATATTCACAGATTGAAGGTATCGACTTCGACGAAACCTTTGCTCCTGTGTAACTCCTTGATCATTCGGTTACTATTAGCTCATGCTTGTTTTCTTAAGGTTAAGCTATTTCAAATGGACATAAAATCCGCGTTCCTAAAAAGAAATTTAAAGGAAGAGGCCTATTTGATTAACCAAAGGGATTTGAAAATCATGACTTCCCAGATCATGTCCTTAAACTCAAAAAGGAATTATATGGGTTGAAACAAGCACCTCGTGCTTGGTTCGAAAAACTAACTACGTCCTTACTCAGGAAAGGTTTTTAAAGAGGTGGAGCTGATAAAACCTTGTTTACCAAGTGGAGTGGGAAAGATGATGTCATTGCTCAAGTTTATGTAGATAATATCATCTGCGAATCGACTTCTAGGATACTTGCGAAATATTTTCAAGTCTCTCTTGGAAAGGAGTTTGAAATGAGCAATGTTGGTGAATTAAAATTCCTTTTGGGATTACAGATTCAACAACATAAGGCTGGAATCTACTTAATTATCTCAAGAAAAATATGCTAAGGATCTTGTGACAGGGTTCGGTCTTGATAAGTCAACTCCAAAACTGACACCTATGCCCACTACGGGTAAACTGCATCGAGGCAAGAAATGAGTAAAGGTGGATCAAAAGCTTTATCGATCTATCATTGGAAGTCTCTTATATCTTACATCTACTAGACCTCATATTGCTTTTAGTGTTGCTTGTTATGCTAGATTTCAGGCTAATGCAAAGGAATCTCATCTCGCGGTTGTGAAGAGGATCATGCGTTATATCCAACATACTAGCGGGTATGGTCTATGAAAAAGCGGGGGTCTAACAACCACACCCAATATTTCTCTTAGAAATCTGTATGGACAAACTCCAATATAATTCCAAGAGAATCAACTAGACAGTCAGACTCAATCAATGGAAATATATATAAGAGTTCTAACTCTGTTTCACAATGTAATCAGAAAATCAAACAGATAGAAATCCGCGAGCCTGATTATTATGTGAAACAACTTGAACGGCACAAATACTAATGTTCAAGTGTCAATCAATTTATATCAACAACCAAAGGTTGGATTATCTAATTGATTGAACTATGTACAACCTGTGATATTTCAATTATATAAACAAATATAATGCGGAAAAGAAATAACACAGACACCAGAAATTTGGTTAACGAGGAAACCGCAAATACGAAAAAACCCCGGGACCTAATCCAGGTTTGAACACCACACTGTATTAAACCGCTATAGACACTAGACTTCTCCAATTTAACTTCAGACTGGAGTGTAGTTAAGCCCTAACCAATCTCACGCTGATAAAGGTACAATTGTACTCCTTACATCTCTGAATCCCAACAGGACTTTATGCACTTTATTACCTTAGCTGATCTCACCTACAACTAAGAGTTACTACGATCCAAAATCGAAGACTTGATAAACTAATTTGTCTCACACAGAAAAGTCTATTGAATAGATAAATCTGTCTCCCACAGATAAACCTATGAGTTTTGTTCCGTGTTTTGATAAATCAAGGTGAACAGGAACCAATTGATATACCAGACTTATATTCCCAAAGAACAACCTAGAAATATCAATCACCTCACAATAATCTTAATCGTATGGTAGCGAAACAAGGTATTGTGGAATCACAAACGATGAGACGAATATGCTTGTGACTACTTTTTATCTTGACTATCGGAGATTAAATCTCGGCAAATCTTAGAGAAGATAATCCTCAATTACGATAGAAACAGCAAGATCAGAACATCCAACTACAGAGAAAATAGTTGGGTCTGGCTTCACAATCCCAATGAAGTCTTCAAGTCGTTAACCTATAGGCTTTCGTGAAAAAAGGTTAAAGGATAATCGACTCTAGTCGGAACTAGTATCACACATGAGTTGTGGGATTAGGTTTCCTAGTTGCTAGAGTTCTCCTTTATATAGTCTTCAAATCAATGTTACCTTAGTAACAAAGTATTTAATATTCACCGTTAGATGAAAACCTGATTAGACTCAAGATAATATCTTGCAACTGTTAGATCGAACTTAGCTTGTTACACACAAATAAATAGTGACTTTATTTATATATGAGTAACCATACCTAAAAGTTTGCACCTTTGTTGGCTTAACAATAGTTAACGGAGGTTAGCCATATGAACACTTTCATATCAACCATATTCTTCTTAACCATAACTAGTTCAAATGACTCAAATGAAACTAGTTCTAGAGTTTTTCAATTGTTTATATTTCATAGAAGTATACAAGACACAATTGAAGCAAAATTGATTTTGATTCACTCGAACCAACTCATGAAAATTATATCCACGGTTTGCAAAAGATTTCATTCCTTATTATATAAAGGTATTAGTTCATGAACAAACCGATTTTAGAACATTATCCACTCAGGTATGCAAACGGGTACGCATACCTAAATGGCCGGACTAAGTTTGGGTTCGCCAGAACGGGAACTGGTACGCATACCTTCTAAACTCAGCTAGAATTCCCGGAACTGAACCTCACGCAAGTACGCATACCGGTATGCGTACAAGGTTCCCGAACTTTCACTAAACCAAGCGGTATGCATACGGGTATGCATACCATGGTTCCCAGACTTAGATAACATATATGCAAGTACGCATACTATGATTATATCCAATTTTTCTAAACTCTTACTTCAATCACTGAAATATTCTCAGAAGATGACAATAGCTATCTCACACAAACTGTTAGAGCATAGCTCGGTTGAACCCACCAATCGTTGGTATGTCAAGTTTGGTTGTCATAACCTTGATTGATTAGTTGAGTAGATCGGCATCAATACAATTCTTTGTGATTCAAAGTATTGATTGCATAGTCTAAAACAATTACTTTTGTAGTTATTGAAGAGATTGATCTAAGAACCTGCCAAAGGAGTTTATTGGGATAAACGGAAGAGCCTTTTTTCCAAACTCATATTACGTTGTTTGAAAAGAGTTGTTATCGAACAGATTTGTTGTTCCTTTACTGTTTGGAATACGACCCAAAGGGATTGTTCCAAGTGCGTGACATATTACAAGTTGGAGGTGCAGGGATACTGAGGGAACTAGGTGAACTATAGGTTTAGTTGTTTGGTCTCAACTATACGAATTTGGTTTAGATTTTGTATAACGGCTTAATTCTGAGAGTATTCAATTCTGGACTAGGTCCCGGGGTTTTTCTGCATTTGCAGTTTCCTCGTTAACAAAATCTTGCTGCGTCTTTTACTTTTCTATTTTCATAATTATAATTGTTTTATTATAATTAGAAGTAAAATACACAAACGTTAATTCATATTTACTTGATAGCAATCCTATTGTGTTTGGTTAAGTCTGAACCTATTATCAAGTAAACATACTTCGTTGTTGTATTGTCTCGATCTTGTATCCATAGTCAATCATGCAAGTTATCTTGTTGTCGTATTGTCTCAATCTCGTATCCATAGACGATCACACGAAGTATGAACCGATTAGTTATATTGTCTCGACTCAATCCATAGACAATCACTTTCGAAGAAAGGACTTATAGGTGGAATTTTTTTAGATTGAGGTATATTTTTTTACCCTTATCTTTTCACAAACTATTAGCTTCAAAGAAATTTTCAAGTGATCGAATGATCAATACGAAACATTCCGAGTCCACATCAAATGACTGTCTCACACAAATCATGTAAGGTGTTACCAGGCGATTTTCACATGATCATATTTTGACTTTCGTCAAGAATATAAGATGAACTTGGCTAAAGTGAAATCTTACCAACACATATTTCGAGAAATATGTAAGCGAGTTAAACTCAACTCGAAATATCAAATGTATATAGCTATACGACTTTTGTCTCAAATAGGAGAAATACTTTTGAGTGATATATGAGTTCAAGTCTCCACATACATTTTGTTGATGAAGTTTCACTAGCTCCCCTTAGTACTTCTTCATCTTCATTCGATGAACGTCGTGAAGTCTAATGCTCAACTACACATTATACCTAATCCGAGACTTAGCTATAAGTAAAATAGGAATCAAGACTTATAGTTTTGACAAATAAACTTGAGAACAAGCTTGAGATAGAAACGCTTGCGAGTTCGACCGAGCAGTGCTCTAACAATCTCCCCCTTTGCCAATTTTAGTGACAAAACTATCAATACATATGGAATACAAAATAAATAAACTTTGTAGGTCTCAATCCAAAAGCTTGATTTCCTTGGTTCTTCAACATTACTCTAAATCTCCGTCACTTCCAAGTACTCCAGTGATTCTGAATGTGTTCAACTCAGCATCATAGTTGTTGAAGATCCATAGATATAATAATAAGAAAACAGTTGCTCTCAATCATTGTTATAAGGTGTCATAATATTATTACACAGAATGAAAGTCCAATTGTATCACAACTTTGACAACAATACTATGGTGATATGTATCCCTCCCCTTTAGTCAATACTTTATCTCACATGAAAACCACTCCCCCTTACATAATGATCCATAAACCATATGTATTTGCAGTGTGACCTACACATTAATTCTCCCCCTTTTTGTCAATAAAAATTAGCAAAGGTACAAAAACTAGTGGGATCCTAATGAAATTTCCATAGAGATACTTCATGACCAAAAAAGAACATATCAACTTTGTTTAGATGCAATCATATAGCCGAAACTAAATGCATTCATCAAGGAGTTTATAAAGATACAAGAAAACTCATACAATATTCCATAGCCGCACTCCCCACAAAGATTTGGAAATTAAGAAAAGTTCAATTAAGAACTCTCCCCTATAAAATGTCATTCCCTAAAGAACAACAAGAGCGACCTTACTTTCACAGGCAAAGAAGGATTTCTTTGGACATTAACAAATCACACGAAACATGAATTTGTATCCAAAATACTCAATTAAATTAACCACAAGAGAACCCATGATTAATTTAATCGGAAATTCTCACATAAGAGAACTTACGAAGCCACACAATACTTACACAAATATGTAGATCAGGGAAAGTCCAATACTGCGGAATATTCAAAGATTCATTCAATTTTTCATCAATATTTGCATAGAGACATGTAATAGACTTAATCTTTGTAAACAAAAGTTCATCCTATCTTCCATCAATATTTGCATAATGACATTATAGGCTTAACTTTTGTTGTCAAAAGTTCATTCTATCTTTTATCAATATTTGCATATAGACATATGATAGACTTAACTTTTGAGCATATATGGGACAATCTTAGTTCACGGATGCAAACACACATATCCCATAACAAGTTGCAATATATAAAACCATAAAGATTAATACTGCAAAATCATCTTCCAAATAAACTTTAGAATTTAAATAAATGAAAAAAACATTGCAAGATGAAAATTGTTGGAAATAGCTATGTGTACTCACAATAATGGCTATTCCAAACCCTAGTTATCCTTCTTAAAACACAAGAAAAAATTCTCATAAGAAGTTTCCTAGAAAAAATAAAAATAACTACTAGGAAGAACGAAACCGAGAGTCATCACATGACCATCAACCAGGAAATGGACATAGACAAGTTCATCAGTTTCTCTCTTCAGTTCGTTTTTCAGAAATTCAAGATTCTTTGTTGCAATCCCAAGTTGTTCACGTACGACTTCAAAATATCGAAGAAGATTTCCTGCCAGTTGAGATGACATCTGAACTGGAAGTTTGTTTTCATGATAAACAACATGATAGCAAGTTATGAAAGTAGGGTCTTCCTTTTTGCATCCATCCATTGTGCACGCCACAAAGATTCAGAGAATTTTTTACGTTACGGAATGTGTATGTATCAGGAGGAGAAAAACATGATACATATATATGAGTAAAACATAGGGAAACCTTAGGGATACTCGTTTACGTCCGATAAGGTTCGTGTGCACATACGCTCAAGGTTGCGAACCAGGTTCAAAACCAAGAGAGCAATTGAGCCTAATTTAGAAGTAGTTTTGATAAAAATCAAAGACAAATTCTTAACAAATTGACAGACAATCTTAGCTCAAAAGAACATAAGATAATTGTTTATAAACAACAACTCACTCGTCAAAGGGAAGAAAACAAGGGTTTTCAAGGTAGGCAACAAAGAGAATATTCTCAAAGAGTTATTGATCAAAAATATTACACTATGTAATCATATACTAGAGCAGGGATCAACAGCAAGATGATCATTTTAACTGGAAAAAAAAACAATAATAATACAACAAAGACCACTTTTCTCAAGACACAAGAACTTCTTGAGAATTATGAGCATCCTCACATAGTTTCAACGAGGATGCTCTTTTTTTGATAGTCAAGTTGTATTTTGATGAGCATATTGCTCATCAAGGATATTGACATTTTCACTTTTACTTTCTTGAAGATCTTCTGACGAAACAAAAGGGTTAGTCAACGGAGAGTTAACAAGAGAGGGACAAGAGATACCTGAAACTGCCATTTTCCTTGCCTTCTTAATGCCGTGTTTGAGTCTATTTATACTTTTATTGAGCTCCGAGACACGATTATTGATGTGAATATAATCTGGAGCAGACATTTTAGATTCAAGACTTTCTTCAGTGAGTGGCAAGGCATTTGAATTTTTCTTCTTCCTTCTATGATATTTTTTCTTCACAGAGTAATTTGAAGAGTCAATTGTCCATATGACATTCTTCGATTTACAATTGTAAACAGGTTTTGTGTCATATTTACAATCAAGAATTGGCTCATCACATCACATTCCTTGGTTGCAAGCAAGACCTTTTATTCCAGCAAACTGAGACGCAGGTTTGATTACTTCTTTAGACATCCATACAAGAATGTTATGAAGTTTTTCATCCCGAAGTAGAAAATGAAATCTCCTTTCAAGGTGACCTTTGGTTCTGCAATAATAAAAATTGTAGGGAATATTTTTGACTGTTCTCATATGAGCTTATTTTAAAGGTGGAAAAACTTTGTTCATAAGAACATTAGCTGATGAAGGAAGTTTTTCGCTTTTGATGTCAGTGAAATTGTCACTTAGAAACTTGTCATTAGTACATACAAAATTGATCTTACTAGTACCTGGAGCGTTTATTCCTATATAGCCCAGACCACGTGTATCACAATGTTCTTTACATGCTCCCAACATAATGGATAATTTTGTAGAGATAGCATGGAATCTTTTCAGATTCACTTCCAGTGATTTGACTTTATCAAGAGCAGCAGCAAGTTCAGCCTCTAATTGTTTTCTTTGGCGATAAAGCTGATTTTTCTGTCGTTAAAACATTTTTATTGAGAGTCATATCTTGCTTCAGTTTCTGCAAGTCTATCTTTCAACACAAAGAGATTTCGACGAAGATTATCGCATTCATAATTCTTTGAACACGCATCTTCTTCACGATATTTAAAAATATATTTTAAGAGTTTGTAACCGTAATCATATCCCTTAAAGTGTTTTCTCAATTTCCTGTTTTCTTGACAGAGAGGAGTCAGATATTCAGCCAAGCAAGCAGTTGACTTCTTTTTCTTTAAGAGATTGTCAAAAGGCTTGATATATATTGTGAGACTTCCTCATCAAGACCTTCTCCCTATTATGAATCAATTTCATCTGAAAGATCATCCAACTGTTCATCTAGTGATTTTTCCCAGTCGAACACAATTTTAATCAATAGTGATAATATGAGGGATTTCTCAGGAGATTCAGGGCTTTGAACCAAATTAGAGGGCTTCTGAACTGGTATCGCGTTGTTAGATATAACACTACTGTCCATAGAGTCAGATCGCTACAAACACAGACTTGTGAAGTCTTAAACGTGTTTGCCTACTCTGATACCAATTGAAAAAGTGAGGGTCGAATAATCACACCCAATATTTCGCTAAGCAATCTGTATGGAAAAACTCCAATATAATTCCAAGAGAATCAAAGAGACAGTCAGACTCAATCAACGAAAATATATCCAAGAGTTGTGTCTCTGTTTCACAATGTAACCATCAAATCAAATAGATAAAAATCCGCGAGCCTGATTATTATGTGAAACAACTTGAATGGTACCAAAGACCAATGTTCAAGTATCAATCATTATAATCAACAACCAAAGGTTGGATTCTCAATTAATTTAACTTACACACAACCTGTGATATTTCAATTAAATAAATAAATATAATGCGGAAAAGAAATAACACAGATACCAAAAAATTTGTTAACGAGGAAACCGAAAATGCAGAAAAACCCGGGGACCTAGTCCAGATTTAAACACCACATTGTATTAAGCCGCTACAGACACTAGCGTACTCCAAGTTAACTTCAGACTGTTCTCAAATGAAACTAGTTCTAGAGTTTTTCAATTGTTTATATTCTCATAGAAGTATATAAGACAAAATTGAAGCAAAATCAGTTTTGATTCACTCAAATCAAGTCATGAACATTATGGCCATGGTTTTCAAAAGATTGTATTCCTTATTATATAAAAGTATTGGTTCATGAACAAACCGAATTTAGAAGATTATCCACTCATGTATGCAAACGTGTACGCATACCTAAATGGCCAAACTAAGTTTGGGTTCGCCAGTACGCAAACTGGTACGCATACCTTCCAAACTCAGCAGAAATTCCCGGAACTGAACTTCACGCCAATATGCGTACCGATATAGGTACAAGGTTCCCGGACTTTCACTAAACCAAGCAGTACGCATACGAGTATGCATACCATGGTTCCCGGACCTTGATTACATATATGCAAGTATGCATACTATGCTTATATCCAATTGTTCTAAACTCTTATTTCAATCATTGGAAATATTATCGGAAGAATACAATATCCGTCTCACACAGACTATTAGTTTCAAAGCAATTTTCAAGTGATCGAATGATCAGTACAAAATATTCCGATTCTACATCAAATGACTATCTCACACAAATCATGTAAGATGTTAGCTGGCGATTTTTACATGATCATATTTTAACTTTCGTCAAGAATATAAGATGAACTTGGCTAAAGAGAAAGCTTACCAACACATATTTCGAGAAATATGTAAGCGAGTTAAACTCAGCTCGAAATATCAAATGTGTATAATTGAAGTCTATTTAGCTATACGAATTTTGTCTCAAATAGGAGATAGAGTAGATAGACTTTTGAGTGATAGATGAGTTCAAGTCTCCATGTACCTTTTGTTGATGAAGTTCCAAAATATCCCCTTAGTAGTTATTCATCTTCAATCAATGAACGCCGTGAAGTGTAATGCTCAACTACACTTTCTATCTTAATCCTAGACTTAGCTATAGTAGACTAGAAATCAAGACTTATAGTTTTGACAACTAAACTTGACAAAAATCTTGAGATAGAAACCCTTGCGAGTTCGACCGAGCAGTGCTCTAATAGTCTATCATATACTTTTGATATTAACACTGATCTTACTGCCTATTCAGATGCAGATTGGGCAGGATGTATAGAAGATAAAAAGATTACTTCGGGGGGATTTTACAATGTTGGGTTAAATCTTATGGCATGGCATATCAAGAAACAAAACTCACAATCCTTATCTACATGCGAAGCAGAATATATTGTTGCAGGTTCATGTTGTACTCAACTTATATGGATGAAACAAATGCTTGCTGATTATGGAATTGACACTGGTGTAATGAAGATCCTTTGTGATAACTCAAGTACATTTACATCACTGAGAATCCTGTTGAGAATTCAAGAACTAAGCACATTGATATAAGGTATCATTTTATTAGAGATCTCTATGAAAATGGTATCATCAATATAGAATTTGTGCCTTTCGAACAACAATTGGCTGATATTATCACCAAACCTTTAGATACTGCTACGTTTCAACATTCAAGGCATTCTATTAGTGTTTTTTTTGGTTCATTAGTTTTTTAGCCTTTTGCCCCTGGACTAATTCATATTTTGAAATCAAGGATTAGAACGTCAGTGTAGTGTTGTTTCAATTTCACATTTGTTTCTATGTAGATAACAGTTCTGTTAGGTATCAAATTATTCTCTTAAATCCCTTTTTTCTCATGAAAGTAAGGTCGCTCTTGTTGTTCTTTCGGGAATGACATTATATGGGGGAGAGTTCTTAAGTGAACTTGTGCTTAATTGCCAAATCTGTGTGGGGAGTGCGGCTGTGGAATGTAGCAGGAGTTTTCTTATATCTTTATAATCTCCTTAATGAATACACTAGTTTCGATTATGTGAAATCATCGAAACAAATTTGATATGTTATCTTTTCATCATGGAGTATCTGTATGGAAATTTCATTAGGATCCCACTAGTTTTCGTACCTTTGCCAATTTTTATTGAAAAAAATAGAGAGAATTAATGTGTAGTTCACACTACAAATACATATGGTTTACGGATCATTATATAAGGGGGGTGGTTTTCATGTGAGATAAAGTGTTGACTAAGAGGGAGTGATACATATCACCATAGTATTGTTGTCTAAGTTATGATAAAATTGGACTTTGATGTTGTGTAATAATACTATGACACTATATAACAGTGATTGAGAGCTACTGTTGTTTCATTGTTATAGCTATATATTTTCAACAACGATGATGCTAAGTTGAACACATTCAGAATCACTGGAGTACTTGGAAGTTACGAAGATTTCGAGTAATGTTGAAGAACCAAGGAAATCAAGTATTTGGATTGAGAGCTCCAAAGTTTATTTATTTTGTATTCCATATTTATTGATAGTTTTGTCACTAAAATTGACAAAGGTGGAGATTGTTAGAGCACTGCTCGGTCGAACTCACAAGAGTTGCTATCTTAATCTTGTTGTCAAGTTTAGTTATCAAAACTATAAGTATTGATTTCTATTTTACTTATAGATAAGTCTCATATTAGGATAGAAAGTGTAGTTGAGCATTAAACTTCACAACGTTCATCAAATGAAGACGAAGAACTACTAAGGAGAGCTTGTAGAAATTCATAAACAAAAAGGTATGTGGAGACTTGAACTCATCTATCACTCAAAAGTATATCTACTATATCTCCTATTTGAGACAAAAATCGTATAGCTATATAGACTTCAATTATACACATTTGATATTTTGAGCTGAGTTTAACTCGCTTACATATTTCTCGAAATATATGTTGGTAAGATTTTGCTTTTACCAAGTTCATCTTATATTCTTGACGAAATTCAAAAGATGATCATGTGAAAATCGCCTGGTAACGTCTTACATGATTTGTGTGAGACAGTCATTTGATGTAGACTCGGAATGTTTCGTATTGATCATTCGATCACTTGAAAATTGCTTTGAAGCTAATAGTTTGTGTGAGACAGCTATTGTCGTCTTCCGAGAATGTTTTAATGGTTGAAATGAGAGTTTAGAACAATTGAATTTAAGCACAGTATGCGTACTTGCATATGTGTAATCCAAGTCCGGGAACCATGGTATGCATACCCGTATGTGTACTGTTTGGTTTTGTCAAGGTACTGGAACCAAGTACGCATACCGGTACACGTACTGATGTGAGGTTCAAGTTTCAGGACTTTAACTGAGTTTGTGTTATGCGTACCAGTTAGTACCGACAAACCCAAACTTAGTCAGGCCATTTAGGTATGCATACCTATTTGCATACTTGAGTGGGTTATGTTCTAAAATAGGTTTGTTCATGAACTAATACATTTATATAATAAGGAATGCAATCTTTTGAAAACCGTGGCTATAATGTTCATGACTTGATTCGAGTGAATCAAAATCGATTTTGCTTCAATTGTGTCTTGTATTCTTCTATGAGAATATAAACAATTGAACAATCCTAGAACTAGTTTCATTTGAGTCATTTGAACTAGTTATGGTTAAGATGAATAAGGTTGATATAAAAGTGTTCATATGGCCAACTTCGGTTAACTATTGTTGAGCCTACAAAGGTGCACACATTTAGGTGCGGTTACTCATATCTAAATGAATCACTTTTCATTTGTATGTAACAATCTAAGTTCGATCTAATGGTTGAAAGATATTATCTTGAGTCTAATTAGGTTTTCATCTAATGGTGAATATTGAATGCTTTGTTACCAAGGTAACATTGATTGCAAACCCTGATTTGAGGACTATATAAAGTAGAACTCTAGCAACTAGGAACCCTAATACCCAAACCTCATGTGTGATACTAGTTGCGACTAGAGACGATTCTCCTTTAACCTTAGGTTTTACACGAAACCCTATAGGTTAACGACTTGAAGACTTCATTGGGAATGTGAATCCAGACCCAACTATTCTCTCCTTAGTTGCATATTCTAATCTTGTTATTTTCTATCATGATTGAGTATTATCTTCTCTAAGATTTGCTCGATATTTAATCTTCGATAGGCAAGATAAAAAGTAGTCACAAACATCTTCGTCTCATCGTTTGTGATTCCACAATATCTTGTTTTGCTGCCATACGATTAAGATTATTGTGAGGTGATTGATATTTCTAGGATGTTCTTCAGGAATATAAGTCAGGTATATCAATTGATTCATGTTCACCTTGATTTATCAAAAGACGAACAAAACTCATAGGTTTATCTATGGGGGACATAATTTTTTGTGTGAGACATATTGGTTTATTAAGTATTCGACTTTGGATCGTAGCAACTTTTAGTTGTGGGTGAGATCAGCTAAGGGAATCAAGTGCATAGAGTCATGGTGGGATTTAGAGATGTAAGGAGCGCAACTGTACCTTGATCAGTGTGAGATTGGTTAGGGCTCAACTACGTTCCAGTCCGAAGTTAACTTGGAGTAGGCTAGTGTCTGTAGCGGCTTAATACAATGTGGTGTTCAAATCTGGACTAAGTGCCGGGGTTTTTCTGTATTTGTGGTTTCCTCGTTAACAAAATTTCTGGTGTCTGTGTTATTTCTTTTCCGCATTATATTTGTTTATATAATTAAAATATCACTGCATAGTTCAATCAATTAGATAATCCAACCTTTGGTTGTTGATATAAATTGATTGACACTTGAGCATTGGTCTTTGGTATCGTTCAAGTTGTTTCACATAATAATCAGGCTCGCGGATTTCTATCTGTTTGATTTGCTGATTACATTGTAAAACAGAGATACAACTCTTATATATATTTCTATTGATTGAGTCTGACTGTCTAGTTGATTCTCTTGGAATTATATTGAAGTTTGTTCATACAGATTGCTTAGCGAAATATTTGGTGTGGTTGTTAGATCCCCGGTTTTTCAATATGAAAACACACGGTTGATGCGATTGATTATGACTTCTATTATCTCCTTTTTTCCCGAAAGATCAATGCGAGAAGACCAAAAATGTGGATACAAAATATCGCTCAACTAATAAGAACGGGAGAAGATAATTTGGAAGCAATAACCCAAAGGCGAAAACAACAAGTCCTCTACGTCACTCCTGACGAACGCGATGATGTCACACGAATCACACTTAACATGTGAATTCAAGTGCGATGACAATACAAGCGCGATAGTATCGCTCTCTCAGATCTGAAATAAGGGGATATATTAGTTGTCCTCCTCTATGTAACTCCTATAAAAGGGACTGGAAGCCATTGTACGCAGAGGGCGACCTTTTGGGAGAGTTTAAGTGAGAGATTTAAGAGAGAGAAAGTTATTTGTTTTCCAAGTTAAGGTTTTCTTATATGACACTTGTATTTGTTCATGTTCTTAATATAATAACTTTGAGATTCTTTCATCATGTCTTAGATTTATTTGATAATATCACTTGGGGTGTAGTTGTGGGATTATCCGCAACTATACATTGAACTTTAAATTCTGGAGAACAGTTTTGTTGTGATTCTTCCTAATTCCCCACAGAAAGCACAAACCTATGGAACACGTATTCGCACCTTTTTCTTCATCTTGCCACTTAACCATAATGTCCTTGTAGTTGTTGAGGTTTGGAAAGGTCCTGAAACCAATTGAAGAAGCAAACAAAACACATTTTATAGCTTCACAATGAAAGAAGAGGTCTTCTACAGTTTCATCATCTTTAAGACAAATTGGACAGAGTTTTCCAGTTCATGGGTCCATCTACCAATATTTTACTTAACAACAATCCCATTGTTCAATAGTCTTCAACTAAAGGTCATTTTTATTAGCTTCATACAGGGATGTTGCTGCAGTAGCTTCATCAGTTTCACATCTGAGCTCTGACCTACTAGATTAATTTTTTCATATTCTTTTGTGCAGTTGGTGATTTGGAGAAAGAAGAAGATCATGACATTTTTTTATGGTTTCTCCATAAATTTCGTCATGTTAAAGCTAGAGATATTAACAGAAAAAAAAACAAAATGGATTTTCTGATACCTCTGAGAAGGATTCATTAACATACTAAATAAATAACAAAATACTAATTACAAACAAAATTATAATCATTTTATAATCAGAAGATTTCTCTATGAATTTTTCTGTTAGTGTTCTGAAAACACCACACAAACAACCTTCTAGTGATTCTTCTGTAATCAAGAACTTTAGCCCAAGAAGGTCTAGCTATGATATCTTGACACCAAGCGGAAACATATGGCCAATTTTCAAAAATATTCTAAATTAGCTGGACAAAAAAATAAATTTGTTGTTTTTACTCAAAGAAACCATCATCTTCATCTAACACTTGATAACCCACCATATGCTTATATTTTTTCTCATCAGGGTTTGTTTTATAGATTCTTCCTGTAATGACTCCAAACTTTGACTTAGAGCCTATTCTAATTTATCTAAATCTTCCTGCCACAATGATGTTGGGCATGAAATTTTCAATCGTTCCAATTCACTCTCAATCTTCTTTTTAATATCACTGTTGATAGTGGATTTTAGTTCAGGGCTAAAATTATAAAACCAATTTTTGTGCCAATACCCTGCAATGTGTAGAAATCCTCTCGTTCTATTTATTTGAAGCAATTCGATAAATACACAAAATTCATCCAGAATGGAGTATGTAGCAACAATCTCGATATTCTGTGAATTCACATCATTATTGATTAATGCGTGACTAGCCTTGTATTTACTGTGTTTTTCTCAACATGACTCTCATTATTGGTGCGGCATGATGACTGAGTGTTGCTCTCAATAGAGTAACACGAATCTCCAAGTGTCAATAGTGAGGCATGCACGAAGTACCCGTACAGGCTACATCTCTCGGTGTGTTATACTAGCCCGATTGAGTATCTATCTCTCAGTGTGTTATACTAGCCCGATTGAGCATATTTGAATCTGGACTGTCCATATCAGTCTCAGAAATAATCATGACCACACAAGTCAGCCGCATGATTTAACCAGTCTAGATGATCCTCAACAGAAGCAGGCTATCACCACAATGACCACCAACGGGCCCGTTTATGCCCTGACCGGTCGAACATATATCATGCCTCCAAAACATCCATCAAACGCCAGCCTGGAAAAGGGTGGTCAATTTGGTATGGAGCGGCTTGGAGGAAGCTCATACGAGCAAGACTTCCAACGGAGGTCTCAAAATCATCCACGGACGTCCAACTTCACCGACGAGATTAGACGGCGTGGATTATCCCATGACCGGTCGGACAAGCTTGTCCTGCACACCGGAGGGCCCACTTCCTACCTGACCGACCTTCTCATGAGCAAGCCTTGTAGCAATAAACGTTTGCTCAAAACAAGGTTGGCGTGGTGCTTTAAAGGTCACGGAATTCCATATGTGTCGCAGTTTGATCACAACCATCCAACTTCACCGACATGTTTGGATGGCTTAGATCAAACCAATGAACATGGAACAGGTACCAGCATGCTCACTGCCTACCTAATATGGTCCTCACACGATCGGCCTCCCCAAGGGAGGAGCATAACATGTAAAACCGATCGGTTGAAGTTGCATTGGTGTGAACCGTACAAAACCCTAATTAGGGTTTGCGGCACATTACATGTGTCGTTAATCGACCACTAGCGTCCATCTTCGCAAGCTTGGATGGAAGGTGCATATGTAGACTTAAAGGGTCCCGAGCATGTCAACATGATCACTGTGGGCCCGTCTACATGTACAATCAATCGACCAAGGCCAACCATGGTCGTAGTCTCGTAATGCGCACCCAAGGTAGGCATGACGCACGACTTTCAATTCCTTTACGGCATGGGATTTCTGTTGCAAATCGATCTCAACTTCTCCTCTTTGCCGATCAAATTCAGTGGCCTGGATCGCACCTTCATGGGACAGTCAGGTACAGACGTGTACACCAGCATGCCTGGTCGGTCCTCCCTAAAACACTTCCCATGTTTGGTTTCTACCAAGCTGAAGAGTGATGCTTGCGCACCTCTTCAAAACCCTAATCAACGGTCGCAGATGTGTCATCTCGTTCGTCCAACTCTACCAGCTTGGTTGGGCAGCCCATTATAGGAGTTAAACGGCCAAAAAGGTGTCGTGGTGATTACCATCTATCACTCTACCACATGGAGTGATCGGCCAAGGGAGGGCTTGCTTGCGTAGCCTCCAAACGGTCATTCGAAGATGGCTAGGCATGCACCTGTTTTAAGATGCTTAATCCGCGACATACTCCTTTAAGCTTTAAAGCAACGATGCTTCATCCATGCTGAGTATATTCAATGCATTACATGCATAGAATACACACGATATTTCATGAATATCGATTTCCCAAATAACTTAGTTATTTAACCTAGCACCATATGCTACTTCCCATGGGTCCCACGATCCACACCTGAGATATCAAACATGTCACAAACTGGGGGATACTTACTGGGGTATTGGTCTGGCGGTTTACAGCGTGCAACGCGCCATCACAAGAACGTGTCAGGAAGACATGGACGGTTAGTGATGATGGGGGAAGTGGGTTAAGACGTGATCGTGCAATCACCCACACAACCCCACTACTTCATCACTCAACTTCCTACGAGATGAAGTTTTGCGCTCTATGACTTGTATAAATAGGTCATTTTACTATTTTCTAAACAACACAGACAAACACAGAAAAAATAAAGTGTTGTCATCAGTAACCAGAAACCACCATTATGATACAAGTCATAAAACCCAACACCTTCACAATCTCAACACCTTCTTCGCTTGCCTCCCTAAGATCAACCCCATCTCCTTCACTTTGTGACCGAAGAAAGTCTGGAACGACCATTTTTTGGTTTAGGCCAGAATTGTATAGATTGATCTCTCGAATCAAAAGCACTCCCGTGCAGTGCATTTGTTTAGGGTTTAGATTCATTTCTCATACACACACCCAAAATTACCAAAACCAACAGAAATAGTTTTTACCCATAAACAATCATGGAGTTCATTAAAATCCTTATCACTTACACCATTCAAGTTTACGTATACTAGGTAGCCAAATGGTTGGTCGTACTCACTAGGCTCCCATTTATCTTTATCCAAAACTCTTCGTTTCCTAGTTTGTATAGGGAAAGAAGCATAAAAAAAAAATCCTACGAATTCATCAATTAATTCATCTTTTTTTTCTACAGAATACCTTAATATCTCCGTTATCTCCCTTCTCTATAAGACGTATTTTATTCTCAAGCTTCTTCAAATCAATCTCGATACTTTCAATTTTCAATTCCAATCTAACTTCGCATAACTGAAGTCTTATATGATAATATTCCTGCAAAACTACAAAACATAAAATACAAACAGTTAGAAAAATACCTAGCTTGCAATCTCAGAAAGGAAAAACGATTCCAATATTGAACTGAATTATACATTTAAACATCAAAACTAAGTAACAGATTATTTACCATGCTTGATACTGGATGAGTTCTAAACAGTTGTGTGCATAAACTGATCTCAGTAAGCATCATCATTCCCATGCTTTAAAGAAATGTAAATGAGATGTTGGGGCATGTACAAATGAAGGTTTGCACGAAGGATTTAACAAACCCGATGATTATATGAAGAAAAGTTCTATGAGCTAGATCAATCAGCTATGTATATGTGCAAAAGGTGCAAATGATATAGTAAAAGTATAGAAATTTTCAAAGGCATACTACTTACTCTCTTATGGGCTTTTGTACTCCTTGATTCTTCCGCATATATCAAATAACTTCATATTGGTAATGCTTAAAGTAGTTATGAGATTGAACTTCTCCAATAGCTCGGCTTCTTGGTCTTTGCTAAGTTCATCTCTCAAAACAATTTTCAGTTTTACCATATCATCATCAATACTTATATTTTTGTACTCTTGTATCACAATCTCAGACTCATCATCGTCTATCATTCTTTGCAGGACTTTTTCACAAAAGTCTTCAGTCCACATGAGAATAGGAAGATCACATATTAAGTGTTTTACTGTCTATCCTCTTGATTATTCCTTTACTTATGAAGGTACCTGCTTCTCTACCTTTCTTAATCGATCCACCATATCTTACGCACCCTGGTATCATAGTAATCATTGGTTCATATTTAAATAATCTCCTGACATTTGTAATTATATCACTCAGAAGATAGTAGGGAACGAAAGTGCTATATCCAGTCCCAACACCTACACATCCATTCACGAGAATTGTGGGTATATAACGGGAGTATACCAGGCGGGCTAAATGAACCTTCTTTTTTCATTCTTGTAATCTATACATATGTCATCTCCGAATGGAAATAATACCAGGTAATTCTAGACAAACAAGTCTGAGGGTGCCTAGCTTTTGATTTGTCTTCCCCTCCCCCTCCCCCTCACCTTATAATATATCATGTTTGGTTCAAGGAATTGGATTCTTGGTAATCCGATTCCGGGGGAATGTGACCAATTTCTTGAACCAAACATCCCAAATCAAATCCATGTAATTGAGAATTTTGATTCCTAGGAATCCAATTCCCTTCAAAATAATAGATTTGCATTGCATTGGTCTAGTAATGCAATGGAATTGTATTCTAGGGTAAAAATAATAGTAATTGGATTACCTCAACCAAATGCTAATTTTTTGGATTTGAATTCAATTCCTATAATTGGATTACTCCATAATTGAATTCCAAGGAATCCAATTCTTCGAACCAAACGAGTTGTAAATGTATGTTATTGCTTCCCATGTAATCTCAGGACATTCCAAAAATTGCCTGGTTAAGACTAACTTCACTGTGATGATAACACATGTAATTTTCCACATACCCGCTGAAATGGGAGACGATAATTGATTTATAGATATTGTGGCTCGGGGCAGTGAAAAGAATCTTTCTTTGTGTTGGATTTAGACCATCTACCATTGAAGGGATATTACATTGTAGATTGGCTGCTGGAAACTATACCATCTCTGTATCAACGAAATGAATAACACTGGTCATCCTATCTTCCAACCTTTTTTGGTACCTTTTCATCCTTTCTTGGTACCCTTTCATCCTTTCTTGGTGCCCTTTCTCCATATCAATGAAATCACTAACCTGCATCACCCACCTCCTTCATTGATGGAATTTTGAAACATATAATCGTCTATCCAAAACTTTCTTTCGTCAGTCCTGGTTTTATTGAACGACAAATCTAAGGCAGTTGCATCTGTGTCTATCAAATAATGATACTTTCTGATGCTTTTATCAGGGTCCTTAAAATACTCTATGGCTTCCTTGGAAGTGCTTGAGCCAAATCCCTTATATTATTTCATGCGCCAACCTTTTTTATTCTTTCACACATACCATGCCTTGAAATCTTCCATTAAATAGAAGAGGAGGACTTCAATGAGATTTTTCCTTGTTGCCTGAGTAAATAATGAAAAATGAAACTCTTCCACACAAAGCTTAAAAAATCAAAACGATAACTTCAGAAATCTAATACAGGGGTTATGGAAGTATACCTTAACAATCGGTGTTCTAAACTCCAGAAGAAATAAAGGTATTGAAAGTAGGGATGGCCACATAACATGTAACATATTTATTATCAAGCCTTTGATATAAAAGCCATCATCATCATTAACTGCCCATATCATAATGGCTTAACATTGTTATACTCATGTCCTAGTACAAGTCCAAGTATATCTATGACATATTTAATCTCCTGGTTGTTTGAAATTTTTTCATCAGTTGTTGCTCTCGCATTGAGTAGTTTACCTCTCAATGGGAAAACTCCATAATTCTCACGCCCAACAACAGACAACCATGCAAGAGAGAGGGCTTTGGCCGAATCCCCTTCAGTCAAAATTAAAGTATGATCCTACGAATTTAATTCATCTCATGTGGCGTCCTCGAGTTTGGGGATGTTGATGATTCCTTTCCTCCGCCAGTCAGGTCTTTACTCGCCTTTGGATGTGCCAACGATAAAAGATGTTGTACTACTTTGGAATTTTTCACTGATAACAGAAAGGTATAATTCAACCCAGTGTTCCAGATAGATACTTAAAAGGAAAATTAAAAGGAAAGTCTCTAGACATCACTCTACAAGCACTGAACTCGTTCTAAGAAGTCCTGTGATAATTGGCATTGCAACCCAAATTTTCGTGCACGAGTTTTCAATTTATCTTTTATTATTGGATTTTCAAATAACGGACCACTGATGCGAGAAATAACGAAAACCCACAAGTGATTATTCAAAGTTTGGTCTGTCAATTTCAAATTAGCAGCATCTTTATTAACAACTTTAAAGACATGGGTTACCACCAGATCAGTGAGATAATCAACGTGGGTTCCACCATTGACAGTAGAAATACCCTTAACAAAGCTGACTTATTAATTGATTCAGAAAGATATCAGAAATTTTGCTCATCGGCATTGTAACTTAAGCAAAATGTTGGAACAACTGGTTCATACCCGTCGAAATTGTCCATCACTCGGAATCACGTAGAATTCCCAACTGTTGTCGAGTATTAAATTACTGAAAGGTAATTGAGAGTAGAGGTTCACATACTCAAGGAATCACTTGAGAGGAATATTTTTGCCATCCAGTTTAACATCCATAGTCTTTCCCATACACCCTACGATGTCAACCACCCTCCTTTTCACCAATCCAACCGTATCCTCTTCAAGACTTGTCATATTGAACCTAGCCAAATCCGGCTTAAATTTTATTTCCGTCCATTTATCAGTAGCCTTGCACTTGCTTTGGATGGGTTCAGATGTTGTTGTCTTGTTGTTAGAGAACACCTGCATGACATGAGGACTGACAAATGAAATTTATAAAAAAAAACCTATAACCATCATCATCATCATCATCATAGACATATATGATATATTAGAACAACATAATAACAAAATCTAGCATCTCCTTCACCTTTACTTCATAAACTTATGAAAACCAATTCCCAAATCAAAATCATCATCACAAATTTCAAAAGCTACTTTTTAATCTCAACCAATTGATTTCAAACCTAATACTGAAAAAAAATCATAGTTTTGATTTCCTAAACAATAAGAACAATTTGTCAAATTGGAAATTGAATTCAGTACGAAATTTTAAATCAAATCAAACAACCAAATTTGAATTACTGACCTCTTATTGTCAACAACCTAATTTTAGCTGAACTGGTGATTAATTCACTCTTAAATCTTTGTTCTGCAACTCTAAGAAGCTCTTAGGGGAAAAAAGTCGTTGGGTTTTAGTTTCTTTTATTTATTCATTTTTTTTGTTGCTTTTGTACTCAGTAGATACGATACATACATATACTCAGTAGATACATACATATACACTTATAGTAGATACATACATATACAATTGAGTTTTAGTCCTTATATTTTTGTTTTATTGCAAATAGATCCATTTTCCGATGAGCGATTGAATTTAATTATCGGCTAGGATTGGTTCCCGATACACCATATAAATTAGGGTTGTTGTACAGAACCTTAAATCTCACAAAAAATCAATAATAATTGTTTTTAAAAAAGAAAAAAAAAACAATCAACAACGTACTTGTTTTGTTTTCCAGAATCCATCTATAGTTTCAATAATGAACTCCTTTGAGAAGATCATACCAATAGCGTAATCTTACTAGTGTTCAGCTAAGGAGAAAATTTAACCTTGATCATTTCATTTGAAACATCAATTTCCACCTCAATTTGTTGATTATGAATAACTTTTAGTAGAATCTCATCAAAGTATTGAAGAAATCAGGGCTGACCCTGACCCATACTGAACGAAATTCAACTTTGGGCATAAGATTGGTGGGGGAAGATTTTTTTTTTTAACACATTTGGATTAAAGTCAAATGCACTCATTTACTTTGTTGGCATGAGCGACAATACTGAATGGTTCCAAGGGGCAGAGAAAAGAACAGAAGACTTTTCACATTTTGTAACTAGTTTTAGGTCAGCTCTTGTTCTTTATTTTTCACAAAAAAAAGGTAAAAACAAAAGAGATAAAGGAAATATTTAAAAAAAAAACAACAAATTATAAGAGTTAAATTGTTAAAAAAAAAACTAATCAATTACTAATGTATTGAACATCTTATTTTAATTACTCAATTTATTCATTTTTCTTTTTCTTTTTTGGGTTAAACAAAATTTAGAGCATGTTATCGTATACTGAGTCATTGACTATAATGATATTTTAGGGCATCAATTATTTAGATTTTAATAAATTATGTTGATCGTATGAAAGGATTTTTAGGTATGCCCCTGGATCTATAAAAAAACACAACCACCGAGATGTCAAAATAGAAAAAGATGGGACAAAAACGGTGAATTAGTAATATCTTTTGCGGGGTCTTTAAATAAATGTTTGATTAAAAACCTAGTGCTAGTGAATCTATATTTGAAGATTTAGAGGACAATTGTGCTAATGAGGAAAATGTTGAAGAACATACTGGAACACATGACAACAATGATGTTACATCATGAATGGTTTTTTCATTGTGTTTTTTCTTTAAGATAATAAATATATAATTACCAAATCCTCATATTTCTAATCAAAAAATTAGAACACATTTCATCAAATATTAATTGGTATTTCTGTGAAGAAGGATTTTGTAAGAGTTTAGTTAATAATTCTAAATTTCTTTTTGATGGCTCTGGTAAACATTTTTTTTATCTCATATTATCCAAGAAAATTGACGAGTTTGTAGAAGCAAGATAGTAGGTGGATAACATGTATTCAATCTCTTTAGACAAAGTTTTTTTTTTTTTTTTGTTGCAAGTTGAAGCGTAGGAACAATATGAAATTTGTAAGTAAATCTTTTTATTTGTAAGCGTAGGAACAATGGATTCAGTGATTGGAATAATATTATTGGAAGGCTTCAGAGGTATGCAAAAAGTCATGAGCACCTAGATAATCATATTCTTTTTACTAAAGTTATATTTTGTAAGTAAATCCTTTTATTTCTGTTATGTTTATAATCATCTAACAAGAATATTTTTATTTACAATGTTAAGAAGAAGAAGATAGTCTAATAGTATATAGCTTATAGGGGCATCAACATCGAGATTCACTTTGGGGCATCAATTTCGTATTAAAGTATGATCCTCCTAATTCAATTCTTCTTTTGTGGCGTCCTCGATTTTAGGGATGTTGATGATTCCTTTCCTTTTTGTACTGAAACCATTCAGGTCTTTACTCGCCTTTGGATGTGCCAACGACAGAAGACGTTGTACTATTTTGGAATTTTCCACTAATAACATAAATGTAGAATTAAACCCAGTGTTCCAAATAGATACTTCAAAGGAAAATTAAAAGGAAAGTTGCTAGACTTTCCTTGCACTTGTAGACTTTCCTCTACAAGCACTGAACTCTTTCTAATAATTCATGTGATAGTTAGCATTGCGACCCAAATTTCCATGCACGAGTTTTCAATTTATCTTTCATTATTGGATTTTCCAATAATGGGTCACTGATGCGAGAATTAACGAAAACCCACAAGTGATTCTTCAGAGTTTGGTCTGTCAATTTCAAATTAGCAGCAGCTTTATTAACAACTTTCAAGATATGGGTTACCACCAGATCGATGAGATAATCAACGTGGGTTCCACCCTTGACAGTAGCAATACAATTAACAAAGATGACATATTAATGGATTTATAAAGATATATGAAATTTTACACAGTGACATTGTAACTTAAGCAAACTGTTTGAACAACTGGTTCATACCCGTCGAAACTGTCCATTACTCGGAATCACGCAGAATTCCCAACCGTTGTCGAGTGTTAAACTACTGGAAGGTAATTGGGAATAGAGGTTCACATACTCAGGGACGGACTTGAGAGGAATATTTTACCCAACCATTTTAACATCCACAGTCTTTCCCATACACCCTACGATGTCAACCACCCTCCTTTTCACCAATCCAACTGTATCCTCTTCAAGACTTGTCATATTGAACCTGGACAAATCCGGCTTAAATTTTATTTTCGTCCATTTATCAGTAGCCTTGCACTTGCTTAGGATGGGTTCAGATGTTGTTGTCTTGTTGTTAGAGAACACTTGCAAGGCATGAGGACCAACAAATCAAACTTATAACAAAAACCTTGTAACCATCATCATCATAAACATAGATGATATATTTTGAACAATAGAATAACAAAATCTATCATCTCCTTCATCTTTACTTCACAAACTTCTCAAAACCAATTCCCAACATAGAATCGTCACCATAAATTTCAAAAGCTACTTTTCAATCTCAACTAATTAATTTTAAACCTAATACTGAATAAATCATATTTTGATTTTCCCAAACAATAAGAACAATTTGTCAAATTGGAAATTGAATTCAGTACGAAATTTTAAATCAAATCAAACAACCAAATTTGAATAACCGACCTCTTATTGTCAACAACCAAATTCTAGATGAACTGGTGATGAATTCACCCTTAAATATTTGTTCTACAACTCTAAGAAGCTCTCAGGGAAAAGAACTCATTGGGTTTTGGTTGCTTTTATTTGGTGATTTTTTATTTTTTTTGCTTCTGTACTTAGTAGATACATACATATACACTTATAGTAGATACATACATATACACTTATAGTAGATACATACATATACAATTGAGTTTTAGTCCTTATATTTTTGTTTTATTGCAAATAGATTCATTTTCTGATGAGCGATTGAATCAAATTAACGGCTGGGATTGGTTCCCGATACACCAGATAAATTAGGGTTGTTGTACAAAACCTTAAATCTCACAAAGAATCAATAATAATTTCTTTTAGAAAATAAAAATAAAAAATCAACAACATACTTGTTTGTTTTCCTAATCCATCAGTAGTTTCAATAATGAACTCCTTTGAGTAGATCATACCAATAGTGTTATCATTACTAGTGATCATCCAGGGAGAAAATTTAACCTTGATCATTTCATTTGAAACATCAATTTACACTTTAATTTGTTGATTATGAATAACTTTTAGTAGAATGTCATCAAGGTATTAAAGAAATTTGGGCCGGCCCTGACCCATAGTGAACGAAGTTCAACTTTGGGCAGCTGATTGGTGGGAGCAGATTTTTTTTTTTTAACACATTTGGATTAAAGTCAAATGCATTCGTTTACTTTGTTGGCATGAGCGTCAATACGGGATAGTTCTAAGGGGCAGCGAAAAGAAGAGAGGACTTTTCACATTTTGTAACTAGTTTTAGGTCCGTCTCTTGTTCTTTACTTTTCACCCAAAAAAAAAAAGAAGGTAAAAACAAAAGAGATAAGGGAAATATATTTTATTTTTTTAAATTATAAGAGTTAAATCGTTAATTTTTTTTAATCAATTACTAATGTATTGATCATCTTATTTTAATTACTCAATTTATTCACTTTTTTTCTTTTTTGGGTTAAACTAAATTTAGGCCATTTTATCGTATACTGAGTCATTGACTATAATGATATTTTAGGGCATCCATTATTTAGATTTTAATAAATTATGTTGATTGTATGGAAGGATTTTTAGGTATGCCTCCAGATTTATAAAAAAACACAACCACATTGAGGTGTCAAATTAGAAAAAGGTGGGACAAAAATGGTGAGTTAGTAATATCTTTTATTGGGTCTTTAAATAAATGTTTGATTAAAAACCTAGTGCTAGTGAATCTATATTTGAAGATTTAGATGAAAATTGTGTTAATGAGGCAAATGTTGAAGATTGGAACACACGATAACAATGGATTCTACATCATGAATGGTTTTTTCATTGTGTTTTTCTTTAAGATATTAGATATATAATTACATATTCCTCATATTTCTAATCGAAAAACTAGAACACATTTCATCAAATATTATTACTTATTTTTGTGAAGAAAGATCCTGTAAGAGTTTAGTTAATAATTCTGAATTTCTTTTTGATGGTTCTGGTAAACATTTTCTATCTCATATTATCCAAGAAAATTGACGAGTTTGGATAAGCAAGATATTAGGTGGCTAACATGTATTCAATATCTTTAGACAAAGTCTTTTGTTTTTGTTGCAAGTTGAAGCGTAGGAACACTATGAAATTAGCTAACAATGGATTCAGTGATTGCAATAATCTTAGTGGAAGGCTTTAGAGGCATGCAAACATTTACGAGCACCTAGATATTCATATTCTTTTTATTAAAGTTATTTTTTTAAGTAAATCTTTTTATTTCTATTATGCTTATAATCATCTAATAAGAATCATTTATTTACAATGTTAAGAAGAAGAAGATTGTCTAACAGTATATAACTTACAGGGCATCGAGGTTAACTTCAGGGCATCAATTTCGTAGGGTCGGCCCTGGAAGAAATGCTTGAATGTAAGTTATATATTTAAATAACATTGACCCGGACTTGTAGATCCACATATCTCCCTATTTTATGTCAACTGATCCTAAGTATTGATCTGGATTAGAAAATATCTTATTTCTAATAATATTTTCCTTTATCTTTTTAGCCTCTTGTACTATTTTGTTCTTATTCAAAGTACTCATTCTTCAAAGAGAAAGAGTTTGTTGAATGGAGATTATGAAGAAGAACAATTGATGGATATTATTAATCTGTTTCCTTTGAACATTTATAGAAGAATAACAGATCTAGTTGTGGTTGGTATCTATAGTCTTCTCATGAGAGAAAGATGATGGTAGAACAGTTGATGGAGACTATTAATCTGTTTCATTTGAATAGTTAAAGAAGAAGAACAAATCTAGTTATGGTTGATAGCTATAGTATTCTCATAAGAGAAAGATGATGGTAGAACAATTGATGGAGATTATTAATCAGTTTCATTTGAATAGTTAAAGAAGAAGAACAGATCTAGCTGTGGTTGATAAGTATAGTCTTGTCATAAGAGAAAGATGATGGTAGAACGATTGATGGAGATTATTAATCTGTTTCCTTTGAATAGTTAAAGAAGAAAAACAAATTTAGCTGTGGTTGATAGCTATAGTCTTCTCATGAGAGAAAGATGATGGTAGAACAGTTGATGGAGATTATTAATTTGTTTCCTTTAAATAGTTAAAGAAGAAGAACATATCCAGTTGTGGTTGATATCTATAGTCTTCTCGTGAGAGAAGATGGTGGTTCATAAACTTAAAAGATTTGAGATCAATACTTAGGCTCTGTGAATGGAGAAAAACAAGGTACTGTTAATATTTCTAGTCTAGTCTAGTGAAACAAGATGTAACCAATGACTGGAGATACTTAAAAGCTCATAATATTATCAGAAACGGATAAATAATAGCTCCCTTTGAATGCAGAGACTAGCTTAGATCTAGCTCTTGATAGAGATATTTCTAGTCTAGTCTAGTAACTGATGTAACCAATGATTGGAGATACTTTCACAGTTTTTGAATTCTCTTTTTAAGGTAAGTAATTACCACTACTTGTAATTACTCACAGTATACATTTTGAATTAATTTTTCAAAGGATTACGAGCAAGGATTTGCCATTAACTCCCATCACTTCCCAAACCTCTCATCTACCTATTTGAACATGAAGTTCCTTACGAGTGATTTTCAAAGAGTTGCATTCATTTACTTCGGAGATTAGAATAAAAAAAAAAGGTTGCAATAAAATGAACCTTAGTGATTCATATCATCCTATTCTTACTAATAACCAAAATGCCTTTGAAATCGGTCAGGTTGGTGAGAGTTCATCAACAAAAATAAATATATTTATTCAAATGCTTTAAAACAAAAAATCAGTCAAGTCTAACATAGTAAATTTTTGGGCAATATGTAAAAAAGCTCGGCTAGTTTGCGCCTAATAGATTGTAAAGATTGGAAAATCGACAAAGGACATCGTTATCGAGCTAACAAATTTTTATTTTAAGTGTGTATATTACATTATTTTCTGAAATTAAATGAAAATTCAATAATTCGAAAATAAAATGAAAAAGGATCAGTAGAAATTGGCTAGGTTAAGTTTTGGAAATGAAAATAAATTTCTAAGTAAATTAAACTGTGTGGTAAAAGAGTTGGTAGGGTAATTTCAACACAAAGAGTAACTTGGTTATTTTTGTATTTCTGAGACACTCCTCATATCCTAGATAGTGAAAAAATCTTCCTTTTTTTTCTTCTTTTATTATATGCATTATTAAACTTATTTTTATTTACGCTTGTGGTCATAAGCCGAGGCAATGCCACTACATTTGACAACATGTATTGGATACTTCAAGATTATTAATCAACCATCTAAATACGGTTTCATTTTTCCACGATACACGTATTTGGAGATTTTAATTTTGTGTAAAAATCCTGTAAATAATTTGTGTGATTTTCATTTGTTTTGTTAATAATTATAAACTAATCTCACTGTTTCATAATTAATGATCTCGTATATTGTTATTTAACTACTAAAATTAACCTAATTAACAACCGCAAAGTCTCAAGTTCAATTCCAAGATGCACACTAATTCATACTATTCTAAAGATGCACACTAATTTGTGATACGGTTCATACTATTCCTAGATGCACAAACATTTTCTATGTCTTTGAAACAACTCTGTTAAGAGTTAATCCGTGCTTCAGATTCTACAAGTCTCTCTTTCAACACAAAGAGATTTAGACGAAGATTTTGACATTCAAAATTCTTTAAACGTACATCTTTTTTACGATCTTTAAGAAGGGATTGTAAGAGATTATACCCAAAATCGTAACCTTTAAAAAGTTTTCTCATTTTCTTGTTTTCTAGACAAAGAGGAGTCGGAAACTCAGCCAAGCAAGATGTTGAATTCTTTTTATTTATGAGATGGTCAAAAAGCTTGATGTATTACGAGACTTTATCATCAACATCGTATCTATCGTGTGAATCACTTTCATTCGAAAGATCATACATCTGTTCATATAGGCGTGTTTCCCAGTTGTACACAGTTTCAGACAATGGAGAAGATGTGAGAGATTTATGAGGAGAAACAAAGCTTTGAATCAAGTCAGAACGTTTATGAACTGGTGATGCATTATTTAAGATAACACATCTGTCCATAGAGTCAGAGTGATACAAACACAGACTTATGAGGTCTTAGCGTGTTTGCCTGCTTCGATACCAATTGAAAAATGGGGCGTCTAACAACCACACCCAATATTTCATTAGGCAATCTGTATGGACTAACTCCAATATAATTCTAAGAGAATCAACTAGACAGTCAGACTAAATCAAGGAAAATACATGAATGCCAGTAGGACTCTATGCACTTGATTCCCTTAGCTGATTTCACCCACAACTAAGAGTTGTTATGACCCAAAGTCGAAGACTTGATAAACAAATTTTTCTCCCACAGAAAAGTCTATTCTGATAGACAAATTTGTCTCCCACAAAAATACCTACGAAGGTTTTGTTCCGTCTTTTGATAAATCAAGGTGAACATGAACCAATTGATAATCCGGTCTTATATTCCCGAATAACAGCCTAGAAATATCAATCACCTCACAATAACTTAATTATATGATAGTAGAACAAGTTATTGTGGAATCACAAAGAACGATACGAAGATCTTTGGGATTACTTTTTATATCTCACCTATCAAAGATAAATCTCGAGCAAATCTTAGAGAAGATAGTACTCAATACGATAGAACAAGTAAGATCAGAACACGCAACTACATAGAAAATAGTTGGCTCTAGCTTCAGAATCCGAATGAAGTCTTTAAGTTGTTAACCTATAATTGTTTTAGGAAAAACCTAAGTTAAAGGAGAATCGACTCTAGTCGCAACTAGTATCACACATGAGGTATGGGGATTAGGTTTCCCAGTTGCTAGAGTTCTCCCCTATATAGTTTTCAAATCAGGGTTTGATAACTTTATAACAAAGCAATCAATATTCACCGTTAGATGAAACCTGATTTAAGATTCAATCTAATATCTTTCCGCCGTTAGATGGTCTTAGCGTAACCGTACCTAAACGTGTATATTGAGTTGGCTCAATAACAGTTAATCGAAATTACCAACATGAAAACTTTTGTGTTAACCCTGTTCATCTCAACACTTCTAGATCAAATGAATCTAATTGTGTTACTCATATATTTGTTCAATTGTTTATATTCTCATAGAAGTATACAAGACGCAATTGAAGCAAAATCAGATTGATTCAAAAGAATTAGTTCATGAACATTTTAGCAACGGTTTGCAAAGATTGCATTGCTTAATTTATAAATGTATTTGTTCATGAGTATGAAATCATACTTAGCCGATTATAGAACTTAACCTAATAAGTTTGCAAACGGGTACGCAAACTTAAGTTCCGGACTTCGGTCATGTCCGACAGTTCGCAATTGGGTGCGCATACTATCGTTCAGGACTGAACTCAGAAGAATAAGCTTGCACACGGGTATGAAAACTTAGTTCCCGGACTTTGACAGTTAAAATCGTTCGCATACGGTACTTGGTTCTCGGGCCTGAATCATTCTATCAACCGTTTGCATACGGGTATGTATACTGTGCTATATCTAGACAATGGTCAATTGTTCTAAACTCTCATTTCAATCATTGAAACATTCTTAGAAGATGCCAATAGATGTCTCACACAAACTATTAGCTTATAATCAATTTTCAAGTGGTCGAATGATCAATACGAAATATTACGAGTCTACATCAAATGACTGTCTCACACAAATCATGTAAAATGTTACCATGTGATTTTCATATGATCATCTCTAGAATTTCGTCAAGAATAATGATGAACGTAGTTAAAGCAAAAATCTTTCCAATACATATTTCGAGAAAGATATTAGCCAGTTAAACTCAGCTTGAAATATCAAATGTGTATAATGTAAAGTCTATATAGCTATACGACTTTGTCTCAATAGGAGATCGAATAGAATAGACTTCTGAGTGATAGATGCATTCAAGTCTCCATGTACCTTTTGTTGATGAAGTTCCACAAGCTCTCCTTAGTAGTTCTTCGTCTTCAATCGATGAACGCCGTGAAGTCTAAAGCTCAAATACACATTCTATCCTAATCTGATACATAAGTATAAGTAGACTAGAAATCAAGACTTATAGTTTTGATAATTAAACTTAACAAACAAGCTTGAGATAGCAACGCTTGCGAGTTCGACCGAGCAGTGCTCTGACAAAATCTCCACAATGGCTATAGAAGTAAAAGTAAGGACAAAAAAATCAAATGGGATGGCTAGTACCTATATAGAGCTTATAACTTGGAATGGAGACATTTTGAGGCTGGTATGAAATTTGGTGTTGAACCACTATTCATCTAGAGCAAACCATTGGACCCACTACTTAAAATGTGAGCTTGTCACACATCTTAGGTATTGTTCAACACAAGTATTTTTCCTTCAGTTTGACCATTTGTTTGAGGATGGTAAGCACTACTAAGCTTCAGTGTGGTGCCTAATGATTTGAATAACCTGCCGGAACTGACTTATAAAGGTTTTTTTATTTATCATTGACAATAGACTAGGAAGACCACGCATCTTGTACACATTAGAAAGAAACTCCTCAGCAATTGTAATAACAATGATACATGACCAAGAGGAATAAAATGATTATACTTTGTTAGTCTATTCACAACCACCAAAATAACATTCTTCTTGTAAGATATATGTAACCCTTCGATGAAGTCTAAGGAAATATGTTACCATGCATGCAGTGTCAGGATTAGGGATAGGTTGAAGCAGATCAATGTGAAAAGTATTTTATCCCTTTTCACATTGACACACATCACAAGTAATGACAGTTGAATGATGTGATGTCTCATATTAGGTAAAAAAAAAAGAGGCTTAACTTTATTGTAAGTACCTATAATGCCAGAATGGCTACCTACAACAGAAGAATGTCAGGAGTGCAAAATGAAATGTCTGGTGTCCTTACATAAGCCAATCTAAATTCTACCTTTGAATATAATTACCTTGCATGTATGAATAATATTGTAGAGTGAGATTCACAAGGAGCTGAACAATGAATTATTGAGCTGACACATCTGATTTATAACTAGCCCATTGAGGTTGAGATAAGGACATAGCTAAGCAGAATATATCTGGTAGTCTTGACAAGGCATCTATATATCCTTATTATCTATTCCTTTTTTTATACTTGGTGATGACATAATCATAACCCATCAATTTGACAAGCCACTTTTGATGTAATGTAATAAATAAATTTTGTTTCATCAAGTACTTCAAAATTTGATGGTCTATATTGATGACAAATTGTTGACTGACTCAGATAATACTTCCACTTTTGGACAACTATGACAATTGCAAGAAATTCTTTCTCATAAGTTGACAAGGCTAAGGCTTTAGGAATTAAAGGTTCATTGAAGAAGTCAATTAGTTTATTTCCCTACATAAGTATAACTCCTACACCTCTGGAGCATGCATCAGTTTCTAGTGTAACAGGTTTGGAGAAGTCTGGTAAGGCTAGAACTGGTGCAGAAGTCATTGGAGACTTGAAGGTACATAAAGGAATATTTACATCCTCTCTCCAAAAGAAGGAATCCTTATTGAGAGTGTCAGTGAATGGTTTACAAATTGTTCCATAATCTTAATAAACTTTCTATAGTATCCTATAATTCCTAGACAATATCGAAGGTATTTCAAAGTCTTTGGTTGAGGCCAACTCAGCATATCAGCAACCTTGTCAGGATCTGCAGCCACACCATCAGTAGTGATGATATGGGCCAAGTATTCAAGTTCAGGTTTATAAAATGTGCACTTAAATAACTTAGCAAATAAGAAATATTTTCGTAGTAAAAATAAAGTAAGTTGAATGTGCTCCAAATGATCTACAAGATATGAACTATAGACCAAAATATCATCGAAAAACATAAGAACAAATTTTTTGAGAAATGGTTGAAACACTTCATCCATGAGCTCCTAGAAAATTGTAGGGACATTAGTAAGCCCAAATGGAATTACCCTAAATTCATATATAATGTCCATGGTGAGTACGAAAGCAGTTTTCAGAATGTAAGGTTCATGGTTCATATACTCTGATCTGATAACACCCAGAACGTAAGTCAATCTTAGAAAAAAATATTTGTACCATTCAACTCATCTAGCAGCTTATTATTAGAGGAATATGGAATTTGTCCTCTATAGTTAGGTCACTCAACTTGCGATAATCGACATAAAATCCCCATGTACCATCCTTCTTCTTCTTCAGTAGATGTATATGGGAAGCAAACCGACTATGTCTGTGTTGTAACTCCTGCATGAAGCATGTCGTTTACTAAAGTTTCAACCACAGAGTTATAAAAATAAGGGCATATATAGGGTGTCTGAGATGTAGGAGTAAATCCAACCTTTAATGGAATTTTATGGTTTAAATCTCTTAAGGGTGAAAGTTGAGTTGGTTCTTAGAAAACAACTGCAAATGTCTCTAGTAAAGCAGAAACTTTTTCCTGCATTTGAGTGAGTCTTTTGATAGGTGGTAATGTAGTGTCAGTTTTAGTGGGCGTAGTAGGATAGGTGATGATATGAGATGTTGAATAGACAGTTGGTTTAGTAAAACCTACAGATCATGAGAAAGAGGGTTTGACAGCCAGAATGTGGGTGAAAAACAGTTAAAGGTGGTGGAGTATATGGTCTAGAAGATTTTACTGGTTTAGGATAATGATTGACTGAAGCATGTTGTATTCTAGCCAAGTAAAAGGCCTGAGAATTAGATTCTGGTTTGAATATTTAGACAATGTTAGGTATTTCTTCTAAACCACTTATAGAACTGAGTGTATAAACCTCTTTAGTAGAGATGGGTTGTCAGCAACCATAAAACTCTTATAGTGTTCCCACTGATAATAATAATCCTCAACAATAGTTATATGTGGGAGTTTATTAAAACTATCCACATAATTATCATGAGCAACATCTTAAAATCTAACACATAAATACTGAACAAATGTATCCCACGAAATTAACCGTTTACCTTGTTGATAGTTCATGAACCATGGATTTACCTGAGAATAAAAATGAATCGTAGCTAGTATAGTCAAAATCGCTCTTCAAGGTTAATTACTCGCCATGTAATCGCTACTCGCTATATGTAATGCGATTTATGATTTTTAGCGATTAAGGCGGACGATTTTGCCGATTTGGATTTTGGACCGATTTTCAAACAAAACGAGTTGGCGATTTTTCCGAGTTGGCCTTGCATGCACTAAAATCAGAAAAATTATATTACGTAAACTCTTATATAGGAGTTATCAAATGTAAAAACCTTTAAAAAATAATAAATAGGTTCAATATAACAATGTTACACACTTATTACATGATAGTGTTAAAATGTTAATTTCAATTAGGTATAAGCCATGACCCATGATTAGCAATATATAAGTCTCTGATAAATATATTTCAAGTATTAGGCCGAGTTTTAGCGATTTCCAAGTCTAAACTCATTGTTCCTTGATCCAAGCTGCCCAACCAATAGGACCGGGGAGCCATATCAAATCGTTCAGAGTTAGGAAATTTTTGAAGGTAGAAATATCTTTCGCACTTAAGAACCCAACCACGAGGATTAGAATTATTTAATATCGAAAAATCCACTTAGGAATATGAGTAAATTTACCTGGTTCCTTGTGAGATATTCCCTTGATGAGGTCACAAAACCCATTGAAGGAATTTATGGAATTGGTATGAGAATCGGAAACTGAACCTGGATTTACTTGTTGATTTAATTGTGACATAATTTTTTGATCTGATCCAAACAGTTTACAAAGGTCAGCAATATTCAAATTCAAAGTTTGAAAATCAGAATCCAATATCTATGAAAAAATTCCTCAGCTCAGTCAAGGTTTCAGCTTTTTGAAGAGCTGTGATGGCGAAGTATTTTATGGTGGGTTTATCAGGCAAAAACATGATTATTGTCCCATAAGTGAATCTGATACAAAATGTAATGTACTGATATATACAATTACAAGTAGAAGATGATGATGATAATAACTAAGATATTTTCTCTGGAAAACCAGAGCCTAAATCTTCTTTCGAAAATAAAAATATTTTTCATTGATCAAATTCAGGTGTTCACAATGATTAACCTTAAATAACCTAATTGAAATAACTGCATCTCAACGGTTATTATTATTACAACAACCAAAAACACGAAACTCGAAAAAATTAACCATAGTAATATTTAATCATGTTTTCTCTCTAAACTACCCTTTCTGAGAAGTTGCTAAAATAGAATTAAGGCTTAAGCCCAATACAATTATGCAGGTACATGACAAATTTTAGAACATAGCTTGGGAAAAATATGAAAGATTCCAACTTGAAAGCAATTAGACCTGACACTGGGTTTGGTGAAGAAAAAACGAAGAAAGATATACTCGCTTGCTATTATGTTCTCTGCCACTGCCTGAATTGTAAACGCTCTCTCGCTAGGTCAGGTTGGAGAACGATTTACAGTGTTTTTTTTTTTTTGCTGACACGACGTCTGAATCTAACTCGCTCCCTGACTCGGTTCGAGTCAGATGTCAGACGTCATACCATTTTTTTTTAAAGTTAGATCTGACTCACGACCCGACTCAGACCTAACCCCCTAACTCGGACTCATTTAAGTCAGTGAATAAAATGTCCCTGAGTCATGACACTAAGCCACTAACTCGCAATTTAAAAAAAAAAAAAAGATAAATCAGACGTGACTCAAAAAACAAACATATTAAGTCAGATCCAAATAAGTCAGATGATATCATTCAGATCCAGATGAATTAAATTCAGACACCTCATATGAGTCGGGAAAAAATAGACAAAGTCTTACATATTTTTTTGCAAGTTTGGCGAGAGTGAGTGAGGGTACATAATCGGACTCGAAACGTAGTTTAACTCAAACAGATACGGTCGTAAAAGATAACGGTAATTACGAAGTGTGACCCACTCTTCGCCATCCCAACTCCCAACCCAACTATATAAATTCCCTCTTCATCACACTAAATCGCTAAAACCCTAACTGTAATAGAAAAAAAAGAAAAAGACCCATTACCGCTAGTTTTCTCTCCAAAGTCAAGCTCAAATTCTCGGCAATGGCGACTCGCTCATTAGATGAAGAAACACAGAAGAAAATCATCCGCCAGGTTTTAAAATTCCAACCCTAATTTCCCCTCTTTTATTTCAGTGTTAATTTGATTCTAAAAATCTCTCTCTTTTTTTTTTTTTGGCCTTTTTTAGGTTGAATTCTACTTCAGTGATAGCAATATTCCAAGAGACGGGTTTCTGAAGAAAACCATTGAAGAAAGTGAAGATGGATGTATCCTATTTAATCAGTTAATTTGATTAGGTTCTGTTTTTTTTTTAGGGTTTAACAAGTTTTTATTGATTTATCTAGTTTATTCAATTTTGTTGGTCTTGACTGTGATTATAGTGGTTAGCTTGGCTTTAATTTGTTCATTCGCTCGAATGAGACTTCATCTTGGTTTGGGTGGAGAGTTGAAACCAGAAGATGTTTCTGAAGATACATTGAAAGCTGTTTATGAAACCCTAAAAAAAACATCTACGTTTCTCAAATTCTCCGAAGATGGTAAGTTTGATTCGTTTATGTTGAGTTTACTTGTTTGTCTGCGGTGGGGTTATTGCTAATTTGTGCAACTTTTTGTTCATTTATGCAGGGAAGAAAGTTGGTAGGAGAACTGGGCTTCCAAAACCAGAGGTTGTCCACCAAATTGATGAAAGAACTGTTGCTGTATCGCCTCTGGAACATGATGTTACTCGGGAAGATCTGGAGACCTTCTTTTCTCAATATGGAAAGGTAATCGACACTTAATATGTCCGATTTCGTTAAAGGGTTTAGTCATTTTATGGAACTTCGTGTGAAAACTGCGATTGGGTAGTTGGGAAAACAATGTGAGAACTAATTTAAGAGTTCTATTTTTAGATATTTTTTAAGTTTAAATTGATTTTGCTGTGAATCATCATTTGTTAGCCTACGTACAAGAAACAAGGCACTTAGAATTGTTCAGAACAACAAGTGATGCGATATTAGTTAAAAAATGCCATTGTTGTGGGCAAGAAGGGTTTTGTTTGGCTGAAACTATGTTCTTGATGTAAGTGGTGAGAGTCTACGTGGAAATGGATAACATAAAAAAGGCACTTGGAAATGTCTTAAACAACAAGTGAGGCCACATCAAAATGCTACCATCGTTAGTAGGCAGTAATGGTCTTGTTTAGCTGAAACAGCTATGTCCTTGATTTGGGTTTCTAATAGATCTAAATCTGCGAGTAATGTTTAATGTTGTATATAATACACTTCAGGCATTAGTACTATTATCATATTGTTTGTTAATATGCTTGACATGGATATAATTCTTTTTTTTTTACACACTGGTATTGTCATGATTAACATCATTTAAAATGTGTTATGCTTTGTATTTGACTAGTCTTGTTCCTCATTCAGGTGAATAGTGTAAGGCTACCTAAACATGTTGGAGATAAAAAAGTCTTTTGCGGTACTGGGTTAGTTGAATTCTCATCAGACGAAGATGCTGCAAATGTTCTTAAGCAAAGCCTATCTTACGCTGGCACTGAGCTTGAACTAAAACCTAAGTAAGTCGTCGTTTTTTTGGTGGTTGTTCATTTCGTCTTTCATTATGACAGATATTCGGATATGATTGAACTTATACATTGAGTTTCCCATGATATTTTTAACTTGCTTATAAGAACTTGTAAAGCCTTTATCTGAGAACCTTAGTAGCATTCTCCTTGTCCAGTTTGCTTAAATAATGACCATACAGTAAGGATCAACTACCATGTGCAGACCAATTCATTGCCACAGAGTGAAATGAGTTGGGAGAACAGCGTCAAATATTCCTTATATTTTCTCAACTACCATATCTCGTATATTTTCTCACTCTCTTCGATTTCTGCTAATTGTTGCTGTTGGATTTAAATTTCATTTGCACATAGAAAACCATTTGAAGTAGAATGAAACATGTTGTTACTTTATCTTTGGTGATTCAGGAAGGATTATCTCGTATATTTTCTCACTCTCTTCGATTTCTGGCAATTGTTGCTGTTGGATTTAAATTTTGTTTGCACATAGGAAACCATTTGAAGTAGAATGAAACTTGTTGATACTTTATCTTTGGTGATTCAGGAAGGATTATGATGTTGAAAGAGAAGAAATGGAAGTTGAACTTGAGAAAACTCGCGCCTTGAGAGAATCTAAAGATAATACCAACTCTGAGCCAGAGTAGGATCCCTTATTTCCACCCCACACTTTTTGGTCTTCTCCTTTTTAGCTGTTCCATTGTTCTTGGTATGTTGTACTTACACTGGGTATATTATTTCACAGCTATCCCAAAGGTTTAATTATTTCTTTCAAGCTAAAGAATATCTCAGCAGGAGGATCTGGTGAAGATACAGCCATTCCTGAGGCTACTGATGGTGAAGTTCCAGAAGGTCAGAAGGCCTCAGAAAACCCTGAAGAAGCTGAAAAAGAAACTTCAGCTATGGAGACTGACAATGACAAAAATACAGGAGAAGGTAAGAGTAAAGAGAAGTCAGATGAGGATGGCAATCAAGAGAATGTAAAGAAGACAACAGTAGGGGGACCTGGCAGTGACGACGAGGATATTGTCACACGTGAGGATATGAAGAGCACCTTCGGTAAATTTGGAACCGTCAAGGTATTTTATTTGCATGGATATTTTTCTTGACATGATTGTTTGGTTGTGTTGATATTCCTGCACTCTTAGCAGAGCCAAATCTTTTCAATTTCTATAATTTCTATACTTTCAATTTCTCCACTCTATCTTGCGTTCTCTTTTATGCTATTCTGGGTCCTGCTGTTGAAAACTTAAAATATCTCAAAAAGCACTGTTAAAGAGAACATGATTTGTATAGTGTTCTAGTTCTTTCAACAAGATTCTAACACGGTTTCATTTCTTCATGGTTTTCATGTATATGTAGTACGTTGACTACACAAGGGGAGCAGAATCAGGTTACATACGTTTTGAAGATCCAGAAGGAGCTCAAAAAGCTCGTGCTGCAGCAGTGCTGGTCGAAGGAGGCCTGGTTGTTAAAAGGAATTACACAGCTTCCTTGGAAGCAGTAACCGGTATGGTCTGCTCCTTGTACATGATTCAAGTGTTTCTATGTTCGTGCAATTCGATGTTTTCTGGAAGTGTACCCGTGTATATAAACTAGCACAAAGTAAAGTGTTTCATCTCTTTACCTCAGGTGATGCTGAAAAGGAGTACTGGGGATTACTTCGTGGTAGTCAGGTCAATCGTCGTCAAGGGGATAAAGGCGGAAGGTGTGTAATCATTTTACTTTCCAGTATAGAAAGCACAAATGAAAATTTTAAACAGACAGCAGACTTTTTATTTCCTTTTTAGTACAGATTTCCTGGTTATCTTCTAAATGAAAAACATTGCTCATTGGCAATGTGCAGGGGTGGAAGAAACTTTAGAGGACGAAGAGGGAATGATTCTGGGAGGCCACATAAAGCTCAAAGAGTTTGAGCTTAAAGTCTATGATGACTAGATAGACAGTAGTCTCTTTGTTCGGAATTTTGGTAAAAATGTAGGGGACTGTAAGAGCCAAGTTATATGTTATACGAGCTATAATAGTTACTCTTTTAAGTGTTTAATCCTCTCTTTTAATGGATAATATGAAATCGGAGAGTTCTTTTTGTTGCCACTTTAGTGCTGAACTGTGATACTGCCATGTTAACCTCATTTCATCGTTCTTCCTTTTAAGCTAGATTCTGATAACTGTCAATTCCATCCTTCCTAATGCTAGATTCTTTATCTTTGTATTTGAAACCAAGAAACTAGCCGGAAACCAGCTCCACGGATACAGGATAACCCAAAGGAGTCTAACAAGTGGATCCTACTGTATAAATTTTACTATTCTGGCTAACCTTTGTCTATTCTGATATTTCTGATAAATATCTACCTCTCCATCTCTATCTTTAACATTATTGTCATGTTGAGATGAATCAGCAAATTTAGATTTTTATCATCTCTGGGCCTCTGGCATGTCTGTGTCCTTACAGTGAGGAGATAGAATAAAAGGGAAATAAATATTGGGTTATGTGCCATCATGAAAGCTGCATTAAATAGAAATCTCAGGCTCCTAGCTGCTTGGATGAGATTAGCTTCAGCTATAGAATCTTGAAAGTTTTCTAGCTCATTTTTCACTGTGAGCCTTCCAGGATTCTTTCTGTTGTCTTTGAAACTTTAGAGAGTGAGCATGTTGGAAGGTAAAGCACTGATAGAGGACACAGACATGCCATTAAAGATGCAAATCCAAGCCATGACTTCGGCTTCGCAAGCACTGGACTTGTACGACGTCTTCGATTGTAAATCCATTGCTGCCAAAATTAAAAAGGTTGTTCATCAACTATGGTCCATGCCCATGGAACCCTTTTTTCTTCCTCTTCTTGCTACAGAAAACTGGAAAAAAACTAAGACTTCTTGAATACATTTTGCTTGCAATTTTTTTTCATAAGCTTTCTGTTGTTTTTCCTGCAGGAATTCGACATGATATACGGATCAGGCTGGCAATGCATTGTGGGTTCAAACTTCGGTTGTTACTTCACCCATTCTGAAGGCACTTTCATTTATTTTACATTGGAAACGCTCAATTTCCTCATCTTCAAAGGCTCTTCTTCTAGTACTGCTGCTGCACACACTAATTGATGAGGGCTTGCAATTTCTTGATATAGGATTTCTAAGGCTCTTCTGTAATACATGAACTTATCTTGGTACCAAATGTCTGAATTTTTAGACCCTCAAGAAAGACTCCTTTGTTGTTTCAAATGCCATGGTCAGAGAAAAACTAAACAGTCCACCTTAATCTGTCAAGGAATACAATTTGCTTGAGATGTAAAATGCCGAAAAATAAACCAGCCTCTAAACTCATGTTTGGGATCATGAATTCTTTTATGTACATGGCATAACAGCCCAACCAACAATAGATGAGGTACTACTCCCATCTGTTAGCTTACACCTAGAAAATTCTTTGTAGATTTTGTGACTGAACAACAATGACAAATTCAACAAGTACAGATAATGATCTGTTAACATATTAGTAGTTCTGTAACGAACTCATCAATCAGTTCACTTAGAACTTCCTTCTCCACTATACCTATCATGTGCTCAGCATCATCGACAGAAAATCCGCTTGTCCAACCCAAATCCCATCCCCCATTACCCAGCATTTCCTTCCTCTTGAGATCAATTTCCAACATCCTGTGCAGTTTATCTACAGGCACAATACTATCACCATCATCTTTACTGTAACTTTTCAGAATCTCCATTTCATTGCAAATTTCTTCAACCAACCCATCCAGAGAGATGGCAACTCTTGAATTCGCGACATGGGTCCTTATAAGAGGATGGCGTGATTGTGAGTTCCAGTGGCTTTTATGCTCCATAAGCTCATTTGAGTAATCCAAATAGAGTCTGCTTTTGATCATACCGACATCTTCGAATGATGTTGTTTGTAAAACCATTAGTTGGTTTACATTGAGATCAAAGAGGTCTTCTGCGTAATTGACAAATGATGTACTGCTTAAGAAAAACTCCTTCATGTTGATTTCGGGTAAAGGAATAATAGCCTTCTTATGGTCAAAATCCTGCTTTGCCTCTTCTGAAGTTGAGATGTCAGTGCTACGTTCATTGATCTGCAAGGTAATTTCACCCAGAACAGTTTGATCTTCGTGTTTGTAATCTGCAGGTTGCCCACAGAACATGTAAATATTTTGGTACACTGATAACATTTGAGCCATATTCTAAGAATTGCTACGGATTCATGTACTTGTTGAGTTATTAAGTTGAAAACAAGTGCACCAACTCCATACTTTTCTATTTAGTTAACTTAAATTAGGATGAACAATCATTATGTTTCCATGACAGAACGCTTTAGTTTAGCTTTTTGCATACCAAACACACTATGAAAAACAATCATTTGGAGTAGTTATATTTTTGGAATGTTGGGTAGTTTCATGTTCCCGTTCTTACTATGCATGAATACTGGAATTACCATTAGTGTTATATGTAAAGAATTATGAATTACCTCTCACGTGAACTTTTGAGGCCTCCAGCTCTTCATCTTTGCCTGTTGACTGTTGGTTGTCAGTGGAGGTGCTTGTAGAAGTGGAAACAGAACTCAATGAATCTGCCTGTTGGATTTCATTTGCTCCATCTTTGCATTGTGAAGTATTGGTCTGCAAACATAAATTGAATCCAGTGCAATTGTATTTCCTTGTTTTTTCCCTAATAACTATGAACATGTGTCTAAAATCAGGAGAAAAATGTACTTGGGGAGGAGAGTTTTTAAAGTAAACAATTTATAACCAATACTTACAATGGCAGCCTCTAATAGAGAATCTCTCACTGGTTTTGCTTTCCTTGTCAGAAGTTTCTTCTTTTGATCAGTGACATTTCCCTGCACGGGTTTTACTGAACGTTTCAAGACAGGGTTTGGAGTGGTAACTTGTTGGTGATGCACGCGATTCCTTGTGGCGGTGGATCCATTTTCCAGCTTCCTCACTTTAGTAGAGACTGCTCTGACATGTTCAAGTGATCTTGCTGGAGTTGATGCTTTTGCAATCTCCTTTTGCATTGGCTTTCTTCTCGTGGGCAACGTCTGTTCAATTTTGCCTACTTTGATGTTAGACTTCTCTATTTTCTCAATTTTAGGAGCAGGAGCAACAGAAGAATCTTTAGTTTTATGGGTTGCAGCCATTTCTGGAGTTTTAGGTCGTGGTTTCTTGAGTATATGTTTAGACAAAAGATTTCCATCTTCGCGGATTACTTTTCTGGCTCGAGTTTCTCCTTTTGCTTTCAATCCCCCACTCATGGTTTTAGAGTTCGGAACTTCTTGATCCTGGGCAACAGCTTCAATTACATTCTCTACTGTAACTTCCAACCCTTTAATGATCACTTTTGGCTCCTCAGTAACCAAATCCTGTACAAACTTTTCATCTTCCATTCTTCTTGACTTTCCCTTGTAGAATAATGAGGCTCCTTCCTCTTGACTAAACCTTTTCACCTCTCGACTTGGAATGCGTATAGGCTTAATTATCACAATCGGAGGCATTTCATCATCTATTGGAAATGATTTTTTGGGAAAATGCGACAGTGACTTGCTTTTACTCTGCAGGAGCCCCTTAAACTGCATGGTTTCAATGATTTCTTGTAGAGTCCTCTCTGGGTCTGAAATTCGACTGACAAAGTACGGGTTCATTGCCTTTGGTTTTTCAACATCAGATATGGGTCTTCGTGGAATCAAATCCTTCTCGTTGTCTGGCAGTCTTGGAGCAAGTTGCACTGATTCTGGTGGAAAGTCTTCAAGACCCATAAGCTTTGCAATCACACTACGGGATTTCGCCTTCTTCTGTGTCCCTGTAGATGAAAGAGAACTGTCCACAGAAGAGAAATCATTTGACAAAACCGTCGAAGAGTGACTTGAGCTCGTGGTAGGAACGTCTGAAACTGAATTTAGAGATGCATTTTCTTCATTTGATGAGACTGGCAACAGGTTTTGCCGCGAAAGACTATCTCTTATGACTTTTTTGAGCTCATCGCTGCAATTCTTCGACGACCCGCCAGTCGAAAGCCGTGAATTCTCAATACTTCCATGGTGAACTCTCTCGGCATACCTCCCCGAATCAACTCTCTCAACTACAAAGCGCCCAGAATCAACCTTCTCAATTCCAAAGCGCCCTGACTCAACTCTTTCAACTCCAAAGCGCCCAGAATCAACCTTCTCAATTCCAAAGCGCCCTGAATCAACTCTCTCAACTCCAAAGCGCCCGGAATCAACCTTTTCAATTCCAAACCTCCCGGAATCAACCTTTTCAATTCTAAACCGGCCTGAATCCACTCTTCCGGTTCCTACTTCATCAAACTCTTGAATTTGCAATTCATGTTTGTTCTTCAACTGAGACATATATTTTGAAGCTTCTTGCATCTTGCAAAGCATGATAAGAGAGTCTTGAAGATCTAAAGCACCTCTCAAAAGATCTTTTGCAATATCATCTGAATGCTGCCCATTCATAATACTCCCATTTGACCATGAATCAATCATATGGTTTAGATTTTGAGCTCCTCTTGAAACCTCTAACAACTGATGTGATGAAGATTGTGGAGCATTTCTATCTTCTCCTCTGTATGAATCATGACGGCTCGTCGTCGTCTTTCGAGTAGGACAAATCAAATTATGTCCTTTTTTGGATTTTCTTATTGTCTCATTCCCTGCTACTCCATTTGGATCATCACATGATACAAGTGATCTATAAACTACTGATTTTAAACTGTCTTGAGGCATATTCTCTACAAAAATAATTGACAAATTCAGATAAAAAAAAAAACTCAAAAAAAAAAAATCACGAAACATCATTTTCATTCTATAAATTACTTACATGATTTTGGATTTTGTAACGAAGATTTACCCAGAAACTTCTCTGTTACAAGACAAAGCATGACGAATTAGTTGAAAAGACTTCAAAAAATCAAACAGTTTTTGAGTGTAAAGGGGGAGACAAGAGAGAAATTTCAGACCTTTTGGTGAAATCCTGCTGTTTCCTCTGCTGTTAATTGATCAACTGAAGCTCCTCCTGTGTTGGTCTCTATCTGTAATCAAATAACCAGATAAGAACAGAGACATGAGAATTAAAATGCAGTAAATTTCAACCATAAATGCAAAATTAATTCAAACAAAAATTAAAACCTATAGTCAGAAATTTGCTACCTGCTGCTTGTGAGTTTACTAGGCTCTTCTCCCATTACTGTAAACAGAACACTTCTTCTCTCTGTTTCACAGAAGGATGGAGGGGTAATCTTAGTAAACTTAAAAAATCAAAAATAAAGTATAAAAGTGATAAAAAGATTTTTGGTTCATCACCATAAACATGTGATTATTGTCTCTGTCAATAAATGTTTCAACTTTCAACCGATTTCCTCCTTCCTCTGTTTTTTTTCCTCCTAGTACCTTCATAACAAAAAAGAACAAAACCCATGTGAGTAACCAATCAAAATTCCAGAAATTTCTTAAGAAACTGCTGAAATTGAATGAAAATACCTCATGGCAGACTAAGTTTCTTCCTCTGTTTTAGCTCAAAGTTTGAAAACAAATGAAACCCAGATTACAAATTCTATGATTTCCACCAAAAACTTATAATTTCTACTGAAATTGAAGTGAACCCATGTATGTTATTGGGATTTAAACAGGGTTTATCAACTGATTCCCCTTTTTTAAGTTGCAGAAAACAAGAGAAGAACGCATACACATATACAGTGGTTGAATTTGTATTTTTTGAATTGGAAAAACAGAGTAGTAGTTGAATTGACTTGTCTTTATTCTGAAGTCTCTTATCAAATCATCTCTTCTTTTTTAGTTAAAAGATTTCATTTTTAAATTCTACTACTATATTTCATTTTTTAATTTCACGAGTAAATAAGAATTTAATTTACTGTTTAATTTTATTCATTTTAAGGGAAATTTCAGTACCTGTCGGTATATTTCTTGCAGGGTACTACAGTGGAAATTCTGATTACGGTAATGACGAAAGAAAGAAACCAAAGCTAAACCCAATCCAAAACTACAGTAATTTGAATTCTTTTTTTGATCTGATGTAGTGTACTGTTCTCATGCTGTTGTGATTTTACGGCGCCAAATTGTTGTGAAATCATAGTCTATGATTGCGGCTATGACTTGCCGGGAAGTATCACACGGCTTTGGCCAATTACGCAACTAATGACCACCTCAATTTGCATCTTCATTGTCATCCGATCCGACAAGAAAAAAAAAAAAAGATACTTTGAACTTGTTTTTGAAACTCCAGACGTTATTCCCGGTATTTATGCTTCTGAAGTGCACTCTTTAGGAGTCCGGTTTTGAGCACATTCTATATTGAAATTTTATTCTGTCCCATTGATTTTATTTTGGGAGTTAGTTTGGATCAGGTCCCATCATATCCCAAATATTTTTCTTGGATAACCATGGAAAGTAATATAAAATTTTGTCAATTATATACAATAGAAATTATATTTGGCGTAGTATCCGGTTTCAATTCACTTATGGATACATTTTAAGCACTCTCTTATAACATGTTTGGATATTAGACGGAAAAATGATTTTATTTTTTCCAAAAGGAGAATTCAATCTCATAAATCACAAGCAAAATTATTATAAATCATTCTGATTTTGAAAAATTATGTATCCAAACTAATTTTTAATTTTAGAATGTACAAAAATCGAAAAATTATTTATAAATGTATAACAAAAACATGCTAATGCTATTAAGGTCACATGTTTCGTTTTTTTGCAGATTATACGGGAAAAGAAAAAGCTTTTGTACCATGCCAGAATAGATAGCGTCTAGCTCGTGTAGGTGTACCATAGAACATCAATCAAGGAATCAGAGAACTTGGATGGATTTGAAACGCATCTTAGATTGAGGTGGTCCCACTTTAACAAATCACGTGTATCCATATTTAAGGGTATTCTGGTCACTGTCAATTTTTAATGTCTTTGCAAACGAAGCCCCACATGATTTGCTTAAATGCACCCAAAAATAGGATTCTAGTTTTGTCTGGAACCAAAATTGGTACATTTTGAACTTGAAAAGTTAGGTTTGAAGTTAAGTGCATCTGTTGATTTCAACTACCACCTACCGACTCTTCATACAAAAATCAGTTTGCTATCAACTCCATTTTTTTTCCGTCCAAAAAGAGGTTAAACCTCATTAGATATAATGATAACTCTGATTTAGGAAATCAGAAAACTTACAAAGATGTTTCAAGATCATTACATATTCATACAAATTATAGTATCTCAACAAATTCTTTTCCATCAATTCTATATTTCCAAATCTAAGAACTATTTCAGAAGACCTTCTTTTCTCTCTCAATGGAGAAAACAAAACATACAGGGCCAAACAAGTTTGGGAAACAAAACTAGTTTGTATCAAGGAACAAGCCAATGACTGGATCAGATCCAACCCAATGTTTCTCAGAACATGTGAATAACATGGACTGTGGTTTTTAAATTTAGATTGCCTATTGCAATCAAGGTGATAAAGACCCAAGTACTAACAATAGCCAAGGTAGTAACCAAAGTAGTGTTTGGATCTTGCAACAATGAACATCACGTTAGACGTATCAAAATAATATGTAAAGAACTAATCCGAAACAACTCTACCGAAATAACTTGACGAAGGCAGAATCACAGGTTCAACAAGTTGTCCTTAGCACATTAGTTCGCGGGTATACTCGAGTTGAGTAATGCTAAACCCCTCACAGCGAAGATGTTTCCAGGATAAGACTGCCTGATATAACTTGAGTTAGCACAACACAAGTTACCCTCTCTTCGAACTTAGCAACGGGGATGGAAGTAAAACCGTATGGAGAAAACCCTAGAACAAAAGAAGAATTTTCGGTGTTTAGAAAACAAAATTTCGAGATGTATTTAAAGGAAAAGATTCTTGCGAATCAAGTTAGGTTTTGGTTTTTCTTCAAAAAACATGTAAAAAGAATTTACTATAAATAAGACTCTTAAAAATATTTTTGAAATCAATTTCCTAAAGAAAAACTCGCCAAAAATAAATCCGAGTAGAAGAGGAACTTAGTGCATGGTATACGCGCATATCGCATGGGTCAAAATACGTATTTTTGCCCACCCGCTCCACCGACGTTTTACAATTCATACATAAGAGTATGATTATATAGTGGAGCTCCTCTTTAGTTTTCCACAATGTGGGACTAAAGGTTCCACTTCATTCAACCAAAAAATGAGTGAGTATCCTTAGACCCTTAGAGCAACCACAGTCATGGGAGTAAAGAGCAAATACCATCGAAATAGTAGACATTGTGGAGCGAGTAAAGAGCAAATACCATACCAAAGACCAAATCCCAGACCATATTTCGTCTTTACTCTGGTCTTTAGTCGGGCGCAAGGAGGAGATTACGCCTGGTGGGGCGTAAGCTGAAACTACGCCCGTATTAAAAAATAAAATAAAATGGGGCGTAGTCTGAAACTACGCCTGATGGGGCGTAATTCAAAGTTACGCTCCATAACAAAAAAAAACAAAAAAATTGGGAGTAGTCTGAAACTACGCCTGATGGGGCGTAACTCAAAGTTACGCCCCATAACAAAATAAAAATAGTGGGCGTAGTTTTAAACTACGCCTGATGGGGCGAACTTTCCTGATTACGCCCGACCAAATTTTTGCTCCTGCACCGTAGTGTCACAGCACGGAGTAAACCAAATTTTTTGGTTTTTTTTTAGTCTTTGATCTTTGGTTTTGCTCGTATGACTGCAGTTGCTCTTAGAGCAACCACAGTCGCAGAGTAAAACCAATTTTTTTTAGTAAAAAGCAGACGCAATGGAGAAGGACTAAAGATTAAAGACCAGACTATAACCAAAACCCAGACCATATTTAGTCTTTAGTCTGGTCTTTAGTCGGGCGTAATTTAAGACTACGCCTGATGGAGCGGGGTGTTGGGATTGCGCCTGATGATGGGGCGTAACTCAAAGTTACGCCCCATAAAAAAAAATTGGGGCGTAGTTTAAGACTACGCCTGATGGAGCGTAGTGTTCAGATTCCGCCTGATGATGGGGCGTAACTCAAAGTTACGCCCCATAACAAAAAAAAAATAGAAAAAAATGGGGCGTAGTTTTAAACTACGCCTGATGTCCCGACCAAATTTTTACTCCTGCACCGTAGTGTCACAGCACGGAGTAAACCAAATTTTTTGGGTTTTTTTTTGTCTTTGGTTTTAGTCTGATGACTGCAGTTGCTCTTAGGTCATTAGATCAAACCACACCAAGACCAAAATCAATTTTATTAAAACTCATTTTTCTCTAACAAGCAACAGTGGTAGTCTAAATCGGTCTGTAAAGAATGATCATATCATGCGCTTTGGGAACGATATGGAGTTGGTCCTATAATCGGTCTGTAAAGAATGATCTTTTTTTTTTCCCAAAGAATGTAATGTCATGTTGGGTGCCTGAATAGAAAGTTTGTGAATAAATAATTGCCAATGGTATTTCATTTTTCATTTTATTAGAAGACAATGATCAACTCTAAATCCACACCCTTTCTCTTGCAAATAATTCATCTTGTTGCTAACCAACAGAAAAACTTATCACAAAACAACAAGATTAGTTTGATTAAACAAAGCCGCTTATGCCATAATTAGAAAGAAAAGGACACATGACATGCCATAGAGAAAGAAGAAAGAAAAGTATCTGTACCAAACCCATGCCAACAAGCAAGCAAGATCTCCCTTACCAAAATTTTGGAAAAATTAGGGAAGTAGATTTTGCTTTCTGGATAATCAAGGGTGAGAATCTATAAATATACATCCTTTTCTAGCAATGTTGCATCCGAAGCTAAATAAATGTGCATGTGCTTAAGCTAAAAATGATTCATAAATTTGGGCATTGTCAAAACCGATGTTCCGTTTTATGGCATTTTTGTGGCCAACGCGATCAATGGAAATTCATATAATTTTGGGTTAATAATTTTCTCAGTATAGTAGTACTATTTTTGCCGATTTTTTATAGAAGGATTGCTCAATCAAATAAGCTTGGGGAGCGCATTTGATCCGAGAACAAAGAAAATGTCACATTTGGGGGTTTGTGCTTTGTAGTACCTTTGAGAGTGGTAGTTGATGTATAGTAGCATACCCTCTTGGTGAGAGGCCGGTGATATGTTAGTAGTGTCCTAGATGGGGGTATTATATGTTGATGTCGTAGATAAGGCATTCAGTATTGTACCTTTGTTTTTTATTTTTCTTGGTCAGGTGGTAGCTGACAAGTTATAGTCTTGGTCCATAACTCCATAGCTTATTATGTTCTTTGACTGCCATCAATGTCCCTCTAATATGATTGATTGATTGATAGAAATAAACAACGACTTTATACAATCCTACTTCGAACTGCTTTTCCGGGCAATGAGGAGTTGAAATTGTAATCAACGCAAAAAAGTTGAAATAAATCCGGTAACATGAAAAATGATCCAATCGAACTGTTTATTTAAAATAGCGGCATCTTTATTGATAACTCATTGGAGTGGGCATCATGACGGGACTTTGGAAGAGTTGGCGCGCCAAGATTAACTTGACCTCAACATACGTAGTTGGTGCTCCGGATAACCTCTTTATTTTGTAACTCCAATTTTTGGGAACCTTAATTCCCTAATTGGAACCAATCCATTATCTTACTTTCATACCGAATTTCATGGTCACATAATTCCGGCGAGTAGCAAGTTTCTTTCTTTTCCTTTTGTAAGAGAAGGTTGTATTTAAAATAACAAAATTAGTGATAAAACCCCTAAGTGAACAAACTAGTGATACAAAAACACCAGCCATATGTTGAGAGTTATAAGAACTCCATTTCCCCCAAAAGTTATACATAAACCCCAAATCCAAAATAATAACATAAATTAGATCCTTTTTTATTTCAGAAATACCAGGCTTACCCTTTTCTTATGCATTTCTTTGTAAAATTGTACGAGATATTAATTCCCCAATCTCTCTTGAACTCTCAAACCAACACTGAAACCAAGTCAGCGTCTGATCTTTCATTAACGCCATCGCTAGCCTCCTTCACAGAAGACAACACCTCAACCTCCTACTCCTGCACCACCACTAAACCCACTGTAATATCCTGATCCTCCACCAAAATCACCTCCACAACTCATCTTCATACCATTACACCTCAATCAAACCCATTTCCATGTCTTTTTCTACAACCAAATTCGAAATACAGATCTCGTTTCAACGAAAATTGGGTATTAATGTTTTGAGTTAAATCGATTTTTATCAATGATGATGGTGGTGGTAATCCAAATCAATTATCAACGAAAATTGGGTATTCGAAATACTGCACCCTCTCGCCCACTCGCCCTCTCTCAGTTTTATTTTCTCTACCTAGAAGAAATCGTTAACCCCAGTAACCTAAATGGTGAGAGATTAATCTCGAACCTAAGTCTCAAGATCAAAAATATTCGTTTTAACTCTATTTGATTCGTGTTGATTTGTGAAACCTAAATCTACCATCTGTTTCTTCAAGATAAATTCTAAATGGAAGGGAAAAGTTTTGGAGAATCAATATCGCTAACGATTTCATCATTGAAAGCGATCAGAAAGTTAAGTTTAATCTATTCTTATCATTTTAATTGATTACAACTCTTGATTTTTAGATGGACTTGAAGAAAAAAATTACTGAGTTCAAGAAAACCTAATTTTTTCGTTTGAATTTATTATTTGGTTCATAATCCGATCTTGGATTTGTAACAATATTATGATTATCTTCCTTTTGAATTAAAAACTTAGAAAATATTTCAACAATTGTTTGTAAAATTTTACCCAGTTAATCTCTGCAATTCGATCCATCTCTCAATCCTTATTCTCGATCAAAATTCAATATTGATTGGTTATCAACATGTTTTAATCTTCATTACCCATCAAACAAAACAAACTCTAATTGTTGATCGTGATTCTAATCTAGAGAATCATGCGGTAGATTTGTTCCAAGACCGAAAGCTATTAGTGCTTCATATTTGGCCCAATGATTTCAATTTATTAAAGAGTAGTATGTTAAGAGGGAAAGTGAGGAAAATCAACTGAAATGCAAAAGAATTTTTTGTTTTTTACTTTTGTTGAACAAGGTAAATTACACTTCATAGTAAAACAAAGTTTCTTTTGTTGCAGGTAGATGGGAATTCAATCTTATATAACTAGAAGAGGAAAATAGGGAGTTTCATCTAACTATGAAGGGACTAATAAGAGGAAACCGATGGAAACATGAGCAAAAGCCTGGGAAGAAAACTTGAAGAGGTAAAATATCTTATGCACTTCATTACCTTTGTAGGTCTGTAATTTTCAATCAAAGATGAAAAGTGAGAAACTTAGAAAGCACAAGAATAATGGGGGCTCAATTTTAAGAATGTTCTGTTGTTTTGCAATTTATTTTCCCAAACATGGTTGTTGACTTGTTGTTGCTCTGTGTTTATATGACAAGAGGTTTTGAGTTGAATTTTTTCAACACTAGGATTTTCAATAAGCGAGGCTATGTTAATCTCTGCCAAAATAAGAGAGGCTATGTTAATCTCTGCCAAAATATGTCTGACGTGTCATGCTATGTTAATCTCTGGACCAATAAGCAGGCTATGTTAATCTCTGCCAAAATATGCAGCGCTATAACTCCGTTCCAGCTGAAACATGGATCTATTTGAAATACATAATATTGAAGGAAAACCAAATTATACTTTTATCTATATGTGCAGAGTTTGAAGGTTATCCTAATTTTACAGGGACTCAATAATTCCTAGGCCACTCAAAAGACAGTGACTACTTCACATAGTATCATCTTCTTATTGCTTTGTCACGTAGCTAATTTTACTTCTTAGTCTGTACATAGACGGCATAAGAATTAATAGCTCGTCTTAGCACCTCATAGTTTTGTTAGTAATATAGTTGTTTTTCATAAAGCATCGTTGAATTTTATAGTTGTTTCACAAGCATTTAGTAACATGTTAGGACTGTACATAATGAAATTTTGTCTTGTAGCCAATATATTTTTTTGATTTGTATTCTGTTATAGCCAGTATATGTGTAGCTTGTTGTTTTAGTGTAGATTTTTTTTTATTGTTCTGTAACTTCTTTACTGAGAAGCAGGGAATTGCGGTAGGTTACTGCAAGACAAGTTAATGCATTTGTGAAAATTACAGTGGTTGTGACAGTGAGAATGGATTAGCAGGCAATTGATGATGTTGTTGATTGCATGTCAGTTGAAGCATGAGATGGAGTTGTGTGTTTGGAAGATGAGTTAGCAGGTGAACTGTGAAGGGTTTGATGTTGCAAATGAACTGTAACTAGATCTGACAATTGAGAGTTGAATGGCGAGAATGAGCCGATGTAGATGGTGTTGTGAAAATGGATAGAAGCGAAGGCATGCGGTTAGAGTGTTACAATTATCAAATTGTTGGAATTTGGAAGAAGACCGGTAATATGATAGTGGTGTTGAACTAGGGTAATTGTGAAACAACTTATGGATTAGTTGGAATGATTTTTTCCTAGTTTATTTTGGTTTGGTTTCATCATTGAAGCTGTGCTGGTGAAATTACAATACGTATAAAAATGATGAAACCTAATTAGGGTTCATCTAGTTTCGGTGAAACCCTTTTTAGTTTCTTCATTTTTTCTGTTTGGTTTCATCATTTTTTTTCTTATTTTGCCTAGTTTATTTTGGTTTGGTTTCATCATTGAAGTTGTGTTGGTGAAATGACAATATGTGGAAAAATGATGAAACCTAAATAGGTTTCATCATAGTGTTGGTGAAACCAATTTTGGTTTCATCATTTTTTTGGTGAAACCAGTTTTGGTTCCATCATTTTTCAGTTTGGTTACATCATTTTTCACGAGAAATTATTTTGCATGGGAAATTTTGGTTCCATCATTTTTTCAGTTTGGTTTCATCATTTTTTCTCATTTTCAGTTTGGTTGCATCATTTTTTCTCATTTTGCATCATTTTTTCTCATTTTGTGGTGGCAGCGGCTGGTTGGTGGTGGCGGTCGGTGATAATGATGGTGTTTCTCGGTGACGGTGGTGGTCGTTGGATGCGGTGGTGATGGCGGTGGTGGTTGGTGATGACGGCGGTTGGCAGTGGTGGTGGTCGGCGACGGTGACGGCAGCGGTGGTCGGTTGCGGTGGCAGAAGTGGTGGTGGGCGGCGGCGGTGGTTGTGGAGTGGCGGCGGAAGCGGTGATGGAGTGGCGGCGGAAGCGGTGGTGCAGTGGCGGTGATGGTGGTGGTGTAGTGGCGGTGGTGGTGGTGGTGGAGTGGCGGTGTTGTTGGGATGCGGCGGTGGTGCAGTGGTGGCGGCGGGCGGCGGCGGTGGTGCAGTGGTGGTGGTGGTGCAGTGGTGGCGGCGATGGTGGTGGTGCTTATTGTGGCGGTGCGATGGCGATGGTCTGTTTGGGTTCTTTGTTGGTGGTGATAATTTAATAAAATTTAAATGTGGGGTTGATTTTTGTTTTTGTTGGGGTGATTTAAATAGTAGAAGGGTAATATAGACAGTTTATGATATTTGGGGTTTTTGTGTCATATTTGTTTGGATGGGTTTTTTGTGGATGGGTTATAACCCCTTTGGGGTTATAACCCGCGTGCCGTTAAAATAAAAAAAAATATGTACAAAATTACAGCCAAAGAACTAGTCTTAAACATACATTACATGTGTCAGACTGTGTCCCAGTTAAACAAAATTGAACTTATAAGAATATCTCTAAAACTGATGATATCTCTAAAACTAATGTCTCTGAGAGCTAGAGAAAAATTGTTTTGTCTGATAACTACACAAAGTTCATCCACCTCTTTAGCTCTACCTCCAAAGACTTTAGACTTCCTCTCCTTCCAAAGATGCCATACCATTGCATAAATCACTTTCTACCAAATCTCCCTACTCCTGCCTTGTAAAGTATTGAGCTTCCATGATTCAAATTGATTCAACACAGAAACTGGAGCAACCCAAGCCACATTGAAACCCTCTAAAAATCTTGACCAAACCTTGAAGGTTTAGTCACAATGCAACAACATGTGATCTGCAGTTTCCACTTCATTATTGCAAATCAAACAATTTTCACTCTGCACTTCAATTCCTCTATGATTGAGCATAGTAAGAGGAGGCAAAGATTGATGAAAATAAGCCCATATCATAAACTCACCTTTGGTGGAACATGTTTCTTCCATAAACACTTGTCAAAGTCACCGACCGATTCTTCCCCCAAAAGTGTTGAGAAGATAATGACTAATCGCAAAAAAAAAAAAAAAAAGGCTAGAATTCTAGTGAAGGAGACACAATTTTCTTTTTAGGATATACAATACAAGATAGCAAAAAATAAAATTTGGAGTTCATATTATAAAATAAAATACGAAAAATGGGTTATTTGTCCAAATATTTTTAAAACATGGTTCTAATGGACAAGTAAAAATTATTATGGGTGAAATTGACACAAAAAAATACCAATGATGAAACTGGATTTATCCCGGCTTAAACTTAAAAAATAGCGAGGATGAAACTGGATGCATCCTGATGTAAATTATAAATAAGAAAAAGAATTTGAAAATGGGTAGGATGAAACTGTTTACATCCTAGCTATTTTTATATTTTTGTCCATTTGAACAGTATCAAAATTTAGATGTCTTTTTCACCCAAAAATTATTGATTTTGTTCTTTTTAACCAATTTTGTAAATAAAATAAGCTTAGAGCTAGCATAACGTGTATAACATGTAGGTAGTTGTCTACTTTTGCCATGAACTGCCCCCGTCACTGACTAGATGAGCGACTTATAACTAGTTATTCCAGTTGTAGCAAAAATCGTAACTTGCATCTAAGTGATGCAAAACAGAATTCTAACTGTATCAACTAAACTGCTGCGATTGAATAAAAATAAAAAAAAAACTAAACTGCTGCGAATAATTCAGACCGGGCGTTTCTTTTATCTTGGCTTCACTGGCTTATTGTCTTCTAACGTCAACGGGTTACTGAATAGAATACAAAATGCAATCATGGGGACGGACATCAAGATTCGTCAATCGTCATGGTGTTTCAGGTTGATTCACGTACCCAGGGGCGGAGCCAGAATTCAAGAAATGGGTGGGCAAGTTATCAATCAATGCATGTTTGAGGGGGTGCAAAAGGATTAAAATGACCAAAAATTGGATAAACTAGTTTAAATTAGGCTTGGGAGCTCACATTTGAGGGGGTGCAAGTGCACACCCACCTCTCCATGTGGCTCCGCCCCTGCACGTACCCAACTAAATCACTATTATTATGAGAAAATTAGCAATGGTTTTTGTCGTGTTAGGAAGAGGAGCAGCTATAATATTTGATTTACCTAATAGCGAATAAATACTCCATAAACACGGTTTTTAGATAAACCTAATTAATCATTTGTGTTTCCATGTGTGAAGTATCGGATGGAAGTAGATAAGCAAAATCCAGGAAGCAGACCAACAGAAGCAAAGAAAAATCCACTTAATTAAGAAAAGAAAAGACTACACACTTAAAAAACTGCAATGCATCCTTTAAGCAACCATCGGCTGGGTTATGTGATGCATCGAAGTCGAGCGGCAAAATCATTGAGGTGATGATACCATAACCAATGGTCTACATTGGAAACTTGCCAAGTTCGGAAATATTGTGGTCTATATACTCTTGAGAGTCTGGACAGACGACACTGCACATTCAAATCCAAAGTTCCAAACCTTAAGTCACCACAATTTTTTTTCACCGACTTTTCCCCGAATTATTGTTGTTCTCTGATTTTTTTTTCTTCCACGATCTTTCAATTAAACAAAAATCCAATGTTGTCTTTTTCATACGTCTCCTTCCCTGGAGCTACAGTGATTCGCAATGGTTCTGAACTTCTAATGTGATTCTCATGTCATTTTAGCGGCCATTAAAAAATCCCTCTTTGACTAGAGTAGTGCTTCGAAGGTTACAAATGGGCTGAGGCATGAATCATAATCCCCGTGCATATTTTATTCGTCGTGTTTTCCTCTAGTTGGTGCCATATGGCATATGCTCGTCCGTTTCTGTTGTCGCCAACGACTCGGGATTCTTTCGTGGCATCAGGCTTTTTCAGCTCGAGAGTCACGTACTAAATCAACATCACATCACAATACTAAAATAAAATAGTAGTGATATTTTTCTTTTTAAATTCCAACTCATTTCTATGGCAGGATAAACTTTTTTATATTATTTTTTAAATTAAATTAAACTGAGATTATGAGGGGGAATGTTATGTCATTCGTAAATTTTTATAATCGTTGGAGGTAACCATTTTCAATTTTCCATGCCTAATGTACACGGTTTTGCCGAACACAAAATGGGTCAAAAAGACCAAAACAGAAAATTCCTGGGTGAAATGGATTCCTAGGATTTGATACTGTTCATATAGCCAGTTTGGTTATTTCACCCAGGAAAATTAAGACAAAAAAATATGTCTTGCCTAAAATACCCCCTAACTTTTTAAAGAAAATTTATTGTTCATATCACCTCGTCCCTCATCTCGTCCGTCACCTGAAGAATTTTTTTCTTCAGAGCTCGAGATTTTTGTTGATCAATCATGGTGGTTTTCAATTGTTGAATCGAAGTTTAGATTAATCAACTTTGAAGTCATCTAGTATCTTCAACAACCAGTAACGCAAATCTGTAAGTTTCAAGTTTCAATTAATCCAAATTTGATCATGTTTTTATGTAATTCTTTGTTATGCATATCTGGGTATGTCGAAATTGAAGTTTCTGTATCAATTTTTTGGTTTTAGTTGTTGATTTTGACGATCAGTAGGGTTTTAATAATCGATTAATTGTTCATATCCAATAGATTGTTCGTATCCAGGGTTTTACTAATTTTTGGTGAAAATTACATCAGCAGGGTTTTACTAATTACAAATTTGGATGAAAACCAGTTGATTGTTTGTATCCAGGGTTTTACAAATTTGGATGAAAACCAGTTGAGTCGTATTTCATCATGTCTGTTTGTTTGATTAGAGTTTGCTTAGAATTTTTGCTCAGAAGAAAGCTGTAACTGGTTTCCATTATGAAGTTGGGTGTCACAATTGATTTTCCAGTTTTTTAAAGCAGGATGAAACTGGTTTTGTATATCAATTGTTGTTGAATTTGGTTTTTAGTCATCCTGGTTTTTTGATTTGTTCAATTGAATATCATCCATATTCATTTACATTGTTTCAATATTCCTTTTGTAGATGGATCAGCAAACTCTTTGTGTTGTTATCCGTGGTCCCGATACATGTCCATACCACGTTAATAAGAAGTCAACAATTGATGAGTTGAAGTTGTATGTGTGTTCTTATTGGAATTATATTTCGCCAGACTCATTCCAGTTTGTATTTGACAATGAGGGAAGAAGTATGGTTGTTGACAATGATGCGAAGCTTCATTCGTCATATCAATGTGTCATGTTTTTGAGTTGAGTTTCTTGGAGCTTCGTTTATTTGAGCGTGTTCCTATTCGTGCTCCTGATTTTGTTCGTGAACCTACTATGAGTGAGTCTCGTTTAGTACCAGACCCTTGCAGAGATCCTTTGGTCCATCTTCCGAGCAGAAGTTCTATGAGCGAGTCTCGTTTTGCACCAGACCCTAGCAGAGATCAGTTTGTTAGTCCTCGTCATCTTCCGAGCAGCAGTAAAGTCACTCGTACACCTACAATGACGGATTTGCTTTTAGGTAACGGCAATAGCTTTGATCAGTCACCTATTCCTTCCTCTCAAGAACTTGTTTCGTCTCAAGATATCCATGTGTCTCAAGAACGTGCTTACAATGGAAAGTTGGCAATTAAAAGATCTTGCAAGGCTGCTGAATGGGAGTATATTATAAAAGGTGTTGGACAAGATTTTTATGGAGGGAGAGATGAATCTCGTCCTGTCGTTGAGAAATATAACCATTTTTTTGGTCGTAGGGTGAGAGTGGTCAAGAGCAATCCAGAACAGTATACGGTGGAATGTTATTACAAGGAGAAATTGGAATGCGATTGTATGTTCCATGCAGATCCCAAGACTTCCAATGTGAAGGGTCACTTATTCCTCAAGGCCTATAACGGGGAACATAAATGTTGTGCTGGTTATAGTGACGGAACAAAGGCTGATCCGGTTACGCGCGAACTTGTCAAGAGCTTGATATTTGACCAGATCGAACAGAATCCCAACAAGAAAGTCATGGATATTGTTAAAGAATTCAAAAGTGATTATGGGTTAGAATTGAGCTACGATCAGGCTCATGCTGGGAAAGAATTATGCTTGAAGGAATTGTATGGCGAGGACACTAAATCATACACCGACTTGGTTTGGTGGTGTGAAGCCGTGAAGAAGAATGATCCAGGTAGTAGGGCTGATTTAGTTGTTGAAGGGGGGAAGTTTAAGAGTTTGTTCTTAGCCTTCGATGCATGCATTTCGGGTTTCGAATATTGTCGTCCGGTATTGTTCTTGGATGCAACTTTCCTAACTGGAAAATTTAGGGGTTGTCTTATGGCGGCTACTGGGAAGAATGCGAATAATGGTAAGTCTTATATTTTTAGATTTTAACTTTTGATGTCAGATTATAACTTTGAATGAAATTCAGAAATAAAATTGTCAGATTATCACTAGATGAAACCAGTTTCATCCTTAATTGTAGAGGATGAAACTGGTTTCATTCTGTACAATAGCAGTTTCAGTCGGTTTTAATATGAATTTTTTATTTTTTGTGTTTGTTTTGTTTCTGTAGGAATATTTCCTCTGGCATACGGTATCGTATCAGGTGAAACTATTGAGAATTGGCAGTGGTTCTTGAAAAAATTAAAAACTATCCTGGGTCCTCGTGTACTAACTATTATTTCCGATCGCCATGAGGGTTTGATCCAAGGTATTCGTGATGTTTTTCCAACTTTCCGTCATTGTTGGTGTTACCAGCATTTGAAGAATAATGTCCGCCCGAAGACCAACAAGAACAAGGGAGAGCATGGTGCTGCGATGGATTTGTTCAAACAATGTTTCTATTCATCAACGCATGAAGGCTTTCATGAAGGTATGCAAAAGTTTAAGGATATGGGATGTGATGGTCTTCACAAATTCTTGAGTGACCTTCCAGTGGAATGTTGGTCCAATGCACATTGTCTTGGCTGTCGTTATGGCGACATGTGTTCAAACATTGCAGAGTCGTTCAACTCTTGGATTAAGGAAGCAAAAGGTATGCCTATTTCCACACTTGTTAACTGGATTAGACTTAAGATTATGGATCAAATGAGTAAAAGGAAGTTGAAGGGGGCGATGTACAAAGGATTCATTTGTCCTAGGCTAGAGAAAAAAGTAATGGCTTTCATTCGTGCTGGTGTCCAGTGGAGAATAACTAAGTCTGGTGACATGGAGTGGGAAGTTTTTGATGGAAAGCACACGCATGCTGTTAATATTGCGAAGTTTCATTGCAGCTGTAGGGTTTGGTTTACTGAGCAGTTCCCTTGTGTTCACGCTATTGCGTGTATGTATTCAAATAAGATCAATGTTTACGAGTACATTAATCCGTTTTTCAGTATTGCTAGCTTTCGTGCCTCGTATGATCGTGCTATCAAGCCCATTACCGATTACGACAAGCCTATTGATGTTGCTACTGGAAATCTTGTGAACCCACCCACTGTCCTTGGATTAAAAACTGGTAGGCCGAGGAAGAAGAGGATTCCTAACACTGGTAGCGCAATTTTCAAGAGACCAATTACGTGCGGTAACTGCCATACTCAGGCACATCATAACAAGACGACGTGTCCTCATCCTCCTGCGAAAAAGCAACGTTAAGAACCTACATAAGAACATCTCCAGCCTTCATTCTGTTCAACTATTTACCATGATAAGATTCATTTATTAGTTTATTCTTCTCTGCAGCCTCTTGTTGCACATTTAATATTCACTCATCTGGAATTCTATTTTCGCAACTAGTATTTACTTTTGATTTTTTCTTTTGTGGCAAAAAACAGATTTTATGGAATTATTTTTTCAAGAATTTCTCCAGTTTTATAGTATATATCTTATAGTCTTATGTTGATTGTCTTTAATTGCACTTTCCCTTCAGTGTTCACTGTAAAATTTGAATGTTTGCAAAGTTTCATATTTAATTGCAGTTTGGATGTTTGCAATGTTTGGATGAAACCCGGTTTCATCCTAGCCCAGTTACATTCGATAAACAATTACAGTTTTGTACTGGCTAGGATGTAACCGGGTTTCATCCAAGCCTGGTTACATTCTGACCAAAAAGTTGCAGTTTTTATACAGGCAAGGATGTAACCGGGTTTCATCCAAGCCTGGTTAGATTCTGATAAAAAATGCAATTTTATACAAGCTAGGATGTAACTGGTTTTCATCCAAGCCTGGTTACATTCTGACAAAAAAAAAAAAAAAATCAACTTGCAAATTTAATCATTTCTGCCTAACAAATATCCTGAAATTGAATTTTATGCATTTTTCAGTAAAAAAGTTCATATTTCAATTAAGGCGAATCCACGGATCACAAATGTATGCGAAGACTTAGTCCAACAAAAAAAAAGTACTTTCCAAGAGTATCTTTTCCTTGAACTACGTTAATAAATTATTTCTAAACCATCTAAAAACATCAAACTTTCCAGCAGCTATTCTCATCAGTTAGGATTTCATATGCGAGATTGATTCGTCTTGTGCTCATATCCTCTCCAAGAGTATCTTTGCCTTCAAAGGAGTAACCGTTTGTCATTGCCCATTCCATGAAGTAGATAACATACATCAACGAATCAGGACTGCAAGACAAATGAATATGTAATGTCACTTTACTGATCTAGAAAAAAAAAGTAATGTTGGTTCAAACTTCGTTTCTGTTGGTATGTTATAATTTCAGTTCAAAGAGTTAACGACCTACCTTTCGCCCTGTTGTGGACAATCTGATTTCACGATGACATCAATGTTATCCATACTAGTACTTTCTTGTTGAATGAGAAAGTGATGATTTATTCTTTCCGCCATCAGTTTAGCATCTGTTAAATAGTTTGAAGAACCTAGCAGAGAATTGTAGTGAGTCCAAGTTCTTCCATGAATGTCAAAGTGGAGCAATGTGAAATGTTCTTTCTCGTTCAGCATTGGGATGAACAAATATTGCGTATCGACATCAATCTTCTGTAGTTCAGCATTTATCATATCTGCAGCCTTCATATCATCTCCCGCAATGATATCAACCTGAATACAAATTTTGATGAAAACCAGTTAAGTCATATTTCAAATCTTTGGATGCAACTCAATTACATCCCATATTTAATGCTAGATGAAATCCAGATTATGCAGGTATCATATGAAACCCAGTTGCATCCTATATATAATAGCTAGATGAAACTGGGTTTCATCCTACACTAGTGAGAGAATTATGTTTCAAGCAACAGATGCAAGCCAGGTACATTCTACACTAAATTAAAGTTATATGAAAACAAATTGCAGACCTAAGTTCATTCATTTTAAATTGTAGTATTCAAAATGTTTACCCATCCAATCGCGCTAAGAAAGATTGACTTTAAGTATCCTTTGGTATCACCGCCTGATTGAAACAATTGTCTCCATTTTTCGATTTTGAACTCCAAGATAGTGTTCACCAATGGCTGATTGAAAACAAGTTGCTGGATGTGTTCTCCACTAATACATAAACCTCCATTGGATTTCCAAACGCAGTCGCTGCATTTAACCTAAGTTAGTCTAATTTCAGACAAGCACATGGGTTTCATTTCTTAACATGATAAGATGTACTACCTTCCTATTGGTATGTTATAATTTCAGTTCAAAAAAAAATAAAAAAAAAATAATGCAGATATGTACCTTAACCTTCCTATTGCAAATAATCTCTTCAGCTAGTCTTACTCCGCAACTCAAGTATTCTTTCCATAGCTTGTTGTTTCTTGTTAACTTCTTCAACTTATCGTCCTTTTGCTTCTTCTCTGCACGCTCATGCCCATCTGTTACGAACTTATTCTGTCTAGTCCTTTTATATACGTTCTTCACTCTATTATCAATTGATCCAAGTTTATTCATAACTGCCAGAGGTTCTGGTGCGATAATCTATTCTTCGGTGATTTCTAGTGAATGAACTGGTGCTAGAGGTTCTGCTCGAGGAACTGGTGTTACAGTTTCTTCTTCCGGAATATCTTCAGCTTCTGGATTTGCGGCTCTAATTGTTTCACCTTCCTTGCTAGCGTCTTCAGGAACAGCACCCTCCACTGGTTTGTTCATCTCTTGAGTGATTTTGAGGTTGAAAAAGCTCTCACCAGGTGGAGTGTAAAGAACAACATCAGTAGGTGAAGCTTGCGGAGTTGAAATAATTCCCGGTTGAGGCTCGAGTTGCGCTTTCAAGGCTTCCACTTGACTTTTCAATTCCTAGATTGTCTTATCCTTTGCTTCAGACTCAACCTCCTTTGCTTCCAACTCTTCATTTCTTGCTCCTAACTCAGCATTCAAGTGAGAGATAATATTGTCTTTCTCTTTGAGTTCATTCTTCAACTTTCCAATATCATATTTCAACTTTGATATATCATCTTCATCTTCATCTTTGTTTTCTTCCTCCTCATCAAACAAGCATAACTGTTTTTCCTCTTCACTCCAGCTAGCAAAAAAATCAACAACCTGCAAACACGTGAACACATAAACACAAGATGTAACTGATTTCGTCATATGCTATATCACATGATGTAACTGGGTTTCATCCACTGATAACATAGGATGTAACTTGTTAGAAAATGGGTTTCATCCACTAATAACACAGGATGCAATAGAGTCTTGTGATATAGAAAATGGGTATCATCCAGTTATTAAAGGAGATAGAATTTTAAAAATGAAACTAAACTTAATCAACATAATATGTAACTGGTTTCGTCCAGTTATAATAACAACAAGAATATATTTACCTGACTGCTTGAAATAGTTTCAAGCTTCCCCTCAATTTCGGAAGATACTTTATACAAGTCCCAACTTGCAAATCTTGGCCATGCATCACTGTTGGCTTTCCTTTCAATGCCTTCGATTTTCACTTGCTCAAAAATCCATAACTACAACAACAAAAGATATAATTTAATAATCACCACATGATTCAGTCAATGAAAAAAAAAATATTCAAAACATAGAAGATGATACTCACCAGTAAATAGAAGCTGCAACCATTGATAGAGTAAGGTGTCTTGTGCACGGCTTTAACGCTTTGCATTAGATGCTCATGGATAAGATCCGGCCATGAGACTCTATTCATGGTATCTATTGACTGTAGGAAGTTCAAATACCTGTAGTGGACATACATACCTCCTGTGTTTATGAAGAAGACTGTACAGAACATGAACAACAAAAAAATCTCGCCAAGTCTTCTTCTTTGCCTTATTCATTCATAGCAGACTGTATTCCTTCGAGGATGTACTTCTTGTGCAATTTGTCCCCAATATTCGCCTCTTTGCTTTTCTTCTCTTTGTCTCCGGCTTTCTTCTTTTTCTTATCTTTGGCCTCACCTTCCTCTTTCTTGTTTTCAGCATCCCTTTTCATTGGCTCCAGAAAGTATTTGGTGTAAAAGGCAGAATCTTTCAAACTAGGTTCGTCCTTTGGTCCATAAAGTTTCATATCCTTTTCACTCATACGTATTCTCTGCATTTTGAAAATAACAGCAAGATGGTTTGGATCAGTCTTGAAAACTTGATCACCAATCTTGAATGCCAACTCTTTGGGGTCAAAATTTCTTATGATGAACTCTAACACCCTTGGAGCTTTGCTACATTCTGCCTTGCCCAATTTTCCTTGTTTGATTGCCTCAATAAAGCTCCAGAATTTAGTCTTCCTTAACACAGCCTCTTGCCTTTCAGTAAATGTCAGTGATTCCAGCACTTCAACCGTCGGTTTCATGTTTGATCGGAATATTCTATTCCATTCCTTTTTCTCTGGCTTGTCTTCGTCCATTTCGGCATCCACATCATCCACATTCTCTGTGTTAAACTGATCACCTACGTCCTCATCATGCTTCTTCTTGGTTCTTCTTTCAGCACCATCACTCTTCTTGATCTTCTTGCTACTTCTTCCTGCAACTTCAGCACCATCACTCTTCTTACTCTTCTTGCTACTGCTTCCTGCAACAATTTGGATGAAAACTAGTTAAGTCATATTTCAAATCTTTGGATGCAACTCAATTACATACAATCTTTAATGCTAGATGAAATCCAGTTTCTGCAGGTATCAGATGAAACCCAGTTGCATCATATATATAATAGTTAGGATGAAACCAAGTTTCCGCATGTATCAGATGAAACCCACTTACATCCTATATATTATTGTTTAAATTTAGATGACGGAAATATTCAAACCATTAAACACTTCCTAACACCAAATTAAAACCAGCGATTAGTTCAGTTTCATCGTGTTTCAAAATGAATCAGCTCATATTGTATGCAACCTAACTATACAGATTTCATCCATCATGTTATTAGTCCCATAATCATTAATTTTAATACCACCAACAGATGCAAATCAGTTACATCCTAACTTAAAGTTGGATGAAAACCAGTTTCAATCACCTGTTGAACATTACTTCGTAACCAAATACAAACCCAATTTCATCCAATCAAACCAAAACATAACCAGATGCAATTTTATCCACAGACTAAGCAAGATGAAATTACTTTCAACATGTACACTGGATAAAACCAGTTCCATCCATACCAAAAACGCACAGATGTAAACCATTTTCAACATGTACACTTTATGAAGTCTGCTGAAACAAAATTTAACATTGAAAATACTAAAATAACAAGATGCAAACCAATTTCATCGCACATAAACTAACTGAAATTAAAACGAGACTAGCAATTCATCACAGAATGGTACTAAAATGAAAGTAAGAAGAACAAATTCAAAAAATTAATCATGCAATTATGTTAATAAGAACAAAACATAGTTAGGGTTTGAAAACTTACTAGTTTTAGGAGACATTCTGTGGATCAATTTAAACCCTAACTTTTCCAATACACTGAAATTGTATTAACCCTAATTCTTAGAAACTAATTTCTTGGTTGATGATGTTTGTCAGACGATGGATGAAACCCAATTTTCTGCTAGTGTTGATGATTTGTAAATGGTGGATGAAACTGATTTTGGGGTTTTGAATTTTGATTTGAGACGGTGGAGGAATTTGATGGTGGAGAAGAAGATGAAGGAGAGGGTGGAGGAGATGATGAAGGAGATGGTAGAGGAGAAGATGAAAACTCTCTGGGTTCAGGAGATGGTTGAACAATTTTTATGGTTTTAAATCTTTATCTGTGAGAAGTTGAAGAGAACCTCAGCGTAATTGTGAGAGACGGAGAACGTGGGGAGAGATGTAGAACGTGGGCGAACGGTTACAAAGGGTATTTTTGTCTCTCCACACCAGAAAAATTGGTTTGGACATTTGACCCAACCTAATTCCTAGCAGTCCATATGGCCCAGAAAAAGTGCCTTTTTGGCTATATGGCCCATTTTCTGTTTGCCGAACTTATAAACGATGTTTACTTGTTTTTAAACCGAAGCAGATAAAGAAGAAGCAAAATGCACCACCATGTATAAAAATTGCAAAACGTCTATAACAATTAATCAGTAGGCAGAGGCGGAGCTAGTGTAGTGCAAGGGTGTGCAATTTCACACCCTTCCAAGCTATCTCCCAAGCCTAGAATTTCTAATATTTTGAGTTTCCAAGCCTATTTTTGTTCTTTTGCACCCTCTAATAATACTTTGCTTCCCCTTAGTGAAGTTTCTAGCTCCGCCCCTGTCAGTAGGCCACCATATATTCGGGGTCGTGTGGATGACGATGACTCGGTTGTGTGTACATTGAATTCAGGTTTAGTGTGTAGCCAATAATAAGAGATCGAACCTTCTGTGCTTATTGAGGTGTCATTGGATATCCATGATTAGTATTACCATTGAAATTTGAAAATGAAATCCTATGATATTCTGAAGGACTAGGCTAAGTGAGCAGAGTAGTAGCAGTTGAGGGAGGAGGATGCCCATTAAACTTAGCCATGAATAAACATCATACAATCCGACTTTATGTTGTAATGAATGCATCCTGCATTACAGTATTTAATTTTGTTCATTTTAAGGGAAATTTCAGTACCCGGTGCATTTCTTGAAGGGTACTACAGAGGAAAATTCTGATTACGAAAATGACGAAAGAAAGAAACCAAAGCTAAAACTACAGTAATTTGAATTCTTTTTTTGATCTGATTATGATGTAGTATATGTTCCTGTGTGGTGTTGTAGTTTTACAGCGCCAAATGAAGGTGTCTTTTGTGCACATTCCCGGAGTCTTTGATAGCGGCGGTGAGGCCAATCATGCAACTGCTGGCCACTCTATTTGCATCTTCATTGTTGTCTGACTAGAAAAACTGTCATATTGCGGGATGCTGCACTGCGTTATCAAATTCAAAAATTTTAGGATACTGAACTTGTTTTCAAACCTGAAGGGCCAAAACACTAGAATGAAGCACTGAATAATAAGATGTGCAAGCATTATCTGAATCCCTGGATACTCGAATTCACAGGCACTCTCAACCATTTTTTTTTTTTTTGAGGAGAAAGGTTGAATTTATTAGAAAAGAAAATGTAACAAGGCAAAATGCCCCCATTTTGAGTCAATTTAAACGATTACATTCTATCTATCATCACCTTCCAATGAGTAATTAGATCTCTAAACCTGTAGTTTCCAAACCAATTCTGTTTTGAGCCCCATATGAAGATTAGCATCTTAACTTCATTGATTACTTCTGCTGAAGTTTTTGGTATTTTGTGAGCCATGACTCTCCTGTTCCTCTCATTCCAAATAGCCCAAACAATTTCAAAAGGAATAAGATGCCAAATTTTCCTGCCCCTGTGTCTTCCCCTTATTAGCTTCCATGCATCTAGGAGACCAATAAGGGAACCTGGCTGAGCCCATCTGACATTGTAACCCCAAATGAAATAAGACCATATTGTATGAGTAAACTCACAATGTAGCAGGAGATGGTTAACTGTTTCCTGTTTCCTGTTGCCGGTTGCAAAGAGAACATATGGGATTTTGAAGAGTGCAACCTCTATAATGGAGGTTATCCGCCGTTGCAATAGCGTTCTGAGCTGCTGACCACATTAGCATCTGCACTTTAGGTGGAACAAAATTTCTCCAAATGCAATTGACTGGAATTATCACTGGATCTGCTGGAAGATTTTCTATCAGACTGTTGTAGCAATTTTTGACATTGAAACCACCTACCAATGTGCAGAGAACCTCATCTTCTGCATTTTCATCTAAAGCAGGTGGACTTCCAATATCTTCAAGCATAGCTAACATTTCAGGCAGTTCAACTTGATTCATATTTCTTTTGAACTTTAGGTTCCAAGAATTATTTGCAGTGACTTCCAATAGAGATGCATTCTTCTGAGTAGAGAGTTTGTAGATGTTGGGGAATTTGTTTTTCAGTGTTACATTTCCTAGCCATTTGTCCCACCAGAACATAACCGCATCCCCTTTTTGAATATGTGTGACTGACAAATTTTCCACCACAGTTTTATGCTTCTGAATTCCTTTCCACAATCCTCTTCCTTGTGGTTTGTTAGAATCCTTCACCCACAGATGTACTGACTTTGCACTCATCTTCTCTTGAATAATTCTTCTCCAAAGAAGCTGTTTTTCTTTTAGATATCTCCAAGTCCATTTTGAGAGTAGAGCTTTGTTTGTGAGCCCGAGATTCCTTATTCCCACTCTCAACCATTTCAAAAGGGACGGGATAGCAATCCATTGAAGTGTGCAGTGCTTCCCATATTTTAGAACATGATGGCGAGGCTAACCCAACTTTTTTATTTTTTTGACCGGTAAAAAAGAGAATGGATTAATCAAAAAAGAGAGGCTACCCCAACTTATGCTACAAATGCATTCGTTTAATTTAATATGTTTCTCGGAGAAGAAATGCATGTCAAGACTAGAGATTAAACTAAACTAAGCATAATGTCTATTTGAACACGTCTCTTAAGGTCTTGAAATTAACATGTTTTATTTGCAAAATGCAATTACCACACTCCTAAACAAGAAGAAAGAAAATCTTTGTTTCCATGCAAGTCCCCTTTGTTCCAAAAAGCTTACGAAAACATTAATTGTGTGTAGTGACTAGCGTGTACGAAAGAATCAGGGAACTTGGATGGATTTGTAACACATCTTAGATTGATGTGGTCCCACTTTAACAAATCACGTGTATCCATATTTAAGGGTATTCTGGTCACTGTCAATTTTTAATGTCTTTGCAAACGAAGCCCCACATGATTTGCTTAAATGCACCCAAAAATAGGATGGCTCGTGATAGACGTACCGCGTTTCTGTACCGCAACGTGCACCGTGAAGGAATCCGACAGTCCAGGATTCCCTCTAAACATCGAGATATGGAGCAGGGCAGGGGGTGGGGGCCATTATTTCTTTTCCTCTCTCACACTCTCTCCACGGTGTGTGCACCGCACGGTGCAGTAAACATTTTCCAAATAGGATTCTAGTTTTGTGAATTTGTCTGGAACCAAAAACTGGTCTGCTATCAACTAAGGTTTGAAAAACACCAGTTTTTGAAAAAAAAGGCCGTTAAAACGGTCACACTCATATACCGTGACCGTTAGGGTCTCCGAACCCCTTGCCTATTGAACGCCGATAAATAGGAAATAACGACAGTTTTTTAGGATCGTTTCTCCGTTTTCACACATGTTATAACTGTTTTTTTAAATTGAATTTTACGTTTTTCTCTTCTAAATAACATTTTAACGCGAATTTTTTAGACCATTTTTCCCGTTTTCACACCAGTTATAACCGTTTTTTTAGAAAAAAGAATTTACAAATACTTTTTTGCAATTATTTATTTTTTAAATTAAAGAATAAAAAATTACAATAAAATTTTGAAAATAAAAGAATAAAATAACAATATATATAAAATATTGTAACAACGTTATTAGACCCGTTATAACTGTTTTCACACACGTTATAACCGTTAGATATGAATTTCAGATCATAATTTTTTTAATTTTCTATTTAACCGTTATAACACCCGTTATTTTAAAATAACGTATTAAAAACGCTTTTTATTCCTAAATAACATGTTTTTTGTCCGAAACGTGTTCACACCTGTCAAAACAAGTTATAACGGTCACACCCAATGGCCATGACCTGAATCGTGACCCGTTTTTCAAATCTTGCTGTCAACCAAGGTTTGAAAAACGATCGTTTTTTTTTCGAGAAAACGGTCGTTAAAACTCTCACGCCTATGTGGCGTGCCCGTGAGGGTCATCGATACGCTTGTCTAAATAACACCAATAAATAGTAAAAAACGACGTTATTTAGACCCGTTATATCTGTTTTCACGCATGTGATAACCGTTTTTCTAAAATTAATTTTTATATTTTTTCGTCTAAAAAACATTTTAATATAAGTTTTTTAGACTGTTTTTTCCGTTTTCACCCTTTATACTCGTCTTTTAGAAAAAATAATATAAAAATACTATTTTAATCAATTTTTTATTTCTAAATAAAATATTAAGAATTACAATAAAAAAGTTAAAATAAATGAATAAACAAATAAAATAAAAAACGTAGTAACAACGTTATTTAAACCTGATATAACCGTTTTCACTCATGTTAAAACCGTTATATGAGAAATTCAGATTATTATTTATTTATTTATTAATTTAACTGTTATCACACCCGTTATTTTATAAAAACATCCAATAGACGCGTTTTTTCCCTAAACAACGCGTTTTTTGCTCAAAACGTGCTCACATCCGTCAAAACGTGTTATGACGGTCACGCCCTATGACCGTGACCCGACCTGTGACATGTTTTTCAAACCTTGCTATCAACTCCATTTGGGCAGAAGAAAAAATTAGTGTTTTGAAAATGAATCAAGTTTTGTAGGAGTGCATTTTTATAGAAATTATTCATTTTCATTATAAGGACAATAAAATAAAAATTTGATTAGTTTTAATTTATTTTTGTGTGTGGAAATTAACAGGAACAAGTACTTTTGTAAGGCTTTGAAATTAACAGAGCCATCCAACACAATTACAGTAAAGGAAATTAAGCGACGAACGGCCTTGCTAATCACGTAGCGGGTGGAAGCCAAATGGGGAATCTTGGAACCAAATTCTGTGAACATATAATTCCAAATTTCATTAGTCAAATTGTAATCAGCGACTCTATGGGTACTAGATATCCTCGTGTAATTTCCTCCTAGTCTTATTATTAAATACATGCTTCAAAAAAAAAAAAAAAAACTTTGCATGCAAGAAGTGAACCCATCTTTGGCCTAGCTATGCAGAACCAGGTGAAGGACACAATTCAGATGCGTTTTTTTTTTCCTGCATGGCAGCCAATGGGGTTTCCAATTTTTTTGGGTACCAATACAAAGGTAGTGGTTGTTTTTGTCTTATATGTATTTTGGTACATCTCGAAAAAATCGGCATCTCCTATTAGTAATCTTGTATTCTTGGATGTTGTGGCGTTTAGTCATACCAGTAGAGAAGCTAATTTTGTGGTTGACATACTAAACTGGGTAAAAATGCTGCAAGTGACAGGTTTGGGGTATTAAAAACTTTCTCTTATCATGTTTTTTCTCCTCTCAAATCCTAAAATGAAATAACCAAAACCACCGCCGCCTTAGCCCTTTTATGCTCAGATCAGTTCATATGGAGCCGGTCTGAGCAGATCTATAATCTCCAGATCTTTGACTTTATTTTCTCAATCGTTTCTTGCTTTTACGACGCATATCATTCCCTGTTTTTTAGTTTTTTTAACTGATTTTCAATTTGTATATAGTTCTTGGGTTTCTAATCATTCGACTAGTGTGGTGATGAAGTTCAAATGGTGGGAGTTGGGTTATTTTTATAGAAATTAGAAACTCACCTCCAACATCTACTGCAACATCAACAGCTCCTCTGACAACTTTGACTACTTCAAAGATAACTCTAAAAGACGCAGCAACAACAACAACAACAACTCTAAAAAATACACAACAACAACAACAACAACAACAACAACAGTTCTAAAAGACACCAAAGGCACTACATCGACAACAACAACGGACACAGAGAGCCGGTCTTAGGTACATTCTGATTCAGACCACCGATTGAGACTAACCAAATTTATTTTAGAATCAGATGCCTCTTTAATTAGAAAGTTACTTTACTTTAGATTAGATAATTTTATTTTCCTACAAAACCATGAGAAATGGTTGGTTCACTTGATGAACCTAACACATCTACTTATAGTGTTGTTACTTCGCTTGAAATGCTATGGTTGGATCATTTAAACTCATTCTGTTACCTTGATCTTGGTTTATTGAAATATTGTGGTTGGGTCTGATTGAAGTGGGAGGATTGGATTATCTGTTCCAACATATAAACTATGTTGATGATTATGTCCTGATTTTTGTTATTTGCTTAACTGAATATCTAACAGTCTTGAACCTTGTTGTTATAGTTGTGAATCTTGTTGCTTGCTTATTTGGAAATGTAATGGTCTTGATCTTTGTTGTCAGTTTGACAAAATTGCCATGTAATCATGTGGATCTTGAATCGGTCCTATAAATATTACTAGGAGTTTCCAAAAGGAAAAAAAAAAAAAGCTTTTTCTTAGACTGGTGGATTTCAGCGAGAGCGTGATAATGGGACATAGAAATCACTCTTTTTAATAGAAAAATAAAATTTTGAAAAAATTCATGTGTAATGTATATAGCACATTTGGTACACTTGTGATGACAGTTTAGTGTTCCACTTAAATCCTTCATTAACTAGTATCAAAATTTATTTTATTTATTATTTTTGAAGCATGATATCAAAATTTATGAGTCATATAGGAGGGAAAAAATGGATTTGAAGAGGGAACTAAATTTTTGAGGAGGGAAAAAATATCAAAATGTACATAACGTCATTAAACTTAAGTAGAGTTAAAACAAGTAAGAAAGCTAATCTTCTCACCCCTCCTTTGTCTCGCAATTCATTCTAAAAACAAAAAAACAAAGAAAAAATATATATTTCTCATAAAATAAGTTAACATTTATATCAAAATTGTACCCATTGTGATCACCACATATTACTCTTCACATTGCAGTTTCTCGTTCACTACAGAGAATTAACTTTCCATGAGCATCTGGAAATAGTATGTCCAAATAGGGATAAATTTCCCTTGTGTGTGAAACGAGTCAATCATCCATCGATAAGAATTTTCTTTATCTTCATCCTAGAGTTGTCTTTCATGATTTAAAAAAAATCTGAAATAGTAATCGCACTTAGGAGTACTCCATAACCAAAATTAAGTTATTCAATCATTAATCAAATACTTTACGAAAATACTAGGGTTTCTTAAGCAGCGGAGATACGATGGAGTATTATTTGGAGGAGACGAGACATTAAAAACGGTAAGTTAATAAGGAGGATAAGGGTGGTATTTTCTAAATATTTACTTTTTTATTAGATATTTTATTGACCAAACCTTGACCTTAATTTAACCAATTTCTTTTCCTCCTTAATTCTATTTGTTCCCTCCTAATAATAGTACTAAAATTTATTGATATGCATTACAAACTTCGACGTGGAAGTAACTAATGTGTTTCCACAATAACATATCTGCATAACTCTTTTTTGTTTGTTTGTTTTGGTTATATGGTACAAAATGAAGTTGTTTGTGCATTATTCATGCGTTGGGCAAGATTTAGAGCTGGTCCAAAACAAGAGAGAATGGGTCCAACGCTTATAGAATTATTATCTTTTTCTAATTACTATTTCCCTAAGTATGCAATGTCATGTTTGGTGAAATTACGGATAAATTTTGCCAATGATATTTCATTTTATTGAGAGGACATTGCATGGTTACTAAAGGAATTACCCGTTTACTTGGGGTATACCATTTCAGAGGCCAAAGACATTTTGTCTTATATTGAATTTGGTACACCCCCAAGTAAAATGATGTCCCCTATTAGCAATCTTGGGACATTGATCAACTCTAAATCCACACCCTTTCTCTTGCAAATAATTCATCTTGTTGCTAACTAATAGAAAAACTTATCACAAAACAACAAGATTAGTTTGATTAAACAAAGACACTTATGCCATAATTAGAAAGAAAAGGAAGTATCTGTACCAAACCCATGCCAACAAGCAAGCAAGATCTCCCTGACCAAACTTTTGGAAAATTAGGGAAGTAGATTTTTCTTTCTGGATAAATTTAAATTTTCTTTTTTTTTTAGCAATGTTGCATCTGAAGTTAAATAAATACAGTTTGCATGTGCGTTGCTTTTTCATTGTTCTTTTTGTGTTTTGTTAGACCCAAGTGAAGTGATGATATGAAGGCAAACATTATGGCCAGAAGACCTACCACTACCGTGCACGTTAAAAACAATCAAAGCTCTTATTGCTAGGACCAAATGCATTGGTTTTTCACATATTGCCCAATCAAATAAGATTGGAGGGAGTGCATTTGATCCGAGAGAAAATGTCACATTTGGGGTTTGTTGGGGTTTACGGGTTTATCTATTATGGTAGTGGTAGTTGATGTATAGTATACCCTCTTGGTGAGAGGCCGGTGATATGCATGTTAGTGCCGTAGATAAGGCATTCAGTACTGTACTTTTGATATATTTTTTTCTCTTGGTCAGGTGGTAGTTGACAAGTTATAGTCTCCTGGTCCATAACTCCATAGCTTATTATGTTCTTTGAGTTTGACTGCCATCAATGTCCCTTAAATTGATTGATAGAAATAAACGACGACTTTATATACATACCAGAATGTGGTATTGCTTTCAATATCAGTTCAGCAAAGCTCATGAGAAGCTAGTTACGTGATTTCTAATGAAACTGACTGCTGATTTTTCTTCTATGCAACGTCAAGAAACCAGGCCGAAACTGCTGCCAATAGTTCAGACCGGGCCTCTCTTTTTTCTTGGTGTTTTGTTGTCTTCACCCTCGGGCCACATGTGCTTAAGGTTAAGATCCCCCTTCTTTCTTCTAACGTCAACGGATTCTGAATACAATACAAAATGCAATCATGGGGACGGACATTCAAGATTCGTCAATCGTCATGGTGTTTCAGGTTGAATCACGTACCCAACCAAATCACCATCTACCGATAGAAATTAGCAATGATTTTTGTCGTATTAGGAAGAGGAGTAGTTATAATATAGTCGAAGTATTTTTCATACCTAATAAGTACTCCATAAACACGGTTTAGTTGAAATTTAAAATTTTAGATAAACCTAATTATTCATGTGTGCTTCTTTGTGTTGCGGATCGGGTGGAGGAAGATGAGCAAAATCCAAGAAGCAGACCAAGAGAAGTAAAAGATGGACTCAATTAAAAAAAAAAAAAAAACGATCAGACATTAAAAAAATTGCAAAACATCCTCTAAGCAATCGTCGAATGGTTAATGTGCTGCATTGTAGTGTAGACGCAAAGTCATTGAGGTGATGATACCATAACCAATGGTATGCATTCGAAACTCACCAAGTTCGAACAAATTATGGTTTGGAAAATGGGTCATTTGTCCAAATAATTTTAAAACACGGTTCAAAGCTTCAAATGGACGAGTAAAAATTAGTATGAGTGAAATGGACACCAAAAAAATAGCAAAGATGAAATTGGATTCATCATGACTTAAACTTAAAAAATAACAAGGATGAAACTGGATGCATCCTGATATAAATTAAAAATAAGAAAAAGTATTTGAAAATGAGTAGGATGAAAATGTTTACATTCTATTTTTACAATTTTATCCATTTAAACAGTATCAAAATCTAAATGTCTTTTTCATCAAGGAATAATTGATTTTTGTCTTTTTAATTTGTGATAACGGTTTATGTACTCCGGACGGACAACATTGCACATTTAAATCCAAAGTTCCTAACCTTACAAAACCGCACGGCACCACAATATTTTTACAGATATGTTATTTTTCACGATCAACTGGTGTCATTTTCAATTTTAACGAAAATCAAATATTGTCTTTTTCATATGGCTCCTTCCCTGGAGCTTCCGTGCTTATCTAATGACTCTAATAGTTTAATGTGATTCTCGTCTCATTTTAGCCAGGGCCATTAAGAAATCCATCTTTGACTAAAGTGCTACGAATAAGGTATAAAATCGTGATCCCCATGCCATGCATATTTTATTCGTCTTGTTTTCCTCTAATTCGTGCCATATGGCATATGCTCGTCTGTTCTGTTGTCGTCAACGACTCGGGATTCTTTCGTGGCATCATGCTTTTTCAGCTCCAGAGTCACGTACTAAATCAACATCACAATATTAAAATAAAAAAATAGTAGTGATATTTTCTTTTTAAATTCCAACTTATTTCTATGGCAGGATAAACAAAATTTATACTATTTTTGTCTTTTATTATTGAGAAAAATAAAAGAAGAAACAGTTGAACTCTTTTGAATTAGTTTTCGTAAATTTTGTAGTCGTTGGATATAAGCATTTTCATTATTTCATACCTAATATATACGGTTTTGTCGAACTTATAAACACTATTTATTTATTTTAGACGAACGCTGAAATATGCAAAGTCCACGAATCAGATAAGTGTTGGATATTTTTCAACAACATAGAAAATAAAATGTTTTCGTTTTGGTTTGACGCTATGACGGGGGAGCTTCCTATGTTGAATAAACACAATGGATGTTAGTTGGAGATGAAGAGACACCTCTAATAGGTGTGATGGTTCATAAAAGACACATCCATTCCCATAAGACACTATTGGTGTCTTTTGAGAATGAAGAAGCATCTCCAACAGGCATGAATTCCCTATAAGTAGTGATGATTTGTTTTCATTCAAATAATGGAAAATACACAACAAAATCTTTGATTTCTTTTCTCTTCTAAGCATCATCAGATTCTAAATACTGTGTGTTCTTGGTTGGGTCAAGGGAGTACAACTCTTGAACCCAACAACGTTGTTAGGGCTTCATTGTATCCTGAAGGCAATATTTCGCTGACCGGTTGTACTCGCCAATTATTTGGGAATGGTCGAAATAATTGCTGAAAAGAATCGCAAGGCCTTGAAGCTTGTGAAACGACATTCTTTTCTTTCCATGTTTTCTTCATCCTCCGTTTTAGCCTAATTTTCCAACAGTTTTCAGAAATTAATTTTCGTCTACGGAGGGTGAAAATTTAGATAATTCAACATGGTTGAATTTTTTATTGAGAAGAAGGAAAACAAGTCTTTTATGTCAAGGGTCGGAGTCATTTAAGAGCACAGTAATTGTCACCATATGCGAGGATGAATTATCTTTATGGAAAGAGGAATACCTCGCCTCGATCAACCAATCCGATAAGTCTTTCTAACTTTTCTATGTTAGTATTTTGTTTGTGCATGAACATGATTTCCGAGAAACCGAAATCGTATATTATTTCCAACAATCTTAATGACTAATACGGTACTCCGTGTTTTCGTTTTCTCGGAACAAATCCTTTAGCGTGCATACTGTTCTGTTTTAGGAAAATATGCATTTCCATTATTTCATGATGATGATAAATAGTTGGATTGAATCTACATTTGTTACTGTTCATGATTCCCGATGATGGATTTAATAATGTTGACCTGTAAAATGCATGATGAATATTTATGTTTCTAATAATTTGACCATGCTATATTTAATGCCATGGATACATGCTATACAATGCCCTTCGGTTTAAGTATCCATAAACCATTTTTTTTTTTTTTTTTTTGATACTGAAAAGGAAAACAACAAAACAAAACAACTCTAACCATCCTAGGGTAAGACACACCCTGAATGTCAGCAACAAGATTATTGACTATTTCATCTAGTGGATAATTAAACCACACCCCCTCTAGAAGTCTCTCAGAAGCTTTCTTGGACAGAGTATCCGCAACGTAATTGGCTTCTCTATAATGATGAACAAAGACAATGTCTTCAAATCTCCCCTTCAACTCAGCAATATCCTGGACAAGAGCCTTAAGGTACCAAGGTGGAGTAACCTCGCCATTGCATAACTGAATAGTATAGGTAGAATCGCAGTCAACTTCAAGCTTTGTGATTCCCAGTTGCACTGCAAGAAGCAGACCTTCTCTTGCAGCCCACACTTCAGCCACATTACTCCCATTTTGATAGATGAACTTAGCAAAGCCTGCCACAAAAGAGCCAGCATCATCTCTAACCACCCCTCCAATACCTGCAAAATTAGAGTTAGACGAAGCCCCATCCGTGTTCAACTTGTAGTATCCAGGCTTAGGGAAAATCCACTTCACAAGGATTTCACGCATGCAAGGAACACTCTCCTCCTTCTGAATCACAGTGAGATAATATTCTCTTGCTTTCCTTATGGCAAAAGCAAGAGTCTTTAGAGCAATAAATCTTTCCTTTTCGTGGATTAATCTATTCCTACTATTCCATATACTCCACAAAACATAAGGTATAATGTAACACCACCTAACACTACCCACAGAAACATCCATAGAAAGTAACTGTTTTAAGTAATTAGGCGACATCACATCCAAATCAATCATTGAACCTGTCAGATCATGCAACTTATTCCAGATTGGAGAAACTGAAGAACAATTAAAGAATAAATGATAAATAGTTTCAAAGTCACGATTGCAAAAAGAACAACCAGGGGTAGAAGAAATACCTTTGCGGTAAAGAGACTCATTCAGATTTAGTTTATTGTGGCACAGCTTCCACAAAAAGAATTTGATTTTCTGTGGACATTTGATACCCCACAGAAAATTCCAGTGAGCATTGGCACTATTCGTACCAACTTTCCTGGAAATGAGAAAGTTATAAGCCTCTTTAACACTCACTTTACCATTTTTACCATGGACCCAGATCATACTATCATCTCTTCCCTCATTCACCGGGATGGATATAGAGTATATCTGTCTCTTAACCTCTTCAGAGATAAATTGATCAACAGCTGCCAAATTCCATTGCCTTGTGTCAGAGTCAATGACATCCTTGACAGTGAGGCTAGGGATATTAACATCATTCATGTTATCAATAGCATCAAGGGGGATATCATTTATCCAAGTGTCCTTCCAAAAGTCCACTTTACTCCCATCACCGATGCACCACCTAAGACTACCTTTGATAATTTCTTTCCCTTTCACTAAACTTTTCCAACTGACAGAACACCCACTTTAATACTACTAGTCCAGAAGTCCCCATCTCTGAAGTACTTAGCCTTTAGCAGACTAGCAACTTCAGAGTTGGGATCTTCACTAATCCTCCAGGCCATCTTAGCAAGCAAATCGAGATTATTAAGATCCATATCCCTTAACCCTAGGCCCCCATTAATCACAGGACTACAAACTGTTTTCCACTTAACATTATGCATTTTCCTAGCATCTTTATCTCCTCCCCACAAGAAATTCCTCCTAAACTTATCTATCTTATTAATTAAGCCTTTAGGTAGCTTAAGCATAGACATAACATGGTTCGACACGGGATCAAGAACAGATTTTATGAGCACAGACCTACCAGCCATGTTTAAGGACTTAGATTTCCACCCTGCCATTCTATTACTAAGTTTTTCAAGCAAATCAGAATAAGTTTTCTCAGAGATTCTTCCCCATTGCAAAGGAATACCAAGATACTTACCTGGATTTTTAGCAACTTGAACTCTTAACGCTCTAGCCATACCTATTGTGAAGCTTCTACCAAGATTACTAGAAGTCAACAAAGTAGACTTCGCATCGCTAATCACCTGACCAGACCAGCGGGCGAACTTGTCAAGAATCTGTCTTAGATTTCAGGCATTCTTGTAATTAGCCTTGAGGAAAATGATGCTGTCATCAGCATATAGAGAATGAGTAATCATCGGAGCTCCCTTAGCTATAGTAAAACCCTGCAAAACTTTGGAGTCAATACCATGATGTAAAACTCTCGACAAAGCTTCTAGACAAAGAATGAAAATGTAAGGAGACAAAGGGTCTCCTTGACGGATACCATTTTTTGGGTAAAACTCTTCACTTGGGGCTCCATTAATTAAGACTTGAAAAGCAACAGAGCTGACACAAGTCATTATCCAGTTAACCACCTTATCAGCAAAACCAACACACTTCAGAATTTTCTCAATAAAAGGCCAACTAACTCTATCGTAAGCTTTATCAAAATCAAGTTTAAGAGCCATCCAGCCCTTATTACCTTTTTTAGCTTTAAAAGAGTGTATTATTTAATTGCATATGATTGTAGAATCAAAAATAGACCTACCTTCAATAAAAGCATGTTGATTTTTAGACACAATTTTGTTCATCACAGGCCTGATCCTATTAGTGAGAATTTTGGTTATGATTTTCATGGCATAATTGCAAAGACTAATAGGACGATAATCTTTAACACACGAAGAAATACTTTTCTTAGGGACCAAAGCAATAAAAGTTCTGTTTAATCTATGATCAAGAACTCCTTGAGAGAAAAAGTCCTTAACCATCCTTATTATGCTTGGTCCAACAATACCCCAGTACTTATGAAAGAAAAACCCCTGAAGACCGTCAGGTCCCTGGGATTTCATAGAACCAAGTTGACGCATAGCAGTCTTTATTTCAGTGATAGACACATCCCTAATAATATTTTCATTTTCACTATCAGAAATTATACTAGGAAACAAGTTTTCAATTTCAGCATGATCCAATCTAGAAACAGTAGAATTGAAAAGAGAATTGAAATGAGTAACAATCTCCTTTTCAATATCACTTTCAGAAGAAAGCCACTTACCAGAAGAATCCTTTAGCATGTGGATAGAGTTTCTTCTTCTTCTAACAAGGGTAGAAGTGTGAAAGAACTTAGTATTAAGATCCCCATCTTTAAGCCACTCCACTCTAGATTTTTGTCTCCAGAATATTTCTTCCATTTTGAGAAGATTCAGATAATCGCATAAACAAGTAGTCATATAGTTCCTTGCCTCATCAGAAGGGAAAATATCAAAGGAGTTTTGAGCATTTTTAAGATTAACAAGCGCGCTGTTAATTCTAGAATCAAGATTACCAAAAACATTCTTATTCCATTTTTTAGCCTCACTTTGTAACCTATCCAAATTCTCAAAATAATTTTGGTTGTTATTCCTAGCAGGGTTGTGCCAACTCTCATTAACAACATCCAAAAATCTAGAATCTTTAACCCACATAGCCTCAAGCCTAAAAGGTCTTTGTTTAAAGTTCTTTTTTGGCTCTAGATCTATCAATAAAGCTCTATGATCAGAATTGAAATAAGATAAGTGGTATACCTGAGCATCTTTGAAGCTTTTGCACCAATCCTCATTAGCTATGACTCGATCCAGCCGCTCCTTGATGTTAGCAAGACCAACCCTCTTATTATTCCAAGTGTACCTAGGACCATTTTCCCCCAGATCAATTAAGCCACACTGATCCATTACATCTTTAAGCTCCTGCAATTGGCTAGCGGACGGCTTTTTTCCACCAAATTTTTCATTTCTAGCTCCAATAGTGTTCAGATCACCCATCACCATATGGCCAGACTGACCCATTTCAGCAATGGATCCAATCTCCTCCCAAACTCTTTTCCTATTTACTTTGTTGGTACTCCCATAAATTGTGGACAGAATCCAAGGGCTCTTAAACCTTGCAGTAACCACAGCGTGTATAGCCCACAGAGAGCCAACAGTAGGAATGATGGCTTGAATATCCACCTCCTCTGGGTCCCATAATAGACACATACCCCCAGAAAAACCCTCGGGGTCGACAACAATGGACTCCGTAAAACCCAATTTTCCTACAATACTAACTGCATGACTAGCAAGCACTCTAGTCTCTAACAAAGCCACAATGGTAGGCTTATGTCTCTTGATAAGTTTCTTTATAACACGAAGAAAGGAGGGCCTGGCAGCACCCCTACAGTTCCAAATTAAAATCTTCATCGAAAGATTACCAACACACTTAGCAAACGAAATTGACCTAGATGGACTTCTCGGAAATGACTTTTCCATCTTCCTTGCAATCACTGCCTTGTTCAGCTCCTCGAGTGGAGTGAACTTCACCTTGAACTGTCGTTGGTAGGATGATTCCGGGACCAAACGAGTATTGAACAGCATCTCGAACTTCCAAAGATCGCTTGGGCTTCTTATGAGAGCCGGAGTTTCCACCATTGGTGCCAATTATGCCACTAGTACTGTTGCTTCTGGCCACATCTTTGACACGCACTCTAGCTCCTCCCTTCCTTGATTTAGAAACTCCTCCGGGTCCATGTGAATCCAAGTTGAAGGAGAAAATCTTAGTGGGATCAGTAACTGATTGACTCTGTCCAAAAATGTACCCCAATTCAGTTGTTCTTGAGCATGTACTATCTCTGGCAGTGCTTGATTCAACAGTCTTCTCATGTGCGCTATGTCCTCCATCAGTTGTAACCTTATATCCATCCGTGATATCTGTTCTATCACAGTTTCTGTCAGATGGTGTTGCATGGTTTGAAGCTCCTCTTGAGCTCTTCGGACTAGCAGGTCTTCCACACTCCATAAGACTTCCACTGGTCTTGGACATACCTGCGAAAGCAGGTGTTGCATCTGATTTATGTTCTCCATTGTCCTTTTTTCTTTGAACTGTTTGAGTATTCAGCATACTCTTTCCTTTATTTATAGGAAAACCCTCTTTAATCTGACTATCATTAAATTCCTTCCCACTATTTTTCTTAGTGGAGCTGTTACTCTTTTTATTGTTAATCCTTCCCTGTGATGCTTGCACTTCCTCATTACAATCTGAAGAAATGATTCTCCCATTTAAGTCTTTATTTTGTAACTGTTTCACAAACCTTATATCTTTCCCAACATTAATTGCACCTGAAGGAATTCTACTATTACCAATTTGGGCATTCAATGGTTCAATAAGGCTATCACCTTGACCCAAAATATCACGAGTTGTATGATCCTTGGAACAATGTTCACCAAGGGTTGAAAATATGTTTGTTACCTCCTTGTTACCTTCATACGCCTTTGCATTAGTCACCCGACCTCCATTTCCTCTGACTTTGTTTTTTCTGTTAGTCACAATCATCCAAGGACTAAAACTTTCCTATTTCGAATCATCTGAGTCCGTGGTACCTGTAGCATTAGTAGGATTAGATGTTGAACCAAACACTTGAACAATTTGAGGACAATTTTCTTTTTTATGCGACATTTTTCCACAATGAAAACAAATCATATTAACCCCTTCATATTCAACTCTCTGTTTAATTCTCCCAATCCTAACTAAAGGAACTAATGGTTTATCTGTGGAGACCTCCACACAAACTCTAGCATACTTACCTCTTAGAACAAATTCAGTAGTAGAATCAACTTTGATTAGCTTACCTAGTCTACTGCCAACTTTCTCAAGCACAGCCTTATCAAAATATTCTAATGGAAGCTCAGGGAGCCTAGCCCAAACTACAGTATTATGAACTGAAGCTTCAGAGGGTTTGAAATTTGGGGACCATCTTCTCATAGATAGATGATGACCACCAATGAACCAGGGACCTTCCAAAAGAGAAAACCTATAATCATCTGGATTTTCAAACTTAAATAGGAAAAAAATCAAAACCAAGATAGAGAATTTGGATCTTACCTGTTGTTTTCCATAATTCACTTACTTTATAGGACAAATATTTATACCCTACCGTTTTACCAACAACCTTACCAATCAAGCAAAATTTCCAAGGTTGAATAATTATTTTTTGTGTATCAGCATCTAATTGAATAGATGGGATACCATCATCAGCATCAATCTCGCATGTTGCATCTGTAGACAATCCATCTAATTCATCTTCCAAATATTGCATACCCCAGTCACGGAAGCTGTTCTTCCACCTCAAATCAGAATTACAGAAAGCATCACGGTAAGAAATTGGTTTTATTCCTCCAAAATGACTTGGGAAAGAATCATGTTGAGCAGCACCACTTTCTTTCCCGTTTAATCGATCAACACACATATCTTCATCACCATAACTCGTCGTGTTCCCTTTATCAATCAGTTTGGTTGCATACCCTAATTCCATCGAAGAATCCTCCATATGTTCATCAATTTCTATAGAACCACTAAAAATTTCAACAGGAGATCCTGATTTACTCCCCCCTGGTTCAATTGTTCCATTCAAGATAGCATGTTGCTTTTTAATCATCAAGAATTTTGAAGCAAATTAACTGAGTTTGAAAAACGCTTTTACTACTGAGTCTTCGCCGATTTACGCTCTCTCTCTCTCCTAATAAATCGTATGAACCGAGTAACAATTATCTTATTCAAATAAACCCTTCTTTGACCGATGGATGCAAGTTATGATTCTTTCGCGTGATTCTTATGGTATATCCATGTGATTAATTGACCGTGTTTGTACCTTGCGATAAGACATGTCCATTGGATACAATATATGTCTCTGTTTAACTAACTTGTGTGAAAAGACACGGTGTCTAACTTCTTTCTTTCCTTCAGAACTTTGATTTCTCTCTGGTCCATAACTTCTTCTTTGTTCTATGGTTTCAAGAGAAACAAGAGAGAAATGAAAAGTGGAAAGTAAATTAACAGGAATCGGTGGAAAAATATTCTCTACGGTACGTCTTTGTTAAGAAGATGGCTTAAACAAAAGAAAGGTTTAGAGTAACTGCCAACTTTGCAAGTAAGTCTGTACCACTACTTGGTTTTATAAAGATGATTGGTTTACCTGTAGTTTTCACGGTACTTCAACGGTTATATTACTGTCAATCTCCTTTCTATCGGTTTACACTTCCGTAACCTCTATTAACTAAGGGACACAACTCTTTTCAAGAGATGTCATTTTATGGGTACAAGAGATATTTCTTCCTAGATCAAGTAGGATCTCAATGTGTTCTTAGAGTTTTTTTTTTTTTTTTAAAAAGGGAAGTATTCAGAAAAGAGCCAAGTCCAAAAGATTGGATTTGAAGATTTCTATTTAGAAATTTTGGGTGCACATGTTTGATACAAATCAAACAAATATGCAAGTATGTAAAGTATCGTATTCCATGACATTGAGTTGCATTTTTTTCATTTGAAAATTGTCATGAATTGGTGGGAAAATATATATGACGATGTCATAAATTTTTACTTGTTGGGTTATTTTAAAACCAAAACCGTCATAATTGTTGAGACAACAACGGTATGGCATGAACATAATTCTTGCAATAAGAATTATAGGTTCCAAAATTTGGAAAATGGGATGTCTTAAATGATATCGAAAGAAGTGGAATACCGGTTAATATGTAACGTATTGGAAGATTGGGCGGCCGGCCAAATATCTAACAATGAGGTGTTACAATATTACCGATGCATAAATTGTGAACATTTGCATTACATAATGTAAATGTTAAATAGACATTGTCTAAGTTTTGGGTATAAATTTGTAGAAGATTGGGCATGAGTAGAGGAGTTACTCATTGTGATAATGTGCTTGTTGAAATAGCAAGTAAATTGCCTACAAATTTTCTATGCCTCTAGTGTATGCAAGTCTATAATGACTTCTTATGAATTAACCATAAATGTTAATTAGGATCACTAGAGAAGTTACAATTATTTTGTAAAATCAAATAGGAACATTTTTAATAATGTTTTCTGAATTGATTGCATGGGTAGATGCAATTAATGAGGAGGAATGGCTTAGAACCTAACTTGTAGAGATCCCATTTTTGGAAGAAGCCATCTCAAGCGGTCTTGATTAATTGTGAATCGGACTATGATCTATAACATCTCTAACAAATACTTATAATGAAAAGTCAAGACATACAAGTCTTGTACATTGAACTGTAAGTCAATTACTCAAGAGAGGAGTAATTGCAGTTAGCCATTGAAACAGAGAAAAAAATTAGTAGACCATTTGTGAAGAGTCTTCCAAAGGAATTGTTTTCAATGAAGCATACAGAAATGAGACTAAGGTCTGTGAATGAAAGTTCGATCACCCATAGCAGAAACCCAACCTATGTTTTGAAAAAGATAAACAAGGTTCAATGTGGTACCAACAAGTTATGAAAGTGATTATGGTGCACTAAGTAAAAATTATCATTTCTGTTTAGTGCAGGTTTATGCAAGAAAACAGGATGGATATAAATCCTTAATAAGTCTAACTTTTATCACAAGGTGTCTCGCAGAAACACCTTCGAGACTTACCTATATGAGTTTGGAAATCAGGCCGTTTCCTAAGAGAAAAAGACTGTTCTCTGAGAGACTCATGAATACAGGATAAGCACATGGCCATTAATGTGTCAAGGCTGAGAACACACAATCCCTGAAAATCAGTATGTGTGGAGATTCCGGTTTTATCACATGGGGTACTTGGTTCAAGACTGGTTTCACCATTGAACCCCGATAAGGCTTTGAATTTCTTACACTAAGTGAAGGTTCAAATCCAAAATATACCTATCATTTATGTATTGATTTCAACGATGATGCTTATTTCCCAATTAAGCTTGAACTACGTTGGCTTGATCCCACTCGGGTACGTAGGAAGTCACTTGAGTGATGCAGCCACTCCAGTTTTGTAAGTTTTACTTTATTTTCTGTTTTGTTTTTTGAAAATAGGGGGAGGTTGTTGGATATTTTTCAACAACATAGAAAATAAAATGTTTTCGTTTTGGTTTGCTGCTATGACGGGGGAGCTTCCTGTGTTGAATAAACACAATGGATGTTAGTTGGAGATGAAGAGACACCTCTAATAGGTGTGATGGTTCATAAAAGACACATCCATTCCCATAAGACACTATTAGTGCCTTTTGAGAATGAAGAGGCACCTCCAACAGGCATGAATTCCCTATAAGTAGTGAAGATTTGTTTTCATTCAAATAATGGAAAATACACAACAAAATCTCTGATTTCTTTTCTCTTCTAAGCATCATCAGATTCTAAATACTGTGTGTTCTTGGTTGGGTCAAGGGAGTACAACTCTTGAACCCAACAACGTTGTTAGGGCTTCATTGTATCCTGAAGGCAATATTTATTGATAGTTGTACTCGCCAATTATTTGGGAATGGTCGAAATAATTGCTGAAAAGAATCGCAAGGCCTTGAAGCTTGTGAAACGACATTCTTTTCTTTCCCTGTTTTCTTCATCCTCCGTTTTAGCCTAATTTTCCAACAATAAGAAGAAACAAAATGCACCATGTATAAAAATAAAGGCTGTTTTTAGGCATACAGAAATCTTTTAGGGCATACCAAGTAAAGACAAAATAGGAGTGTAAATAGCAAAATTAGAAGCCCCTTAACCAAATATTTTTGGTAATGGCAAATCTGCCCTTTTAAGATTAGTGTTAATATTAATGATTAGTTAAAATAATTCTGATTAGTGATTAGTTTTAAGATTATTTAGTTATAAATTTGTAGGCATTTAGGCAGCTCCCGGGGCTCGACCTGCCTGGTCAGGTCGCTGGGGGTCTAGGTGGGGCCTGCAGAGTGCGAGACATCGTCTCGTTGGAAATTTTCCAACATATCTTATGTTTAATCTCACTTTTGTAGGTTAAAATCATCAAAAGTTTGTGTTTTTTCACTAAGGTTCGGCGAGTCTGGATGAATAGTTCGGCTAGCTGAAAGTGTTGATTAAGAGTCGAACCTACCTTGCAGACCAGAGTTCGGCTTGGTTCGTATTGTCCTAACAAGCCGAACCCTACACTGAACTGTCTAGAAGAAAAAATGTTTAGGGTTCGGCTTATATTTAGAAATTCGTAAGCGCCGAACCTGTTGGAAACACATTGTTCGGCTATTTGAATAAGTAGAATATAAGACGAACCTGATCATGTACATTCCTAGGTTAATAATTTTGTATTGGTTCGGCACATATTGTGAGTATCGTAATAGACGAACCTCGTAAATGTGTTAGGTTCGGCACATATTATGATTATCGAATACGCCGAACCCCTATGCATCTCTTTCTGTGACTAGGTTCGGCTTGAAATTTCATGAAATTTCAAGCCGAACTGTTCATATACACTTACATGAAGCTTTTGTGAAGAACAGTTCGGCTAAAAACGCAACTCAATTGTGAGCCGAACCCAACACCGTAACCGTCATTTAATCGATGAAAAACAACAAATAGGATATTGAGTTTGTAAAACTTACTTTCTTATCCTCATTTCCGGAGTTGGAGATGGTTGTTGGTTCAATTTAAGTTCAATTGGTGGTTGATTTTCAGTTTCCACACCTTCATCTTCAATTGATGGATTAGAAGACGATTTGGTTTGCCTAGTCCCTGCTTTTCTTTGTACGAGTCATTATGTAGTTCAGTTTAATCGACAATCAAATTTTTACGAATCGACAATTAATCACGGTGATGAATTTTTTTTTTTCGCGGGAGGGGAAGAGTTCGGCTAGAGGAGGAAGAAGAAGAGATGTTAAGGGAAGATGATTTTGATTTTTTAGAAAACTGATTTTAGATTTTTTGTATTAAGGGTATATAGGTAATCGAGCTACCCATAGGTTACCCCGTATAAGGTCACCCAAGATGGGACTATCATTTTGTATGCCCAGAAAGAATTTCGTATGCCCAAAAACAGCTTTCATAAAAATTGCAAAACGTCTATAACAATTAATCAAGGAGGCCACCATATATGCGGATGACAATTTTGTGAAGGACTAGGCCCAGTAAGCAGAGTAGTAGCAGTGGAGTGAGGGGGAGATGCCCATTAGATGCTAAACTTTGCCTTGCATAAACATCATATATCCGACCTCACGTTGCAATGAAAAATGAGATCATTTAGAATTTCTTCTGCAACAGTGTATATCTTGCATTACAGACTGCATAAAAAGTAACAACTGGAGTATTCAATTGGGGTAACTACTGGATGTTTGGGAATTACACAAGAGGCTCGAGACAATGTGATTTTATTCCACTTGTGATTCTTTTGCTCAAGCTTTTGCCTTCTCAAGTCTAGAACTGACCGCCTCCCACGAGATGAGTTTCTCCACAAAGACTGATATGTAATCAGGTCGTCGGTTCTGTGGCATACAACAAATAGAGGATTAAAACAAAGATTAACAACACCGAGCCACATAGAGACTAGAGATTGTTAGAATACGGGCATCCAACTCAAAACCAATTGGCAATGAGTGGAGAGGCCCTAAGGGATTATAATCCGCAGGATCTTAGATGCCCAGAAAATGTGGGACTAATAGTCTCAACACGCCCCCTCACGTGTAGCCTCGTTGGGTCTAACACGTGGACAATTAAATCGGGTGACGCGGAGTAAAGGCGCGGTCAAATGACTCGTCGCAAATAGCCTGCTCTGATACCATGTTACTAAGGGATTATAATACGCAGGATCTTAGATGTCTAGAAAATGTGGGACTAATAGTCTCAACATAGAGACTAGAGAGATAGAGAGCCTCTTACCCGGTAGTCGATGTAGTAGGAATGCTGTTTAGCCACATTGCAAAAGAGTTAGTAAACAGCTGTGGTTGCAAAATGTAAGATGAACAAACAAGTTAAGTATAGTTTAGTATAGTACCTCCCAAACATCAATGGTGAGAATTGGCTGCAAGCAAAACAAAATTTTGCATGAGATTTAGATAGAAATTGATTAACAGACAAACTAAATTAGCTACTGTGTTGATTACAACGGAAACTACTCTTTGTTAAACAGGCACCAACTTTACTGATTGCTAGTTGACAAGCATAGATATATAAATGAAATGTATTGTAGTCGAATTTATACGCACAGTGTAATCTTCTCCTTGTACTAGAGGGTTCACAGCATTTGAACTCTTCAATATTACAAGTTTCTTGTCCTCAGATGGATTCGCTTTATCTGACAAAGAAATGAAATACACCTTTGGTTATTATAAGAATGTAAACTGTCTGGAAGATAAGCAAACAGCTGAAGAGTGTAAACATTCACTCACAAGCTAGCCAAGCCCAACCAGCACCGAACTGTGTAGCAGCAGCAGACTTGAAATCTGTAATGAATTTCTCATAAGAACCAAAATCTTCTTCAATCATTTCTAAAAGTTCCCCAGATGGCTTCCCCCCTCCATCTGGTTTCATGGATCCCCAAAAGAAATCATGGTTCCAAATCTGCCAGTAAACAAAGCATAAATGAGTGATCCTTTCTTTGGCCAAGATTGAGTAGTTTAGTACTGAAGGAAAACTTGCAAACAACAAGTACAATTATCGGTTCACTCGTTCGGATTCGTAATCCATCCAAGAGGATAGAATTTCAGAGAAATTACAATACCTGGGCAGCATTGTTGAAGGCTGGAAGAGGATCCCCTTTGTTATATGTGCGGCGTACGACATCTTCCAGTGGCAATCCATCTAGCTCAGTTCCGACTATCTGTTTATTTAGGTTATCCACATAAGCTCTGTGGTGTTTACCCCAATGAAATTCAAGTGATTCCTTGCTCATATGTGGCTCTAGAGCATTCTGGCACATAAATTTAAAAAAAATCATGGTTCAGACGACCAAAATCAAATAAGCAACAAGACTTTTATGGCTTCCTATGATAATAACATACCAGTGGGTATGGAGGAGGCTTCAACTCAAATTGTGCCGTAATTTGAAATCCTTTTTGAGAACATTTTCGCTGAAAAATAAACAGATCACACTTGAAAAATGGAGGTAAAATTCGTAACAGTTTCAGCTTATACAAATTCAGCAATTCAGCGCACTAATTTCAGATGACCGAAATTCATTACAAAAGTCAAGATTTTGGTGTAGAATTTCAGCTAACAGTAAGAGACTAATGATTTCAAATTACCTGTAAGTTTCTCCAGTGTAGCTGACTACGTTTTGATGGTCCAAGTCCAACAGTTCCATGCGAACCTGAAAATTATCCTCAACAAAACAAAATAAAAAAACACAGATTTTGGATTAGCAGTTTATGATTAATACCCAACCTGGTTTCGGTATAGTGTAGATAGAGATTTTAATGGTGATGGGTGTACCTTGGAGTGGAAAAAGTGAGCAGGTTAGTGGAGTAGTAGTTGCTGTTGCCTGCATTTTTATTTTTGTTTAGCTATTCAGAGAGAGCGCCAGAGAAAGTTATGGAAACTAAAGAGAAACGAGAAGAGGCGACTGGAAAAGTGTATGTGCCCGAGAGAAGGGACTAGAAGAAGTAGTACCATCCGAAATGACCACACAATGTCGTTTTTATTTTTTATTTTTTCTTTTGTAATAAAAAATCCATCATGGGACACTCAAAGATTCTTTCGAGGTGTCATGGTTTCTTCACGTATTAAATCAACATCACAAAAAATAGAAAATAAAATAAAATACAATCGTAATTTTTTATTTTTTCAATTTTAACTTCCTAGTTATTATCATAACAACATCGATTTTTGTTAGAGGGAGAGCAAATAATGATATGAAGAGAGCGGAAATCGTTGCCGACTCGGTAACTAGGTCGAATAGATAATTTTCTTTGACTCAGTAGAATACCCTTGTTCATTCTCATCAATTTCACAAGCCTATAGCCATTTGTTAGGCCGACCGAGCGAAGCGAGGGAGGACTTTATATATGGTGACTCGTGGCTCTTGACTTTTTTTCCAAATTGAAGCAAGAAAGATTGGATTTTGTTTGGTGTCCCATTTTAAATGACGCCACTACCCCTCATTTTTATTCCAATTACTATAACTTTTTATGTATCCTATCTTTTTAGGGGTATAATTTAAAAAAAAACTTTAACATAACATATCTAAAAATCCGTGCCTCGGAATTTTACAAATTTTATCTCGTTGAAAATCTTTTAAAGAAATCTGCGCAATTAGTACAAACAACAATATCAAATTTAGAGTTTCTACGAAAAAATCAGAGGTGTTTATCCTTTTAGGCATAATTTTTGAAAATTGAACGCATAATCATTATGCAAACCACCGCTAAGGATGCATAATATATTATGCATCCATATTTTGGTTTAGGCATTAACTAACTTTCCGTTGCAACTAATAAAACGACCTGCTCTCTCCGTTTTAGGAAAAATGATATTTCCATTTTAAGCATAATTTTCGAAAACTGATTACATAACCATTATATAAAATTTAGTTTTGCGCTAATTGATGCGTGTCGTATGCGTCAAAAATATAATTCACTTCCTCACTTTACTAATTATAAATATAGTATTCGATAAGAAAGAGTTCGTATCCACAGAGAGGCGATTGTCGTTATGCAATTTTCAGATTCTTATGTAACCAAATAACCCAAGAGTGTTTTTGTTTTTTTTATCTAAGTAATAAAATTAAACAAAGCAAAGTAAATAGTTGGAATAACCAATAAGGAGAAGATATTGGTTAAGGGATAGTATCATTCACAAGCATGTATTTTTCATCTATGATTAGAATTGGTATTTAATCTCTCAATTATCAAAAGCCCTAAGATATCTTGATTGCAAGAGTATCTCGTTTATTTCCTGATTTTATCACAAACAACATTAAAAGATGCTATTGTGAAATCTTCTTAAAAAGCAACCTAAAGTGTAAAAGCACAATTAGATTTAACTCCCTAAGAGCAATAAGTTCTATGAAATAAGACTAATCGATGCAAACAAACGTGTAAAAGCACTAATTCGTTTTAACAAAGGTTATGATTCATATGCGATTAAAAAGATGTATCACTACAAGTATTAACCACAAGTTGCTACTAGAAATCAGGGACAAACAACTTTTACGTATTGAAAACCCTAATATAGCTTTAGAGATGAAAACAAATCCAATTGATTCCGGACTCAACCAAACTAGCATTCAAATCATATGATAATAAAACAATGAATCATAAACAATAAAATCGAGACAAAACTAATTCATAGAATCAAATAATCATGCTTGAAGAAATCGACTTTTTATCCCATAACCAATTATTGTATTTAGCTACTCATATTCATGGAGTTCATCATCAAAATATTCAAAGGAATACTATGAAACATAAAAGAAAGCAAACCCTAGAAGTAGTTCTCTGCAAAAGCTCCAAGAATAGAATAATTCGTTTTTTTTCTTTGTTGTAGAAACTCTCTTTTTATAGCCCTTTGCTTTCCAAAAATAGGTCAAAGTCTTCAAAATCTTCAAGTCCACGTCCATCTACTAGTCCACCAAGGCCAGGTGTGAGAAATATATCTCTGGAATTTTCGGGTCCAAAACTGGTCGCCGGATTCTTGACGTCATTTAGGAATCCGATCGCCGGAAAACTTTCTCCGATCACTTTTGCCATCTGAAACTATCACTAAGTAATTCTGCACTTCCAGTAGCTCAACTTTGCTTTCCTGTATTTCAAACATTTGCAAAACCCATCTAAATCCAATTTTCTATTCTTTCGAAAACGTACCCAAAAGCGTGACACGTAGCTCATACTTCCAACCATCAATTCTTGCATCCGACTCATACCCCCCTCGCGATTGTGAACGAAATATTGCGATCGACACTTTAACCTATGAAATCCGACTAGGAACTATGCTCATGGCTCGCCATTTTCACTCCGTTTTTGCACTATTTTGCAGACATTGGTTTGCAGCCAATGTCATCGCGCCATACTTCGATTCTACTCAGTTTCTTGCAACTAAAAAACCCAGTCCATAATTCAATCATCCCCAACTGCAACTTCCTTGTTTAGTTCATCGCATCCACCATTGTTTCACTTCCTAATGCCACCAGAATCTGCACTTCAAAGACACAGATCACCAACTTCACAAAGATCTGCGACTCCCCAGCTATATACATCTCTCTAGTAGCAGCACCAGAACACCAACTTCTTCTGTAGTTTTGTTTACAACAACACCCTAACACCATTGTTGTTGTTTCATCAATCCCATGCTCAGTCACCAATTTGGAATCCACCACCTGTAGCTTCACCAGCTATAGCCCAACAACACCCAGCTCCACTTCCACTGCAATTTCTTATCCTTCAGCCTTAGCAGCAACAACATCATTCTAACTTCCATGCAATGCTCCTGTGTTGTAGATGTCCACCTGACTATCAGCTCATTGCAGCATCACTCCACTGCCACCACTGGAATAACACTCCACCTGCACCTGCAACAAGCCTTGGCAGTTCACGGCCATCACTTCTTACTTCCTTCTCCTTTCTCGACTCTCAGCTGCAAGCACTACAAATTCCATTCCAACAGTAACTCCACTTTTTTCCATAACTCACCAGCTACCTCAGTTGCATCACCGAGCACCTGAACTCTGACTCCCATCACCGTAATCATATTGCTCCCCGCTCGCAACCAATTCCAGACATCTTCCCTTGGCTCTGCCATTAGCATCACAAGCTGACTGCGAAACCACACCAGTTTGCCAATCACTAGTGACTTCCACCACATCGTAGCTCAAATAGCAAGACCTCCAATTCACAACTGAACCTTCTCTCTGTTGCCTCAAAACCATTTTTTTGTTAAGCTTCATAGAATCAACACAAACTCAGCTGCAAATCCCATTCACTGTACCAGTTGCACACTGCAATATCACCTGCAAATAAAACATCTAGCCTTCATCCTTCATCACCAATTACAACCCACATCCATCTTGGCTCCAACTGTAGCTGCAATCTCTTGTTCACTACTGCAAAACCACCACCTTCAATGTCATATCACCATCTCCTCATTTCATTGCATCTTTAGCTACTGGGTTGCCAATTCACCTGTCCTTGTAATCCTTCTCAGTACCCACGAAAAACATCGAACACCACCTGCTCAAAGCCCCATTCTACAGCTTCACCTGTCAAATGCCATTGTACCCATTTCTACCTGAGCTGCTACACCAATTTCATTTTGCATTACAGCTGCAACATTTTACTTCCCCTGCAATCCCAGTTGATTTAATTGACAGCTGCAGTTCTTCTTCATAAGTTCAAACACCACCAACCTCTGACCACTTTCATCTTAGCATCATCTCTGGCAGAACCCATTTCCACACTATGAACTTCCATCACTTAGTAACACAGCACAACCCAGTCACATGGAACCCATCTTGCAGAACCCTTATCCATTCTTACAAATCCAAGAGCATCCAAACCCTGAATCGATGGCAGCTCAGTACCTAGCCAACAGAATCACCACTGACTCAGCCTTAGACCTCCAACAACTTTGTAATCAAACAACACCAGCTGAACCTCAAACACCTCCAACACAATTTCAATCCAACTCATTCTGTCTCTGGCAACAACTAGAACCCTAATACAATTTCAGAACCCCCTAATCTCCTAACATCTCTTCATCTGTTGATTTTAAAACCCAAGTTCGAATCCAACCAACACAAACTGCACCTCTTCTCAGTGAAATCAAACCCTCATTAATCACCCCGAAAACAGCTTCTCGATCTCAAGCATCAATTTGATCTTGGTAATGGCAGCATCGGCTGCTAATTTTAACTCTCAATTTCCGTTTCTGGTGAATGAGAGAATGATTGAGATAGTCTTCTCGATTTAGGTTAGAAATGATTGGGGTGGTTATTGACACCCCAGTACATAGGTTAGGGGATAACCCAATGAGTACCCCATAACAAGTGGATACCCTTTAACCACATCAGATTGTCCTTTAGTACTCCTCCAAAGAAAATCGCCCCTTAGCCTTGGATGCGCTCCAAATAGTGTTTGCTTGTGAAATGACTTTTCTGCCCTTTTTGCTCCAAATGCTCTTCCACCAGCTTCAGTTGTCCCTTATTTCTCAAATTCACTTATACTCTTCAATGAGAATCATCACTAAAGTTTTCGTGCTTTTCAGACATAATTCGCATCACTAAAGTCGACAAACTTTTCAGACAAGGATGAAGAAATAAAAGCAAATATGAGAAATAATCGCCTCCAACGCTTTTTCCATGTTTCCTCTTCTTTTGATCCAAATGACTCCAAAGTACCTAAATACTCAAAAACGAAACATAAGATACATAATTTACAAGAAAACTCGCAAAGAAAGCATAAATACTAGATATTAAATTAGGTGTTTTAGACACCTATCAAATTACCCCGCACTTAGACTTTGCTAGTCCTCGAGCAAATCAAACGAAAATAATTATAAAAGATACATACAACTCCGTCTCGTCGAGGCTACGATCACTTTAAGCATAAATAACAAGCCTTTGAACCCCCTAGGTGTCCCTAGTGGACGAGTTATAGTCTCGTGAAGGTTTACAAGAGGTCTACCTACAAACCTATATTTCCAACTCCGTCTATTTGTGACAAATCAGTGAACGAATCCAACATGACTATAGGAGGAGGTACCTTGCAAATTCAATTCATATTTTAGTAAGCTTTAATTAGATAGTCGAACAAGCCACAATACTCGGAAACTAACAAACCACAATCACAATGAAAAGATTAAGAAGATGGATCTAGATGTAGATGTTGGCGAATGTTCACAAGTGATCGATGTTTCCCATATCTGTCTGAAGGTCACTGCCAAGATGAACCTATTCCTATTGGATTGAGCTACTTGGTTTGAATGCTACATCAACTCACTGGCATATACAAGGGAACCAGAAGTGACTTTATTCAACCAAAATAATAAAATAATACTTTTCTCTTTTTTTTTTCTGTTTTTCTTTTTTTTTTTCATTTCTTTTTTAGACAACATGATTGGATCAAACTGGACCCAAGCGCATGATTCTTGTGAGCAAGTACATGATAGTTGCCTTGGATCCTGCATTCCACGCTTGTTTAGGCGACGGAGACAGGGACTACGTTTCACATATACTGCTATTCCCAAGTGTCATTTTATTCCGTTTTGGTCTAATTGGTCGGTCTCTTTTTTTTCTTTTTCTTTCTTGTTTTTCTTTTTTTTTTCCTAGTAACTCAATCACTCTATTTCATCCTAGCAGTAATAACACGTCGATGTTTAGTGACCCACCAAAGCACTTAGAGAACAATAGATAAATATCGAAAAATAAAAATAAAATGTGATATGGTGAAATTCCGAGATATGGTAACAACTATCATGGTATTTATGATTATGAGCTATGTTCGTCCCTTTTAGTTAATCGGTTCCTCAACTCCTGCAATCAAAATGGTTCCATCCACTAATGGTGTCATCCTAAAAGCACAAGCTATAGATTTCGGAGTTCAAAAAGCACACATTTTTTTCTTGGTTTTTCTATTTTTCTGATTTTTTTTCCCACTTAGCGCTTGGTTTAAAGTCGTCAGCCCGACGTACTACTTGTTTGCTAAGACTCCTCCAGCGAGGATGCCTCCACAAAGTTCACACCTTCCACAACTTCGGAAGTAAAGTTCTCATAATATGGTTTCAGCCGGTGTCCATTCACTTTAAACTCCTTTCCTGTATCCATGCTACGAATTTCTACTGCACCATGAGAAAACACATTAGTAACAATAAAAGGTCCGATCCAACGTGACCTCAATTTACCCGGAAATAATTGCAAGCGAGAATTAAACAAAAGCACTTTCTGCCCAACACAAAATTGTTTTCTAGAAATCATAGAATCATGAAATGCCTTAGTTTTCTCCTTGTAAATGCGAGAGATTTCAAATGCATCATTGCGTAACTCTTCTAGCTCTTGGAGTTGTAACTTCCTTTGTTTTCCAGCACCATCTAACTCCAAATTGCATTGCTTAATAGCCCAAAACGCCTTATGTTCAATCTCAACGGGTAAGTGACAAGGTTTACCATACACAATCCTAAAAGGAGACATCCCAATAGGTGTTTTGTATGCCGTTCTATAAGCCCACAAAGCATCATTAAGTCGCATGATCCAATCTTTCCTTGTTGGATTCACCGTCTTCTCTAGTATGGATTTCACATCTCGGTTCGACACCTCGGCTTGTCCATTGGTTTGGGGATGATAAGGTGTTGCAATCTTGTGCGACACATTGTACTTCTTCAACAATCCTTGTAAGAACTTGTTTTTGAAGTGAGATCCCCCATCGCTAATTATGGCTCTTGGAATTCCAAACCTTGCAAAAATGTTAGCTTGCACAAAATCTGAAACCACTTTAGAATCATTAGTTGGGGTGGCTTTAGCTTCCACCCATTTCGAGACATAATCAACAGCAAGTAAGATATAAAAATTCCCATGGGAGTTGACAAAAGGACCCATAAAATCAATACCCCATACATCAAAAAAATCAATAAATTAAATAAAAGTTTGTGGCATTTGATTTCGGGCACCTAGATTGCCTGTCCTTTGGCACCTATCACAAGTTGTGCAAAATATATGTGCATCCTTAAATAAAGTTGGCCAATAAAAACCGCTTTCAAGTACCTTGTGAGCTGTTCTTTTACTCCCAAAATGTCCTCCGCAAGCATAGGAGTGACAAAAAGACAAGATAGAGTTAAATTCAGAGTCGGGAACGCACCTTCTTATTACTTGGTCGCTGCCATGTTTCAACAAGTATGGATCATCCCATATATAGTGGTTCCCTAACCTCTTAAGTTTGTCCCTCTCAGCACGAGACAAGTTCTTTGGGATTTGTTTAGACACCAAGTAGTTCACAATATCCGCATACCATGGTTCCGCAAACGCAATTGAGAATAGTTTCTCATCCGGGAAACTTTCACGCAACGGGATAGCTTCCTTGTCTATAGAAAGACGGCTCAAATGATCTTCAACGGTGTTCTCAATTCCTTTCTTGTCCTTGATTTCTATATCAAACTCTTGCAAGAGTAAAATCCATCGTATGAGCCTCGGTTTCGCCTCTTTCTTTGTAAGCAAGTACCTAAGTCTTTGCATGATCCGGAAAAGACAACAACTTTTGTACCAATTAGATAAGAGCGGAACTTTTCCAAAGCAAAAACAATAGCTAATAACTCTTTTTCAGTGGTAGTGTAGTTTTTTTGGGCCTCATTTAACGTTCTAGAAGCATAATAAATAGCATGAGGTATCTTCCCCACACGCTTCCCAAGCACCGCACCAACCGCATAATCACTTGCATCACACATGAGCTCAAAAGTCTTGCTCCAATCCGGTGGTTTAATGATAGGGGCTGAAATCAAAAGTTCTTTCAAACGATTGAATGCCGCCATACACTTCTCATCAAAGTTAAAAACCACATCTTTTTGCAATAAGGTACAAAGTGGTGATGCTATCTTGAAAAAATACTTGATGAATCTACGATAAAAACCTGCATGACCAAGGAAAGAGCGTATCTCCCTCACCGTAGTGGGAGGGGTTAGAGTACGAATAAGGTCTATCTTAGATTTATCAACTTCCAAGCCTTTAGAAGATACTATATGGCCTAAAACTATGCCATGAGTTACCATGAAATGGCACTTCTCCCAATTAAGCACAAGATTTGTTTCAACACATCGTTCAAGGATTAGTGACAAATTGTTCAAACAAAGGTCAAATGAATCACCAAAGACACTAAAGTCGTCCATGAACACTTCGATTATGTTTTCAACATATTCCGAAAATATACTTACCATACACCTTTGAAAAGTAGCTGGAGCATTGCACAAGCCAAAAGGCATCCTTCGATAAGCAAAAGTACCAAAAGGACAAGTGAAAGTAGTTTTCTCTTGGTCCTCTGGCGCTATCACAATCTGATTATAACCTGAATAGCCATCAAGAAAGCAATAATAAGAGTGTCCAGCTAAACGTTCAAGCATTTGATCAATAAAAGGTAATGGAAAGTGATCTTTTCTAGTAGTGGCATTCAATTTCCTATAATCAATACAAACCCTCCAACCGGTTTGCACACGAGTTGGGACAAGTTCATTCTCATCATTCTCCACCACGGTCACACCTGATTTCTTTGGTACAACTTGTACCGGGCTCACCCACTTGTTATCGGATATGGGGTAGATAACACCCACTTCCAAAAGCTTGAGTATCTCCTTTTTCACAACTTCCATCATAGGGGGGTTCAAACGATGTTGCGCTTCCCTTGTAGGCTTTGCATCATCCTCCAAACGTATCTTGTGCATACAAACGGCAGGGCTTATACCCTTGATATCGGCAATTGTCCATCCTATAGCCGTCTTGTGCTTCCTTAGCACCCTTAGAAGTTTTTGCTCTTGTAATTCACTAAGCTCGTTAGAAACAATCACAGGTAACTCTTCATTTTCACCCAAATACAAGTACTTAAGGTGACTAGGAAGAGGTTTCAATTCTAACTTTGGAGATTCAACAATAGAAGGTAAAAGTTTTTCATCACTGCATGGTAAAGAAATAAAAGAGATATTATGAGTTTTCGGGCATCCTTGCAGTGAGTTGAGATCACCAAGGGCTTATTTAACCTCAATACCACACTCTACACCATTATCAATGGATGTAGTTAAAACGGTTTCCAAAGCATCTTCACCATTCAATTCAAACATTTGTTGTGCCAAAGTATCCATAACATCAACGGAGAAGCAAGAGTGGACATCACTAGGATATCTCATCGTCTCGAAAATGTTGAAATGTATTACTTCTCCATCAAACTCCATAGTTAACGTTCCCTTATCCACATTAATAATGGTCTTCGCCGTTTTCATGAAGGGACGCCCAAGTAGCAATGGAAGAGACGAGTCCGGTGAACCTTCATCCATCTCTAAGACACAAAAATCAGCAGGGAATACTAGTTGATTAACCTGCACAAGAACATCCTCAACAATACCCATTGGGTATACATTAGAGCGATCGGCTAATTGCAACACAATTTCAGCCTTTTTGAGAGGACTTAAATCAAGTGACTTATACATAGATGCAGGCATAACATTAACGGATGCACCTAAGTCTAACATTGCTTTGTTAAATGTAGTGGTACCAATTGTGACGGGGATGTCAAAGCTACCTGGGTCTTTGCATTTCAGCGGGAGTTTGTGTTGTAAGATTGCCGAAGCATTCTCCCCCACACTAAGCACTTCATTACCTTTGAGCCTTTGCTTATTGGTACACAAGTCCTTCAACACTTTTTCATACTTTGGAACTTGCTTAATAGCATCAATGAGTGGTATGTTCACATGAATCTTCTTAAGAATGTCTAAAATCTCCTTTTCTAGTGCCTCCTTCTTAGAATTTGCAAATCTGCGAGGAAAAGGTAAAGGAGGGACATAAGTAGGAATAGGAGTTTTAGAGTTAGGAATAGGTACCTCAGAAGTTTTGGGAGAATCCTCATTCTTCTCCTCCAAAACAGGTTCCTTTGGTGTTTCCACCTTGACCGAATCAGCAACTTCGGGTGGCACAAGTTGTGTACCACTTCTTAATATAATTGCATTCACGCCCTCTTTTGGGTTAATAGGTTGAGAAGGGAGTTTCCCACTATTTTGTGCCTTTAATTGGTTCAACTTAGTAGCTATAGAACCCATTTGTGTCTGCAACTCCTTGATCGCACTCTTGGTTTCTTGTTGTCTATCTTTAAACATAGAAGAAATGCCTTGCATCATTGTTTGAAGCTTTGCATCGATATCGGAACCTTTATTTTGCATTGATTGTTGTGGTTGCTGAAATTGTTGACGCGGCTGGAATTGTTGTTGTTGAGGTTGAAATCCACCCGAATTGTTGAAAGTAGATTGTTGAACCGCTCCTTGCTTGTTCGCATATCTAAAATTGGGGTGATCTCTCCATCCCGGATTGTAAGTATTGGAATAAGGATCATACCGTCTTGGCTGATTTGGAAAAACCGCATTAGCTTGCTCATTGACGTCTTCATACCCATGAGAATTTGGTATCACCGTGGCTGAAACTTGTTGTAGCATTGCTGTGATGTTTCCCATTTGTTGACGAAGTTCCTCCACCTATCTCACTTCATTGACTCGCCGAAGAAGCACATCCGAACCACGACTCAAGAATTGTTGAGAGTTTGCTGCCATGTTTTCAATCAACTCTCTAGCTTGTGCCACCGTCTTTCTCACTAGTGCACCACCACCCGCTGCGTCGATAAGATTCCTATCACTTGATTGGAGTCCTTCATAGAAGTATTGGATGATCATATCGTCACTAAATTGGTGATGAGGACAGCTAGCCACCAACCTCTTGTATCGTTCCCAACAATCATATAACGATTCTCCGACATTTTGCTTCATTCCGCAAATCTCCTTGCGAATTTGAGTTGCCTTAGATGCAGGAAAATATCGCTCTAGAAAGAGTTTCTTGAGCCCATTCCAAGTTGTAACACTCCCGGAAGGCAAGTAGTATAACCAATCCTTAGCATTACCTTCCAATGAGAATCGAAAAACCTTCAACATAGCACCATCCGCCTCCATATTTTCTGGGAGCATAGCCATGACAATGGTGTGGAAATCCATAATATGCTTGTTTGGATCTTGATTCACCAAACCATGGAACTTTGGTAATTCTCTAAGAAGTCCCGGATTGATTTCAAAAGTGGAGTCGGTTTGAATGCAACCCTGCTGAATATCCAGCTTGTGAGAAGCTAAGTCTTTAAGTGAACGATTTTCAGCGTCACCCATTGCTTCTTCTCCTTCTCCTTCTTCTTCAAAAGGAATATCGTGTTCTACTTCCTCTCCTTCTTGCCGAAGAGCTTCGTGTTCTACTTCCAAGTCGTGTTCTTCCGTCGTGCCTTGCCTTGGTTGGAGTATTGTTCCTTTTCGAGTAGCTATCCCGCACCTTGGATAATTCCAATCTTTAGAAGATAGAGATTAGGTACCTGAAACACAATTCTCACAAACAAGTAAGAAACAAAACAAGAAACGAACAGCAGTATGCGAACAGAAACTAAAAACTAGATAACAAGCCGAATGCCTCCCCGGCAACGGCGCCAAAATTTAATGCGTGTCGTATGCGTCAAAAATATAATTCACTTCCTCACTTTACTAATTATAAATAAAGTATTCGATAAGAAAGAGTTCGTATCCACAGAGAGGCGATTGTCGTTATGCAATTTTCAGATTCTTATGTAACCAAATAACCCAAGAGTGTTTTTGTTTTTTTTATCTAAGTAATAAAATTAAACAAAGCAAAGTAAATAGTTGGAATAATCAATAAGGAGAAGATATTGGTTAAGGGATAGTATCATTCACAAGCATATATTTTTCATCTATGATTAGAATTGGTATTTAATCTCTCAATTATCAAAAGCCCTAAGAAATCTTGATTGCAAGAGTATCTCGTTTATTTCCTGATTTTATCACAAACAACATTAAAAGATGCTATCGTGAAATCTTCTTAAAAAGCAACCTAAAGTGTAAAAGCACAATTAGATTTAACTCCCTAAGAGCAATAAGTTCTATGAAATAAGACTAATCGATGCAAACAAACGTGTAAAAGCACTAATTCGTTTAAACAAAGGTTATGATTCATATGCGATTAAAAAGATGTATCACTACAAGTATTAACCACAAGTTGCTACTAGAAATCAGGGACAAACAACTTTTACGTATTGAAAACCCTAATATAGCTTTAGAGATGAAAACAAATCCAATTGATTCCGGACTCAACCAAACTAGCATTCAAATCATATGATAATAAAACAATGAATCATAAACAATAAAATCGAGACAAAACTAATTCATAGAATCAAATAATCATGCTTGAAGAAATAGACTTTTTATCCCATAACCAATTATTGTATTTAGCTACTCATATTCATGGAGTTCATCATCAAAGTATTCAAAGGAAGACTATGAAACATAAAAGAAAGCAAACCCTAGAAGTAGTTCTCTGCAAAATCTCCAAGAATAGAATAATTCGTTTTTTTTCTTTGTTGTAGAAACTCTCTTTTTATAGCCCTTTGCGTTCCAAAAATAGGTCAAAGTCTTCAAAATCTTCAAGTCCACGTCCATCTACTAGTCCACCAAGCCCAGGTGTGAGAAATATATCTCTGGAATTTTCGGGTCCAAAACTGGTCGCCGGATTGCTGACGTCAGCGCCGGAATCCGGTCGCCGGAAAACTTTCTCCGATCACTTTTTCCATCTGAAACTATCACTAAGTAATTCTGCACTTCCAGTAGCTCAACTTTGCTTTCCTGTATTTCAAACATTTGCAAAACCCATCTAAATCCAATTTTCTATTCTTGCGAAAACGTACCCAAAAGCATGACACGTAGCTCATACTTCCAGCCATCAATTCTTGCATCCGAATCATACCCCCCTCGCAATTCACTGAAATATTGCGATCGACACTTTAACCTCTGAAATCCGACTACCGGAACTATGCTCACCGGCTCGCCATTTTCACTCCGTTTTCGCACTATTTCTGCAGCATTGGTTTCAGGCCAATGTCACTGCCATACTTCCCAGTTACAGCTCAGTTTCTTGCAACTACAAAACCCAGTCCATAATTCAATCATCCCCAACTGCAACTTCCTTATTTAGTTCATCGCATCCACCATTGTTTCACTTCCTAATGCCACCATAATCTGCACTTCAACAGTACCAGATCACCAACTTCAAAGCATACTGCGACTCCCCATCTATATACATCTCTCAGTAGCAGCACCAGAACACCAACTTCTTCTGTAGTTTAGTTCACAACAACACCCTAACACCATTGTTGTTGTTTCATCAATCCCATGCTCAGTCACCAATTTGGAATCCACCACCTGTAGCTTCACCAGCTATAGCCCAACAACACCCAGCTCTACTGCCACTGCAATTTCTTAGCCTTCAGCCTTAGCAGAAACAACATCATTCTAACTTCCATGCAATGCTTCTGTGTTGTAGCTGTCCACATGACTATCATCTCATTACAGCATTACTCCACTGCCACCACTGGAATAACACTCCACCTGCACCTGCAACAAGCCTTGGAAGTTCACGGCCATCACTTCTTACTGCCTTCTCCTTTCTCGACTCTCAGCTGCAAGCACTACAAATTAGATTCCAACAAGTAACTCCACTTTTTCCATAACTCACCAGCTACCTCGGTTGCATCACGAGCACCTGAACTCGACTCCCATCACCAGTAATCATATTTCTCCCCTGCTCGCAACCAATTCCAGCCATATTCCCTTGGCTCTGCCATTAGCATCACAGCTGACCTGCGAAACCACACCAGTTGCCAATCACCAGTACTTCTACCACATCTGTAGCTCAAACAGCAAGACCTCCAATTCACAAACTGAACCTTCTCTCTGTTGCCTCAAAACCATTTTTTTGTTAAGCTTCATAGAATCAACACAAACTCATCTGCAAATCCCATTCACTGTACTAGTTGTACACTGCAATATCACCTGCAAATAAAATATCTAGCCTTCATCCTTTATCACCAATTACAACCCACATCCATCTTGGCTCCAACTGTAGCTGCAATCTCTTGTTCACTACTGCAAAACCACCACCTTCAATGTCATATCACCATCTCCTCATTTCATTGCATCTTCAGCTATTGGGTTGCCAATTCACCTGTCCTTGTAATCCTTCTCAGTACCCACGACAAACATCGAACACCACCTGCTCAAAGCCCCATTCTACAGCTTCACCTGTCAAATGACATTGTACCCATTTCTACCTGAGATGCTACACCAATTTCATTCTGCATTACAGCTGCAACATTTTACTTCCCCTGCAATCCTAGTTGATTTAATTGACAGCTGCAGTTCTTCTTCATAAGTTCAAACACCACCAACCTCTGACCACTTTCATCTTAGCATCATCTCTGGCAGAACCCATTTCCACACTATGAACTTCCATCACTTAGTAACACAGCACAACCCAGTCACATGGAACCCATCTTGCAGAACCCTTCTCCATTCTTACAAATCCAAGAGCATCCAAACCCTGAATCGATGGCATCTCAGTACCTAGCCAACATAACCACCACTGACTCAGCCTTAGACCTCCAATAACTTTGTAATCAAACAACACCAGCTGAACCTCAAACACCTCCAACACAATTTCAATACAACTCATTCTGTCTCTGGCAATAACTAGAACCCTAATACAATTTCAGAACCCCCTAATCTCCTAACATCTCTTCATCTGTTGATTTCAAAACCCAAGTTCGAATCCAACCAACACAAATTGCACCTTCTTCTCAGTGAAATCAAACCCTCATTAATCACCCCGAAAACAGCTTCTCGATCTCAAGCACCAATTTGATCTTGGTAATGGCAGCATCAATTTGCTAATTTTAACTCTCAATTTCCGTTTCTGGTGAATGAGAGAATGATTGAGATAGTCTTCTCGATTTAGGTTAGAAATGATTGGGGTGGTTATTGACACCCCAGTACATAGGTTAGGGGATAACCCAATGAGTACCCTGATGAGTGCCAAATATTGCATATTCATACACCTTTTCATTGGCACTTAACTCATCTTTCGCGCTTCAAAATCATATATTATCCCAAATTCTGCATTTTTACCATTTTCAAGAATAAATATTTGTATTAATTAATTTTGTGTTTTTAAGTACTAAATAAATCTTGGAAGAATTGAGAAGACAAAAGAGAAGAAAGTTGGAAGCGTTGCAACCCGCTCGCGCATCAGTGGCAACCTGTTTACAAATTCATGGGATTAAACAACCCATGATCCAAAACCCAAGACCCAAATCCATTTCCACCTCACCCCCATTGGATTCTTTCCAAGACATCCACCTCACCCCCATTGGATTCTTTCCAAAACATCCACCTCACCCCCATTGTATTCCATTTCATCCATCAATTAAAGAAAACATCCCCATTCTCTCACTCAATCACTCCCAATTTGTTTCCCACAACCAAATATATTCCATTCAATCCATTAATTAAGAAAACATGTTTTGTTGAGTGGATGCTTTCCAAATTTCGAATCCAAGTGCTTGAGGGAATTTTGTGTATAAATAGAGAGGGTTGTTGTGTTGAAAATCCATCCAAGAATAGCTTGTTCATGTTAGTTTATCAAATTTAAGTTTTGTTGTAATGTTCTTCATGTTCTAGTTTCATTTGCTAGGATTTAAATGAAGTCGTAACTCATTGGTATGTATTCATATCTTGTATCTTGTTCTTGAAAGTTTAGAATTGTTTAAAGATATAATTTAATCCAAGTTTGTCAACATCTTGCTCTCACAATGTATGCCATGTATCCATTGTAGTTATAATATCTCTATGTTGATTATGCTACAACTCATGCTTAACCAAATATTCATCTTTAGATTAGTTGTGCTTAATTAGACAATTAATACTTTGGAGAAATACTTTAGTTGTGATTAAATTATCCATTGGAGAAACACCTTAGTTATACGATAGACTTGAATCTACTATAAGGACAAGAATAATATTACAAGTTGAATGCATATCATAGGTTATTGGTGGATTTGAATACCCTAGTATCCATATTATCATTGTTTACATATCTTGTTATTTGCATCTTTTACTTTTATTATTTCAGTCACTTGAAAATCATATCGTCGTATCGACAAAATCAAACCCCTTTTGGTTACTCTCTGAATCAGGATTTAGAATCAACTTCTACACTCTCCAAGTCTCTGTGGTTCGACCTGTGCTTGCCCTGTGTTGCTTTTCGACACTGTGCACTTGCAGTTTATACATAGAAGTAGGTATCTTTCCGAGCCTACCATACCCCATAACAAGTGGCTACCCTTTAACCACATCAGATTGTCCTTTAGTACTCCTCCAAAGAAAATCGCCCCTTAGCCTTGGATGCGCTCCAAATAGTGTTTGCTTGTGAAATGACTTTTCTGCCCTTTTTGCTCCAAATGCTCTTCCACCAGCTTCATCTGTCCCTTATTTCTCAAATTCACTTATACTCTTCAATGAGAATCATCACTAAAGTTTTCGTGCTTTTCATACATAATTCGCATCACTAAAGTCGACAAACTTTTCAGACAAGGATGAAGAAATAAAAGCAAATATGAGAAATAATCGCCTCCAACGCTTTTTCCATGTTTCCTCTTCTTTTGATCCAAATGACTCCAAAGTACCTAAATACTCAAAAACGAAACATAAGATACATAATTTACAAGAAAACTCGCAAAGAAAGCATAAATACTAGATATTAAATTAGGTGTTTTAGACACCTATCACTAATTTTTTCGGTCGGCCGTCCCATCGTGGTAGCGGTCATCTAGTTAACTGCACAAAATGTTTAACGAATCAGAAATATCGTCAATGCTTAATTGAAATCAATTCTTCTTCATCCTTATCTTTCACTAGTGTTAAACCAAAGAACGAAAATAAACACAATCTGAAATGTCAATTGATTAACTGATACTTTCACTCTCTAAAACATTAAGATTGGATCATCGTCTTGGGCTTTTAAGTTTTTGTCTCCTCTCTCATCACCCGCACTCTATCTATGCAAAATTTTTGCACCATACAAAATTAATTAAACCTCGTAGGAATATACATTTTTACTATAGTTAAATTTTTTATAAACGTGTAATTATATTAAGAATATCTAGGGCAAATTCCGTTTATTACTGGGATGCCCTTGTATCTAGCCCTATAAATAGATGTTCTAATGTTGTCTATTATATACATCTAATAAGATTTTTTCCCCTTCTTCGTCTCTACTTTGTATCTTTCTTTCTCTATTTTCCAAGTTCCACAATACGTGATCAGCACGCTCTACACTAGGCGATAAAAGCTAAGAAAAATATTAGTGATCGAATGGATTAAGTTTCTGATCCATAAAGGGATGTACTTTAACCTTTACATACATTTAATCACTTTTTATATTATATTTTTATATGATTGGAATTTTTATACGACTCAAACTCCCCACTAATGTTTATTTTGTATGTATGTAGTTAATGGAAATCACTATTCACATCTCAAACGATATATGGCCGGAGTTATTAAAATTGATGTGAACGGCAGACGAGGACAAACATAAGAAACATACTTACTTACTTACTTACTTACTTACTTACTGATCCTTATACAGTAAAGTTAATTTATTGTATTTACTCTCTTTCTTCTATTTTATTTGATTACTTGATCCAAATTTTTTTTTGCTTAATAACTAACACCAATGGTCAATTATGTTTGTTATCACTTCTCTTCCTTGTTTTTGTTAACGCACATCAAGATATATTTCCTGATGCAATTGATTCTATATATCTTTGTAACCCTAACACGAGAATCTATTTATAATAGTTCTCGGAGTTATTTTTGGGTGCAATTAGATTCAATTGTCTAATCCTAAAATAGCATGACCTATTTTTATGGGGTATGGTAATCAACTTTGACGATAAGTCTGATTTTCTTTTGTTCTCTATATTTTTAACCGAGAAAGAAGAAAATAAATCCATCGAAATATGACTTACAATTTTTATTCTTTTAATGAAATTGTAATCACCAAAATTGGTGTTATCGCATATTTGGTTACCTTTAAAGTAACTAATCACGTGCATGGTTGAAAAACCTATGGCCAAGTAAATTTGGTATCCTTGTTTTCTATACAAGGATCATGTGATTTTTCCATATGATTTATATTTTTCTTTTTACAAGAAAACATTCGTCAACCACAAAGTGGATTTCTCTAAAAATCATAACGATGATGATTTCTATATTTTCTCAAAGAAATAAATTATCCAATTAAGTTTGGTTTTTCTCTATCGATCTTAAAAGGGATGTAGCCATAAAATATCGTTATTATTACAAATACCAATAAAACGAGGAATTGCTGCATTCCTTAGGGATATTGAGCAATTATTGTTTCCTCATGATAATCTCCAAAATTCGGATTATTCCACTTGTTGAAACACCGAAAGACACATAAGATCAAAGGGTGCACCCGACTTATTAGCCAATATTACTAGTCATTGTAGTGACTATATTGATCTTAATTTGATTTTCTTTTGATAAAGAAATTAAGTGTCCATAATTTTTTTTCCGAAAACTTAATTTCTTTTGGAGCTTTATTTGCATATTTTATATGTTTTTGGTTGTAACCAATAAAATCCATGGTTTTTTCAATTTGTATTTCAAGTGGTCTACAATTTTAGGATATTTTTTTTATGGATCTTTGAGTCAGTATTTACTGTCCAACCTGGTATTGTTAAAATCTAGAAATTATTATAAGTATATGTCCTCGAATTAATCAGATAATACTTTACGAAACTTGATTTCGAATATGAGAAGCAAATATTTCCGCCATAATCAGGGAGGACTATATACAATATAAAAGGTGGTGTTAATTAACTTTAATAGTTATATCAATTTCTCTCCTATTAAATCAAATCGATAAATGCTGCCATTAAATAATAGGCGTGAAAATATTTCATCTAGCTTTTATTTAAGCTTATGCCATTTGAAAAGGCAAACTCAATCACATCTAGCAAGCATGTAGCATTTTTATATAGGATACAAAGTCTATCATAATACGATTCACATTCTCAAAATTCATATCTCTTTATTTGAATAGTAGGAGATTATCACGTCCGTGGGCACTGGTACTAGTAAATTTTGAATTTTTCAAAGTATGCATACACTGGAAGTTATGTGAGATCATGATAAGAAAATTATTGTCGAATATTCATTTAAAGTAGCTACTAGAAATAAATGGTGGTCTTAAACCCCTCTGCAGAGGAATATCGACCGTGTGATTGGTTGGCATGTAATCCAAATTAGATTGGATTATTATAATTTCTCAATTGACGCAATATAAGGATCCTAGCTTGACTTGACACCTTAAAATTTCCAATCCTAAAAATTATAGGCTGGTGTTAGTCATATGCGTATTATGAGAAATATATCGTTTTAAGAGCGATTTGGGGTTATATGTCCAAACCCTAGGATTGGTTCATTAACACTCTGTTCTTCTTATATGATGCATTTGCGTGGTAGTCTTGAAGGACTTGTATTGCATTCACACAAGATGTGGTTGGAGAACATTATCGAATTTGTAATCCCTGGTGGATTAAAGTTATATTTAGGCAGCCATCTGACTCGTTTACGTCATATTTAACAATCCTTTTGTATTTTTAGAAATTTGGTACAAAACCAAAAATCCGGATTAATTAGTTGATGCTATCAACTTTATGGGTCTCTTGAGGAGTCCTTAAAAACACAAAAATCCACACTTTAGCAGCATAAATTCTATTTTCTTTCCTTTCTTAAATCTGTTGTTAGAATTATGCTAGCTTAAACTCGTCGTTGAGATAGACTAGAGTTGTGATTTTGATTCACATTTTCTGTAATACTCATATAGTTGAGTTAGTATCCATAACTATTCAAAAGTTGTACTCTTTTTTCCTTCGTTTCATGTTTTGTCCCATGTGGTTTTCCTGACAAGGTTTTAATGAGGCAACATGACATTTATTTTATTTCAAAATGTTGATATTTGTGCTCTTTTTCCTTTGTCCAAGTTTTTTCCCATTGGGTTTTACTGGCAAAGGTTTTAGTGAGGGAAATTAATTCAACATGGTGGTCATCCAAGGGGGAGTTATATCAATTTCGGTTATTTGGTGGATTCCCACCATTAACTAGGTTATTTTGTTAGACCACATCAACATATCAGTTTCCTATGAATTTGGATATTATTCTAATCCATATATGGTATGATCACAACTTTTGTTCACCTATGCAACTGTAAATAAATATTGGCACTTTGTTGAAGAAATTACATCAACTACTTCCGCAAATCATCTCCGAGAAGCTAGCAATCCAAGAAGCAAATCCTCAATGTATTTAAAGAAGCGTGAGGGCTCGAGAACACTACCATTAGAAGACTAACACAAAAGAAGACTTCATCAACTGGGAAATTTCTCACGAACGCATTGCTATCTCTAGCATTCAAGAAATTCGTTTATTGAAATTGACTCGACTTGAAGATTTGCAAGCCAAGATTTAACTGAAGTACTTATCAGGGGGAGCGCCATCATCAAATTAAGGTGCATTCACTGGACTTTATCGCGCTGTACTCTTTTTCCTTCATCGAGGTTTTTTCCCACTGGGTTTTCCTTGTCAAGGTTTTAACGAGGCAACATATGTATGTCCAACTCTTTTCTAAGTTTTCTTAATTGTACTCTTTTCCCTTCGATCAGGTTTTGTCCTTTTAGAATTTCCTGACAAGGTTTTAACGAGGAAATTAGCTTAGACACAATGTCATCAGGGGGAGTGTTATAAACATGTAATTATGTTAAGAATATCTAGGGCAAATCCCGTTTATTACTGGGATGCCCTTGTGTCTAGCCCTATAAATAGATGCTCCAATGTTGTCTATTATATACATCTAATAAGATTTTCTCCCCTTCTTCGTCTCTACTTTGTATCTTTCTTTCTCTATTTTCTAGTTCCACAATAAAAAATATCTAGTTTTAAAACTTCGATGATTCTCTCTTTTGATCGGCAAGTTTAGGGTTTTTGATAATAGGAGTATAAAACTTATTCTCATGGATTTTCCTTTGTAGTAGTAACTTGAGATTAATTAGGTTGAAATAGATAGGCTGCGTTGGTATGTGCAGACAGACAAGAAGGGTATATTTAGTCCAAAAAAATATAAAACTTGACTTACTTGAAGAACCGACCTAGTTAGCGATTTGAAAATGATTTTTGTTTTCTTCGGATCACTTTTTGCTCTCCCTCTAACAAACATCGGGCCTGTCCACCAAAAATCCAATTTTTTTTTATTTGTTTTGGTGGAAAGCTATAAATGAAGGTCTTCCGATTTTTCCCATTTTACACTGCATCAACCTCAACAATTCCAACCACTACCCCCGCCGCAATGCCGAACCAAACTGCGAAGCACATGCTTATTTATTGCCTAATAACAACAACTACATGGAAGGCTGAAACAACCTGTTATCTCGTTTATCGACAAACCAAATCAACCTCAACTTACAAATCACTATAATCAATCAAACAAACATTTCACAAATTCTATAAGACGTTAGCCATACCCCCTAGTATCAGCTTGTTGTTTTCTTTTCCAGAACCTCTGGACGTCCAGAAATGAATTAGTTTTCAAACAACACCATACATCCCCGGACAACATCCTGGCACAGATTTTGAAGCAACAACATGAATTCGAATCGGCAAAAAAGGTCCCACTCTCCGGTTTTACCTGGAAACCCACCAACCAGGGATACCCCAACAAATATTAAAGCAAGAACAATAATATTAACAGGCTGGACCAGACAAGAACCGGATTGGATAAATATCAACACGGATGGGGCTGCTAGGGTCATCCAGGAATGGCGGGAGTAGGTTTTATTTGTAGGGATTCGAGTGCTCAAAATATGATGTCTCTCGCGCAGCCTCTAGGAATAACTAAGGCGCTAATAACCGAAACGTGGGAAACTCTGCTGTCACCAAGGACATCAACATAGAGACAATGATCAAAAGTTATCTTTGAGACGGATTCAGAAAATATGATACGATTCATAAAATCAAAGGCTGAAGCTCCTTGGTGTATATTGTAGAAATGATTACCGAAATGAAATAGATAATGCGACTAATTCCCCTGTGTGTTATACTACACAATTATAGAGAAGGGAATCAAGCAGCATATGGCATGGCAAACTTTGCAGCAAACGGAAGACATGCAAGAAACTTATCAACAACAATATGGGACCAGGCAATCCCACATTTTCTTAACCAAATTCTATTAAATGACTCTATGGGTACAAGATACCCATGTGTAATAGCTTTTTAAGCCTGCTCTTTCTGTTTCTCATGCTTCAAAAAGACAATAACATCATTTTTATTTTTTCACTTTTGTATCGATTATTATTATTGCTAAAATAATCAATCTTTTGACCAATCTTATTTGCGAAAATCCAACAAACACCTGTAAGGCATTTTTATACATAACTTAAATGCAACAAAACTTAGTTTGCAAGACTCTAATGTTCAGAGATAAATAGCAACACTTGAAATAAGATGCAAGATAGAATAATATAAATTCTTTTTGTATATTAATTAGATAAGAGAAACCCAATGTTCAGGGAAAAAAATCTATACTTCTTACTTGAGTTACAATCCCTCGTAAGAACAAAATACAATGTTATGTTACTTTCTGATAGAGATTTTTTATATCCAATTTCCCCTTTTCTTTTCACTCTTTTCCCTAATTGACAGGAAAATTTGAAGAAAACAAGAAGGGTGTTACTGTCTATTTCAGTTATAATGCTCATGGGTGTATTATGGAACCCCATAAGGAAAATCATAAAAAGGTAGAAGAGAAAACTGTTAGAGTACTTCTCGGTCGAACTCACATGTGTTGTTATCTCAAGCATGTTTGTCAATGTTAGTGATCAAAACTATAAATCTTGATTTCTAGTCTACTTATCGATGTCTCGGACTAGGACATAGATTGTGTCGTCGAGCCTTAGACTAAACGGCATTTATCATTTGAAGATGAATAACTACTAAGGAGGTCTTTTGGAACTTCATCAACAAAAGGTATGTGGAGACTGAAACTCATCTATCACTTGGAAAGTTTATTTATACTCTATATCCTATATTGAGACATAAGTCGTGTTACGATATAGTTTTCTATTATACACATTCGATATTTCGAGTTGAGTTTAACTCGCTTACATATTTCTCGGAATATATGTTGAAAAGATTTCGCTTCGACCAAGTTTATCTTATATTCTTGACGCAAGTCAAAAGATGATCATGTGAACATTTCCGAGTAACATCTTACATGGTTTTTGTGATACAATCATTTGGTGTAGACTTGGAATATTTAGTTATGATCATTTCAATAACTTGAAAATTATTTTGATGCTAGTAGTGTGTGAAAACGTCTATTTTTATCCTCTAAGAAAGTTTCAATGATTGAAATAAGAGTTTAGAAAACTTAACCATTATTGGATATGACATGTTGTGTACTCTTGGACATATGTAATCCATGTCCGGAAACCATAGTATGCATACCCGTACGCATACCTGTTGGCTTGAGAAATCCGGGAACCTATGTATGTGCGCCCGTTCGCATACTAGCGTAAGGTTCATGTCTGAAAATTTCTGCTGGGATTGGAAATACGCGTACCTGTTTTCGTACTGGCGAAACCCAATCTTGTTCCGGGTATTCCAAGTATGCGTACCCGTTTGCATACTTGAAGGTTAAATTTCTAAAATCGGTTGTGTTCATGGACTTAAACATTTATAAAATAAGGAATGAAATCTTTGCAAACCGTGGCTATAATGTTCATGAATTGATTCAAGTGAATCAAACCGATTTTTCTTCGATTGTGTTCTTGTATATGTCTATGAGAATATAGCAAATGAACAACTCTTTAACAAGTTTCATTTGAGTCATTTGAACTAGTTATGGTTAAGATGAATAAGGTTGATATGAGAGTGATCATATGGCTAACCTCGGTTAAAAATTGTTGAGCCAACATGGTGTACATGTTTATGTAGGGTTACATAAACCTAAATGAGGGTATATTTCATTTGTTTGTAACAAGCTAAGTTTGATCTAACGGTTGAAAGATATTAGCTTAGTTAAATCAGGTTTTTCATCTAACAACGAATATTGAATGCTTTGTTACCATGGTAACTTAGATTGCAAGCCCTGATTTGAAAACTATATAAAGGAGAACTCTAGCAACTGGGAAACCTAATCCCCACACTTATGTGTGTTACCAGTTGCATAGCTAGAGTCAATTCTCCTTTAACCTTAGGTTTCTCACGAGACCCCGTAGGTTAACGACTTTAAGACTTCATTGGGATTGTGAAGCTAGACCCAACTATTTTCTCTGTAGTTACGTGATCTGATCTTGATGTTTCTATCATGTGTAAGTGCAATCGTAATATTGGATTGAGATTTATATCTCTGATAGGCAAGATAGAAAAGTAATCACAAACACCTTCGTCTCATCGTTTGTGATTCCACAATATCTTGTTTCGTTAATCGATTAAGATTATTATAAGGTGATTGATAAAACTAGGCTGTTCTTCGGGAATATAAGACTGGTTTATCAATTGGTTCCTGTTCACCTTGATTTATCAAAATACGAAACAAAAACTCATAGGTATTTCTGTGGGATACATATTTATCTATTCCAATAGACTTTTCTGTGTGAGGAGTATTTGTTTATCAAGTCTTCGACTTTGGATCGTATCAACTCTTGGTTGTGGATGAGATCAGCTAAGAGAATCAAGTGCGTAGTATCTTGCTGGGATCAGAGACATAAAGAATGAAATTGTACCTTGAATCAGTGTTAGATTGATTAGGGTTCAACTACAGTCCAGTCCAAAGTTCATTGGTAGTAGGCTAGTGTCTGTAGCGACTTAATACAATGTGGTGTTCAAAGCTGGACTAGGTCCCGTGATTTTTCTGCATTTGTGGTTTTCCTCGTTAACAAAATTCAGGTGTCTGTGTTATTTCTTTTCCGCATTATATTTTGTTATATAATTGAAATATCACAGGTTGTGCATTGTATCAATCAATTAGGAAATCCAACCTTTGGTTGTTGATTGAAACTGATTGATCCTTGAATATTGGTCTTTGGTACTGTTCAAGTTACTTCTCTTATATTCAATCGGGCCCGCAAATTTCTATTTTCTTATTGCAGATTGAATTGAGAGATAGAGATATAAACTTTTGTATGTACTTTTCTCTAGATTGAGTCTGACTATCTAGTTGATTCTCTAGAAAGTATATTGACGTAAGTTCTCTCAGATTGCTAAATGAATTATTGGGTGTGGTTGTTAGACCCCCGCATTTTCAATTGGTATCAGAGAAGGAAAACACATTAGAGACCTTATAAGTCTGTGTTTGTAGCGATATGATATGGACAGAAGTCCTATCTCTATAAACATACCACCAGTCTTCGATGGCTCAAATTACTTATGGTGGAAAATTACTATGCGTGCCTTTCTTCAAGCGCATGATTTTCAATCATGGGTTTATGTAGTTAATGGCTATGATGCTCCTGTTGTTGCAGTAGGAGATGCGACCGTTCCATAGGATATTGGTGCATATGACCCTGCTGAGATTCTTGCTGCAAAGAAAAATTCCTACGGTTTAAATGCAATCATCCATGCCATTACCCCAGATCTTCAACGCCATGTGACTACGTGCACTCGGTTTAAAGATGCTTGGGATATCTTAGAAACCGTATTTGAAGGGAATACCAGTGAAAAGGAAGCCAGGCTTCAAAACCTAAATTCCGATTGGGAAAATCTCCGTATGGCAGATGAAGATTCATTTGATGAGTTTAATCACAATGTGTCTGAAATTGTTAATACATCTTTTGCATTGGGTAAGACTATTCCTGAAAAGTACATTGTGATAAAAATTCTCAGATCGCCGCCATCTAGATACGACTCTAAGAAGCATGCCATCGTTGAGGGAAATAACCTTAATGCTCTCTCCAGAAATACGCTGGTTGGGAAATTAAAGATCTTTGATCATGAGCATACATCCAAATACGGAAAGGATGTTGCTTTCAAAGCATAAAAGAACACTAAATTACTTGACAAAAGTAAAATTGTTTGCATCTCTGAAGATGATCTTTATGAGGATGATTCATCAGATGAAGATCTTGACAAGTCAGTCTCTTTGATCACAAGATAGGTTAGAGATCTTCTATTGAAGAGAAGTAAACGGTTCTCTAGAGATAAACCTAAGTTATCAGTTAAACCTCAAAATCGTGTTCCTCCTAAAAACAAGGATGTTGACGAGACTGATGACGAGGATATGCCACAGTGCATTAAGTGTAAAGGTTTTGGTCATTTTGCGAATGAGTGTCTGAACCGCAGAAAATACACTGGGAACAAAGGTCTTGCGGCAACTCTTGATGAAATGTCTGATCACTATGATTATAATGAAGACGGAAAATCATGTGTTGCGCTTCTTTGTCAAAATATTGATTTTGATAATCGTAGCAATACATACATCAATCTTGATATTATTTCAGAAGAAAACACAACCAATCTGGAAGAAAAAGTTGACCTTTCTATTGGAAACTCTTTGTCAAAATTTTCAGGTTCCACTATGTGTCTAGCATCTTGCACATCTCGAGCGTCTGAATCATATTCCAAGTTGTCATGTTCTTATTTTTCACTCAAAGGTCATGAACTTTCAAAGTGTTTCAAGTATAAACACAAAATAAGGTGTAGGTGCAGTGATAGGTGTCTAAAACACCTAATTTTATATCTAGTATTTATGCTTTATTTGCGAGTTTTCGTGTGAATTATGTATCTTATGTTTACTTTTGAGTGTTTAGGTACTTTGGAGTCATTATGAGCAAAAGAAGAAGAAATCGTGTATTGGAGCGCAGCCGAGTTAAGCTAATGATAGGGGACAACCACCACAACTTAGTCTAGAGAAGCAAAGGGAAGACATCATTGGTTGGCCCTTATCTATTTCATTTTGGTAGCAGTATCTACTTGCATTTTCCTACATCAAACCTAAAAATTAGAGAAAATCAGTTCTCAATTATTTGTTTCTGTAACATAGAGAAGAAAAAGGCGCAACAACCATGGAGGAAACTCAGATCGAAGTTGTTACTGATGATTTTTTATTATTCGAACTCAAACAGCTAAAATTGGGTATTAATGGCAGGAATTGGTTAGGGTACTGAAGCAGGGATCGAGAGAAGGAGGATTCGATTTTGTTTGAGAGATTTAGAAGAATCCAGAGGAGAAATTACTAATGTTCTCAGTTAATGAAGAAGATGAAGCTGATATCAAAGTGGGTTTAATCTGAGTTCAAGGAGAAGGAAATGATTATGTTGATGGAAATGATGAAAGCGGAACTGTGGATTCGGTTTGCTGGTGAAATTGATAAGGTTAGGGTTTGAATCTGTCAATGAATTAAAGATTAGAGCTCAACAGAATGGAGAATAACTCAGGGAGAAGAATGTGGTCTGCTGGTGATATGGGTTAGAGGAAGAACACAACACACATTTAGAACATGGAATAAGAATTGAAGGGTTTGTGATTTCATTGATCGATGGAGGTATTTGGGGTGAAGAATGCAGCAATGGGTTCGAATTTCTGGTGTTGTTGGTGACCACTAGTTGATGTTGGTGAGTGGAAGAAGGAGATAGATCTGATGTTGTATAAAATGGTTTTTGAACATAGATGATGGAACTGAGAGGTTGAATCGAAATTTGGGTTCTCTGGGTCGAAATGGAGTAGTTCAGTGAAGGTGGTGGTTGGAATTGTAGTTGTTACATCTGTGAATAGGTTTGTAGATATTGGTGGTACAACTAAATTGATCTTGAGAGTGGTGTTGTTGGTTTGAAGTGGAGATGGATATGAGAGTTGGAGATAGTTGCAGGTGGTATGTGCAATGGACTTAGGTGGAAAAGTATAAGATGGGTTTGCTTGAGCTGAAATTGGATTGAAATGCGTGTACTGAATGGATTTGGTTAAACTGGTGAGATTGTAGCTCAGAAAGAGTATGGAAGTGTGCAGAAATGAATGTGAAGAAGAATATAGATGTATGTGTGGGAGATGGATTCAGAGTAAATGACTGATGATGCTTTGTCGCTGGTGGTGCAGAACAAGGGACTGAAGTGAGATAGTTGGTGACTGTGCTAGGAACATTGCATCTGTACAATTGTCGTTGTTTTACTGGAGAAGCTACATCATTAGGGTATACAGGGAATGTTGATTGTAGTAGAAGGTTGCTGGGGTAGTAAATTTAGCTAGAGGAAGGTGCTATGACAGTGTGGTTATGGGACAATGATTTATGCATCTGCACTAGGATATGCAAGTAGTATTTTTGCAATGGTGATTAGCATGGGTGGAATGGTTCGATGGCAGAGGAAATGAAGCTCCAGTATGGTTGCCGTTGTTATCAGATACGGTTACAAGGAAATACCGATGCATCAAGAAAAGATAATAGTGTGCAGTGTAGTTGGTTTGTAAAGCTACATTGCAGGTTACAATATGAACTTATGGTGCTGTTTGTGGTTGGTTTGTAGTTAATAAGCTGGGTGTTGGTTTAGTTGGCAGAGATGGTTAGATTGGAAGTTCAGTTAGCTGATACGGAATGGTGGTTAGAATGGCTGCGGATGAACTGATGAGTCTATAAGCAAGAGCATGTATTGTTGGAAGAATACGAGAGGTATGAGATACAAGGAGTTATAGGCCAGCGCATATGCAGTTAGGGATAGTGTTTGTGACAGAAATGACTGAGATTCTTGGGCATGAGTGTGCAGCTGGTGCAACTGAGATGTAAACATGGTGCTGCCAGGGGTTTAGACTGAACGCAGAAACAAAGTGGAGTTTTGTTGTTGCTATGATCATGGTGGTGGTTATGAGCTGCAATGGAATTGCAGGTGATGCGGCAATGAGTATTACAGTGAAGACCTTGTGTTGTCACTACATGCTTGAAAATGGAATGAGAATGCAGAAATAGTGTGAAAAGTGGGCGAGAATGGTGAGACGGTGGTACTAGTTTCGGTTGCCGGATTTCAGAAGTTAAAGTATGAATTACAATATTTCAGTGAGTCGCGAAGGGGGTATGTGCTGGATACAAGAGTTGGCGGCCGGATATATGAGCTACATGGCACGCTTTTGGGTACGTTTTCGCAAGAAATGAGAAGTTGAGTTGGATGATTTTTGTGAATGTGTGGATTGCAGAGAAGCAAAGTTGAGCTACTGGAAGTGTAGAATTGCCTGGTGACAGTTTCAGACTGAAAAAGTGGCCTGAGATAATTTTCCGGCGACAAATTCCGGTAATGACGTCAGCAATCCGGCGACCAGTTTTGGACCAAAAAATCCAGAGACATATTTCTCACATATGGGCTTGGTGGACTAGTAGATGGACGTGTACTTGAAGATTATGAAGACTTAACCTAATTTTGGGAAAGTATCATTTTGGGAGAAAAGCATATAAGTAGAAAACTCTTTTCTAAACCTAGATATATCTCCATTAGGGAGAGCTGCTGCTACTTTTGTTTTCTAGGGTTTAGAACATGATGCTTTCTTCTATGCGTTTTGTTATGAACTCCATGAATATGAACTAAGTTTTCTTATTGGTTAAAGATGTAGTTGGATTTTGAAAACAAGTTTTGATCTTTATGAGTTAGTTTTCTCTCAAAACCATCGTTCACTTTCTACCGATTATAATAATTGCATGATTGATGTATTGCAATATGGTTGAATGTTTGTTTGGTTGAGTCTAGAATTGATTGAACATACATCCATATCTATAGCTAATTTGGGGTTCATCATCGAGCGATAACCTTGAATACGAGTAGCATGATATGATTACGGTTTGTAGTGATACACTCTCGTAATCATATGTAGTAATTGACCTTTGTTCGAATTGTCATGCGCAATGTATGATAATTGCATTGATTAGCCTATTTCTGAAACTTAATGCTCCTAGGAATTGAACTTAATTAACGCAAGGCGTTAGGTTATTCTTTAGGTAGAATTCACATACGCAAATCTAATGTGTGTGTTGATGATTTAGGAAATTTACGGAGTATTCTTGCAATAAGGAATTATAGGGCTTTTGATAATAGCGATATTAAATACGAATTATATTCATACATTCAAATACTTGTTTACAATTGAAGATGAAATCTCTACCCAATATTCTCACTATCTTGATTTGTGTGTTTACTTTTCTTTGTCTAGCTTTTATTTTATTTTAGTATATAAAAATCAAAACAATCCCCCGTGTTATTTATAGGAAACCGAAAATATATTGACAACCTAGTCCTATCTGTGGGAACGATCCTTTCTTCCCCTTGCTATATTTATATTTTAAGTAGTAAGAAAGTGTAATTTATTTTTGACGCCTACGACAACGATCAAATTTTGGCGCTGTTGCCGGGGAGGCAGCGGTTGTCACTTGTTTTTGGTTTCTTATTTTTGTTTTTAGTTTTGTTTTTTATTTTTGTTTTTCTTATTTTCTGGTTTTTAACATAGTTGTGAGAACTCTTATTTCAGGTACCAATGGACGGAGCATATTGGAACAATGGGTACGGTTTTCGACCTCAACACTATGACAACTATGACCCTTATGGGGAGTACAATCAAAACCAATACTTTGGTTATGTTCAATACTCCACATACCCTTTTAGTTACTCTCATACATTCCAACCTTCTTACGGTGGGTATGTAAGTGAGCAACCACAAAGAGGGGAGAATAGTTGTGCTTCTCTTAATATTTCTTCTAGTTTGGTAGATGAAATACAAAAATTTATGGTCAGCATGAAGTCCCTTTGTAGACAACCAAGCATGGAACCAGTTTCATCGACCGAATGTGCTCATAGTATGTTTGGCCCAATTTATGATCATTCACCCATTCAAAAGGAAGATAATTTTCCTAGCAATATTGAAGTAAGTAACTCTACTTTTTTATTGTCGAACGAGTTTTACCAACAAATGGAACGCTATTTTCAAAATTTGGATGGATCACTCCAAGAGCTTCAAAAAGGTGTTTCCAATTTAAGACAAGGCATTGAAGAATGCAAAGAGGACATGCAAAATTCTGCGAAAGACCAATCTTTGGGAAGTGGTCGCCAATCTTATGATAATTATGATAGTGACGATGATTATGAAAATACATCTCTTGAACCAATTTATGGTGACATCCCCGAGGAGTGTACAATGGAGTCTTTTTGCGATCAAGGTGAAGTTGAAAAGGAATATGATGACACTAGTGTAGCTTACTCAAGCATTGATATTTATAAGGATCAAGAACCTATTCAAAAGGTAGAGCTTGAGGATGATGCAATGAGTGTTCTAAAAAAATTCCTTATGGTGAGACTTGAATCCGCAATGGAGTATGTGCCTTACAACAAAGAAGAGTATGTTGAGAATGAAACCGTTAAGACCAATATTGTGGAAGACCCAATTGAGCTTGCAAAGGATTGTAATGAATATGTTGATGTCTAGACTTTGGTTAAGGCAGAAACGGACGAAGAATGGTTGCAAGGTTTGATAGAGGACCATGATATACAAGAGGTGAATAATTCACTTGAGTTTTTCAAGGATGAAGAGGATTCCGTGCTACAAGAGATTGTGCGAGGTTTGTCTAACCCTGTGCATATTGTTTCTTCTCCTTTACCTCTTATTGGTTTGAATGTATGTGCTTCAATAACATTGTTAGATGACTTTGTTTCTCGATATCCGCCATTAGAGATGCTTGATTCTCATACTATGCAGGTTTTGGAACAAGAAATCGTGGAAGTTCCCTCCTTCTATATTCTTTATACACTTCCAAGTGTGGACAAGAATAAGTGTGGGGAAAGCTTTTATCGGTTCATAGATTCATTTCTGTTTTATATTACTAATATTTGTGTGAAGCTAGTGTTTCCAAAACAGGTTCTATGGAAGGATCCTGAACTTTTCCGACTATTGGTGTATGGAGAATTCTTCTTGCAAGTCGGGCTGACGACTTTAAACCAAGCGCTAATGGGAGGCAAACCACTGGTTTTGTGTATCTATCTCTATCTTTTTATTTTATTTTTAAGTCTTTTATCTTTATTTTCTTATTTTGGATATTTGCATATCAACGCTCAAACTTTTAGAGATTTTTGAACAATTTAGAATAGACACTAGCCTTTCTAAGTAGATGGAATTATTTCTTAATAATGAGGTATATATATTGGATGAGTTGGGATTAGTTGCCAACTAAATAGCTTGTTTTGTGTTTATCCTTTATTGTTCAGAAATAACTATGAGTTGGAGTATCAGTTTTCATTATGCATTTGTATATATATCATGTTATGGATTTCCCACCTTGACTTTCTTTGGACGATTCATTTAACATTGAGGACAATGTAAAGTTTAAGTGTGGGGGAGTGTTTTCATATAGAGTTTTTAGCCTTGTTAGTTTTCCCTTGTGTTCATAAAAAATAGAAAAAAAAAATAGAAAAAAAAAATTTCTTTATGAACTCCGAAACCTAGAAACATATGCCTTTAGGATGACACTATCAATCTAAATGGATGGAACCATCTTGGCTGTAGGAGTTGAAGAACCCATTAACTAAATGGACAGAATTATTCAATTGTTAGAAGTAATATGATAGTTGTTACCATATCTTGGAATATCACCATATCACGTTCTATTTTTATTTTTCCATATTTATCTATTGTTATCTAAGTGATTTGGTGGGTCACTAAACATCGAATTGTTATTACTGCTAGGATGAAATAGAGTGATTGAGTTCCTAAAAAAAAAAAAAACCGACCAATTAGACCAATCGGATTAAAAAAGATACTTGGATAGCAATATGTGTGTGTTCTCCCTGTCTCCGTCGCCTAAACAAGCGTGGAATTCAGGATCTAAGGGAATTACCATGTAATCTGCTGACAAGAAGCATGCGCTTGGATTAAAAAGATCTAATCATGTTGTCTCAAAAAAAAATGTGAAAAAGAAATTATTATTGTGTTGAATAAAGTCGACTCCTGGTTCCCTTGTATATGCCGGTTGAGTTGATGTAGAATTAAGATTGTTGACCACTGGTTCCCTTGTATATGCCGGTGTGTTGACACTAGAATTCAGACCAGTAGCTCAATTCAATAGGATGCATAGATTCATCTTGTCGGTGACCTTCAGACAGATATGGGAAACACCGATCACTTGTTAACATTCGCAAACATCTACCTCTATATCCATCTTATTAATATTTTCATTGTGATTGTGATTAATCAGATTCCGAGTATTGTGGTTTGTTTAACTTTCTGAGCAGAGCTTAATTTAAATATATATTAATTTGGATTCGTATCAGGGTACCTCCTCCAATAGCCATTTTGGATTCTTTCATAGATTTGTCACATGTAGCCGGAGTTGGAAATATAGGTTTTGTAGGTAGACCTCTTGTAAACCTTCACGAGAATATAACTCGTCCACTAGGCACACCTAGGGGTTCAAAGGCTTGTTATTTATGCTAAGAGTAACCATAGCCTCGACGATACGGAGCTGTATGTATGTTTTAGAATTTTTTTGTTTGATTTTCTCGAGGACTAGCAAAGTCTAAGTGTGGGGAATTTGATAGGTGTCTAAAACACCTAATTTTATATCTAGTATTTATGATTTCTTTGCGATTTTTCGTGTGAATTATGTATCTTATGTTTACTTTTGAGTGTTTAGGTACTTTGGAGTCATTATGAGCAAAAGAAGAAGAAATCGTGCATTGGAGCGCAGCCGAGTTAAGCCAATGATAGGGGACAACCACCGCAGCTTAGTCTAGAGAAACAAAAGGAAGACATCATTGGTTGGCCCTTATCTATTTCATTTCGGTAGCTGTATCAACTTGCATTTTCCTACATCAGACCTAAAAATTAGAGAAAATCAGTTCTCAATTATTTGTTTCTGAAACATAGAGAAGAAAGAGGCGCAACAACCATGGAGGAAACTCAGATAGAAGTTGTTGCTGATGATTTTTTATTATTCGAACTCAAATAGCTGCAATTGGGTATTAATGGCTGTAGGATCAGAATATTGTCACAACAATATTCTTGCGAAATAAATAACAGTTCTGCGACACATCAATGATATTCTGCGACACATCTCAAAGTGACGTAAGGAATGACATATCAGATGAAAACGATAGAAACATGAGTAAAGTGTGACATTTTTGCGACGAACCAATAAAACCTGCGAATGATTAAGGCGGTGCTAACTGCGATTTATCGCAAGAACTCAGATCCGAAATTAAAGGGAATCTTAACTGTAAATGAGCTGTCATGAGCTGTAATCCATTATGTAAATGCCTATATAAAGGAAATGAATAGTTCCAGAGGGAGAGATGAATTTTTGAGTGCTAAGAAAGTTTTAGGAGAGAGAAAACCATATTAAGTGAATTGTATTCTTGATTACTGTAATTCTTTTAAGATCATATCAATAAAAAAGGTTCGTAATCTTCAAATTGTCATAAATTCTTGAGTTGGGTGTAGTGTGGGATTTCCTGCAACTACATTTTGGCGCCCAGAAATAGGTATGAATAGTTGAAAATCATAGCAAAAGTTAGGTAAAAGAAAGTAATTATTCAAGAGTTAGAAGAATATCAAGAAAATTGGTGGAAGAAAAGATGGTTGAAGTCAAAGATAATCAAAAGAAATTGGAGTGTGATGTAATAACAAAGATGATGATAGATAAGTTCCATGAAGATATTAGAGGAAGGATACACAAGCGAGATTTTGAAGGAAAGAAAATCATGTCGGAAGATGAGGCATCACCGCTAAAATATTGGGAAAAACAGAAGATCACATTCACGGCAGCAGAAATTCCGAAAAAAAAATTAAGTCATACATCTCCATTGGTGATCACAGTGTCTGTTGTACCAACAAGAAAAGAGAAATCAATAAGATCTACAGAAGAGTGGGCTGTGAATATGACTCTGGTGGACGCATGAAGTTCTGTGGATATAATGTTTTACCACACATTCAAGAAAATGGGATACAAAGATGAAGAAATGCTTAGTCCAACATATCATATTCATGGATTTGGAAAATCTCTAACAAAACCTAAAGGTGAAATTGTAGTTCGAATTCCGCTGGGGGAAATAGAGACGCAGATAACTTTGTGCGTGGTAGACGTGAAATCACCATATAATATGTTGTTGGGAAGACCATGGATACATGCAATAAAGGCTGTATCATCAACTCTACATCAGTGCATAAAGTTTCCTATGCCTAGCGGAATTGGCGAGATTATAGGAGATGCAGATTATGCAACGTTGTGTTTCCAGAATGAAGTAAAGAATTGTGAAAATCAAATTCAGTTGCGAAAACAGCGCAGAAAAATGAGGAGAGAAGAAAGGAAAGAAGAATAATTCAAGATTTACATGATAATATCAGAAGAAGGAAAAGGAATATTTAACGATGTATCGCAAGAAAGTGATGAACCAGCGGAGATAATAAAAACACCAACACCAATGGGAGAACATGAAGCCAGTTATATTGCAGCAGAACCAACAAAAGAAGTAAATTTTGGAAGTGAAGAAGACCCAAAAATGCTGAAAATTGGAACTAAGATGGATGTGGAGGAAGAAGAGCAAACTGTAAATCTTCTGCGAGAATACAGAGAAATTTTTGCGTGGAATATGGATGAGATGCCTGGAATAGATCCATATGTTGCGTGCCATAGATTGGAGATTAACAAAAATGTAAGACCAATCAAACAAAGAATAAGAAAGATTGCGACCACATATCATGCCAAGATAGAAGAAGAATTGCAGAAGATGCTTGACGCAGGAATTATAAGGCAAGCAAAATATCCAGAATGGATCGCTAATATGGTAGTAGTTCCCAAGAAAAATAAGGGGGATAAGAATTTGCATTGATTTTACTGATCTAAATAAAGCATGTCCCAAAGATAGTTTTCCCTTGCCAGATATTCCGCAGCTGGTGGAATCTGCTGCAGGAAATGATCGAATATCTTCATTAGATAGATACAAGGGCTATAATCAAATCCCACTTGCGGAAGAATATCAAGAACATACTGCATTCTTTGCTCCCAGAGGATTATATTACTACACAAAGATGCCTTTTGAGTTACGAAATGCAGGAGCAACTTACCAAAGGATGGTGGAAAAGGTGTTCGCAAAATGGATACATAAAACTTTAGAGGTATATGTGGATGATATGTTGGTAAAAAGCAAAGAAGCTAAAAATCATGTACATGATTTAAGGGAAATTTTTGATCAGATGCGGCTTTTTAATATCAAGGTAAATCATGAGAATTGTACTTTCGGAGTATCATCTGGGAAATTCTTGGGATATATTGTATCAAAGGAAGGAATACAAGTTGATCCTGAAAAGGTGCAAGCAATTCGAGATATGCCAACTCCAGCAACAATAAAAGATGTGCAAAAATTGAATGGACTTTTAGCCTCATTAGGCATATTCATTTCGCGGTCATCAGATAAATGCAAGCATTTCTTCAACATACTAAAAAAGGGAACAAAATTTAAATGGACAGATGAATGTGAGAAAGCTTTTCAAGGAATTAAGGAATATTTGGTGAATATATCCATTTTACAGAAAATTTGAACCAGGAGAAGAATTGTTGATGTACCTTGTGACAACTCAACATGCTTTAAGCTTGATAACTTTTGCGAAATGACGCAGGAGTTGAAAAACCAATTTACTACATCAGCAAAACATTCAATGCTACGGAGAAAAACTATTCAAATATTGAAAAACTAATTCTGGCATTAGTTTATGCGGCATCTAAACTTCGCACATATTTCCAAGCGCATAAAATCAAAGTACTAACAAAAGTACCAATTGAATCAGTAATGAAAAATTCAAAAAGATCAGGCAGAGTTGAAAGATGGAACGCACAAGTGGGACATTCTGAGTTCCAATATGCAATTTTATCCTCGCCAAAATCTCAAATTGTCGCAGATTTACTCGCAGAATTTCCTTTGGAGGATGATGAAGCTGTAGAAGACATGATGGATATAGAAGAAGAGTACGGGGATCCAAGAGATCTTTTAACAGAACCAAATAGATGGGAAATATTAGTAGATGGATCATCCAACGGAGAAGGAAATGGAGTGGGAGTCGTTTTTATTTCACCAGAAGGGGCAAAAATGGCATTTGCATTCCGGTTAGAATTTGAATCTACAAATAACGAAACAGAATATGAGGCTGTAGTGCATGCTCTAAGATTTGAAATAGAGATGAAGGTAGAGAATGCAAGAATTACCAGTGATTCTCAATTGATTATTCGCCAAATCGAAGGAGAATACGCAAATAACGATATAACTTTGAAAAAATATAAGAAACTTGTTGAAGAATTATCTGCGAAAATTCCAAAACTCAAGTGGAGGCATATTTCAAGAAGAGATAATAGGCTCGCAGATGCTTTTGCGTTTATATCAAGTATGATGGTAGACCCAACTGCGAGAAATATAAAAATACAAACACTCATAGCACCTTTAATTAATAAAGAAGAGGATTAGAAAGCTGAGGCAATGATAGTAGAAAATAATGGCGAAGAATCAAGTCGAATTATCACAGATTGGCGTGCAGAAATTCACGCATATCTAGCAAGGGGAGAAGTACCAAGAAACAGATTAGAAGCACATAAATTAAAAAGTAGATCAACAAATTATGAGTTAAGAGATGGGATATTATATCGAAAATCTTTAAATGGGCCTTCCCTCAGATGTTTGACACAAGAGGAAGGAAAACAAATACTAAAAATGTTACATAGTGGGGATGCTGGTAATCACAGCGGCGGAAGATCTTTAGCATACCGAACTAAAATGCAAGGTTATTATTGGCCATATATGCATGAAGATGCAAAGAATTTATCAAGAAGTTGCGAGGAATGTCAGCGATTTTCAAAAAGAATACATGCACCCGGTGAAACATTAACATCCTCAAAAAATGTTTGGCCATTTGGAAAGTGGGGTTTAGATATTGTGGGACCATTTTTACCAGGAACAGGGCAAAAGAGATATTTAATTGTCGCAACAGATTACTTCACAAAATGGGCAGAAGTTAAAGCAGTACAGCATATTCGTGATAAGGACATTTTTACATTTATAGTTGAAAACATCATTTGTAGATTCGGAATTCCTGCGCAGTTGGTGTCAGATAATGGAAAGAAATTTGAAGGACAAAATATAGAGATGCTACTTAATGCATTCAAGATAAAGTGCGGAAAATCGACTCCTTTATACCCACAAGCTAATGGTCAAGCTGAGGAAACTAACAAAACAATCGCATATATCCTCAAGAAGAAGTTAGAAGGGCATCATAGAACATGGTGTCAACAAGTCCATAATGCAGTTTGGGCTTATAATACTACTCGAAGAGAAGCAACTGGGGTATCACCTTTTTGTTTAACATATGGAGTTGAGGCAGTATTACCAACAGAAGTTGCTATTCCTACAACAAAAAGAGAAGCTTGGGAAAAGAATCTTAGTGCTGGTATGATTCTAGACAAACTTGATGAAGTAGAAGAGAAGAGAGAAAAAGCATTACAACATATGGAGAACTACCATCACAGATTAGCTCGTGAATATAATAAGCGAGTAAAGAAACGTGAGTTCCAAGTTGGAGATCTAGTTCTGCGAGAAACACCAGAATATCAGCGAGAAAATGGAGGGAAATTAGCGAAAAAATGGGACGGGCCATATATTATCAAAGAAATAATTGGAACTGGAGCATATAAGTTAATGGATCCATAAGGAAGAGACATGGGTCAAAGACTGGGCAGACCATGGAATAGACAATATCTAAGAAAATATTATCAATAAAGGTTTGAAAGACTAAGATGATTGTATTATACGCAAGAAATTGCGAGAGAATAAAAGAAATAATTCGCAAGAACAAAATTGGCAAAATACAAAGCAATTTTTCGCAATAACTTGCGAGATAATTAAGAATTTTAAATGCAAATGCATAAGATGGGCACAAATCGCCTAAAAACATATGAAAATGGGACGATCCTTTATGGCGTACATCTTAGTTCGCGGATTCTATTCCGTAAGAGGCAACGTCCTTAAAGTACGTCATAAGGTGGGTATCTCTTTGCATGACTATGGGAAAGGCTATACTGCTGCTGGAACCTAGTCATGGAGATTTGGGATTATAGAAAATCCATCCAGGAGGGATAACTTGGATTCCCAACTATATAAGGTTATACCATGGTTGGGCGCCCGAGAGTTTCTCCTAAGGAATGCAAAGTATGATCAAGGCGCCGGGGTACACGGTTGAGCTGTGGGTGCCCGGGACGGATGAAACTACCCTGGCCATCCACGGCAAGTCTTGTCTTACGATGTGTTCGGCCCGAAGAAAACCCCACTAGGGTGTAGTCTCGTAACTATAAGCCATATAGGCATAAAGGATAAGAGGCTACGAAAACAACTAGTTGTTTCTAGAACCGGATGGGAGGAGCTAGTCTTGTATGGCTGAAGTATGTCTCCTTGAAGGGGCAACCAGGGGGAGAGATAAGGGCAATACCCTCCATTAGGGAGCTGTGTATCAAAAAAGGCGGCAATGTCATGGAACTTTATATTCGCAAGATTATTTAGGCTCGTCATATTGTCGCGTGACACAGACAGAAATGTCATGGGACTTTATATTCGCAAGAATATTTAGGCCCGTCATATTGCCGCATGGTAGGCCAAAAAGCCAAAAAAGAAATGTTAAGATGAGATCAATGGGTTTTTGCGATAAGAACAAAAGACGGGATAAATGAAATCAATGATAAGAGGATATAAATTGCAAAAATGTCCTGTGATTTCATCGAAAAGACGCCAATGTCATGAGTCTTAAAAAGCAAAGAGAGATTAATCTCGCAAGATGGCTTAGACTTATCATATTGTCGCAGAGATCAAAATAAATGATAAGACAAGATCAATGGATTATTACATGTAAAAGTAAGAATGTCCTGCGATCTTGTCGCATAAAAGTGGCATAATAAGACCTTTAACTAGGAAGGCAAAATAAGACCACAAGAGAGATTAAATTTGCGAAGCATATAACAGATTTTTCGCAACATTATTCGCGATAATTCATTCATCATATTGCAGATTGATAAAGAGAGGAAAGTATATGGGATTTCTTATAATGGTAATATATTATGTACTTCACAAGGAAGATTATGAGGGGCAAATATGGGGATTATAAAACAATATTTCATTATCCTCCTTGAGAAGAATCAAGATAGTAAAAAGAAGATAATCAAGTTATAAGAATTTGCGAAGATTAGATTTAGATTAATAAAAATATATTATCAGAAGAAGATGATGGAGTTACAAAAACTGTAATGTTTCGCAAAAGAAGTAGGAAAAGGAAAGGTTCAGAAATTACAATCATTCGCAGGACAAGGAAAAGAACAAGATATTTCGCAAGAATTTAAAACTTCAAAGAATGTTCTTCCCTAATCTTGTCATTCTTGTTCGCTACTATTATCTTCACCAGCGACATCTTTTTCAGTTTGGGTTTCTCCATCACCAGTGATTGTTTTGTGAGGAGGATTCTGTTCTTCTGCTTCTTTATGAGGATTTTCTTCCTCTTCTCCATCATTGAGAGGATTCTCTTCTTCTTCTATTTCTTTAGGTAGGTTTTGTTCATCCTTAGAAAAATATTCTTCATTACTTGAATAATTTAGATCTTCATCTATGAGACGAGGGACTTCGTTATTATCTATCTCCAAGGGTTTGATCTTCATAGGAGGTAAAGAATGAGAGAATAGAACATTGTTTACGAGAACCTCAGCACCTAAATGAGACTTACGGAGGCAATTCTTTTCCCGGTTTCTGATCTCTATATCTTTGAAGTACTCAAGATAGTCAAATCTTCTTAATGCTCTGTTGCGGGAGTTAGAGAGCGCAGTATTCTTTTTGCGAAGTTTGGCCAACCTCATAGACAAATCAGAGATCGAAGCTTGAAGGTGCTTCTCAGATTCTGCAGAAGAAAAATTGCATATTAGATGGAATTCTCGCAAGAAATAAGATGGGAAAATACAATGAAATAATTAATAGACGAGGCAGTCAAAATGACTACCTTCCTTTTGTGAGGATAAAGTTTGAATTATGTTAAGGAAGCAACTCTTCCATTGATTCATGGTATCATCGAAAGTATCACCAACTTTACCTTTCAAACGAGATTTTATACTTCTCTCTTTAGAAAGAAGATAAGCATTTTCTTATTTTAAGGAGAAATTGGATTTCTTCAGTAGAGCATAGTCATCTTTGAGACTGTTGACTTTTACGCTTAGAGCTAATCTACCTTTTATAAGTTTCTCTTGTTCAGCGGCAGATGATTCGGTTATCTTTTTAAGCTCATCTTTCAATACACGAAGAGATTGCTTTTGGTTGTCACACAACTTTTGAAGATTACTCAATTGCTGCGAATAAACCATTGTTTTATTCACAAAGCTATATTTCTCTTGAGATAGGGTTTTGTTTTCATCTAATAAAGATTTCACCTTCAAATTAGTCTGATTTAGCAAATATAAAAGTTGAGTGGCTTCATTACTTAGGCGATCTCGTTCACATATTAACTGATTATTCTCATTCTTAAGATTATTTATCTCATCAATTGAATATGTGTGAAGAATATTCAATCTATCAAATTGATTCTTCCAAGACTCTTTCCCAATGCGGGCCTCATCAGCGATTGTTTCCCATTCAAGTATCTTCATTAATTGGTTATGTTTTGAAGCTAAATATGCGTCAACAAATAAATAAAGAAAAATTGAGTACATAGAAAGCAAAGAATTACTGAGGCAAAAACAAAGGCAAGAAAGTTATACCTTTCAGATCATCATTTCTGCTGTGAAGAATTTCGCAGTCCAATTCAGAATTGCGAAGCTTATGATCGAGAAGTTCACATTCTAAAGTTTTTTCTTGAAGATTCTTCGCTAATATTTCAATTTTACTTTCTAAAGCAGTTAGCTTAGATGAAGAACCACAGGATCCGAAATGCTTGCTTAGAATCATATAAATATCCTGTCTCGCAGGATCTGTAGAAGATTTTATAGCATCATTCAATACTTCAGATAATATTTGAAAAGCAGCTTCAACCCCTGTTGCTATTTCTTGGGAAGAAGGAAGAGAAGTAAAGGGAGAGGTTTTGGCGACAATAACTTGAAGATTAGAATCATTCGCGGTAGTAGGAGTGGAAGAAGGAACTTGATTAGTCGCAGTTACAGTCTTATTCACCGCAACATCATTCATCGCAACTTCATTCACCACAGCTCCATTAACCACAGTTTCATTTACCGAAGTTTTATTCACCACAGTTTCATTAATCGCAGGTTTATTTGCTGATGATTCATTCACCTTAGTTCCAGCCATCAAAGATTCATCCATCGCAGCTTTTAAAATATTGACGGAAATATTAGCATCAATAACTTCACTTGGAAATGATGAAGAAGTAGTATTGGTGTTAATACTGGAATTTACGCGAGGAGAAGGAGAAGATTTATCTTGCGGCGGAACAAGGTCTGCAGGCAAAAAATCAAGAATATCCACTTCATCTGGAAGAGCTTTAATTTGACGAGAACGCTTAAGAGGTCTAGAAATATTTTCTTCACCCTGCGAATAATAATGTAGATAAGAAACAGAGGCAACAATATTGTTATTTCAAAGAAATAAGTGTTTCTTACTACCTTATCATTCTCAGATCTTTTCGCCTTTCCAACATGCCTTTTCTGAGGAACTTTAGGGTTAGGGTTTTTGATAGTAATCTTAATCTGAGAAGTAGTGTTACTGAAAAGGATAATATAAAATATGGGGATTACAAAGAAAATCAGGCGATAGAAATGATGAAACATGAACAAAATAAGGTTCAAGATAAGAACATACCTTTGAGTCTCCATTAGAGCAGGAGCAGGAAGGATATTAGGAAAGAAAAAGTTGCAGACGAAAAAGAAAGAAGTTGAAGAAAAGAGAGAAGGTGAAAGAAAATCTTTCCTCGAGTGGGACATCTATTTATAGGTAAAGCATGGGTAACCGGGTTAATCGGTAAAAAAGTAAAGATTGACACGTGCCAACGGTAAAACGTAAAATAGGGAACTTTGTCGGGTAAAAAATAAGGAGTTGCGGTAAATCAAGAAACTTAAATTCTCATGATCTTTATCTTCGCAGAAAAGATATGAGAAGAGGCAAGATGTAGGATCAGAATATTGTCACAACAATATTCTTGCGAAATAAACAACAGTTCTGCGACACATCAATGATATTCTGCGACACATCTCAAAGTGACGTAAGGAATGACATATCAGATGAAAACGACAGAAACATGAGTAAAGTGTGACATTTCTGCGACGAACCAATAAAACCTGCGAATGATTAAGGCGGTGCTAACTGCGATTTATCGCAAGAACTCAGATCCGAAATTAAAGGGAATCTTAACTGTAAATAAGCTGTCATGAGCTGTAATCCATTATGTAAATGCCTATATAAAGGAAATGAATAGTTCCAGAGGGAGAGATGAATTTTTGAGTGCTAAGAAAGTTTTAGGAGAGATAAAACCTTATTAAGTGGATTGTATTCTTGATTACTGTAATTCTTTTAAGATCATATCAATAAAAAAGGTTCTTAATCTTCAAATTGTGTCATAAATTCTTGAGTTGGGTGTAGTGTGGGATTTCCTGCAACTACATGCAGGAATTGGTTAGGGTACTGAAGTAGAGATCGAGAGAAGGAGGATTCGATTCTGTTTGAGAGATTTAGAAGAATCCAGAGGAGAAATTACTAATGTTCTCAGTTAATGAAGAAGATGAAGCTGATATCAAAGTGGGTTTAATTTGAGTTCAATGAGAAGGAAATGATTCTGTTGATGGAAATGATGAAAGCGAAACTGGGGTTTCGGTTTGATGGTGAAATTGATGAGGTTAGGGTTTGAATATGTCAATGAATTGAAGATTAGATCTCAACAGAATGGAGATGAACTCAAGGAGAAGAATTTGGTCTGCTGGTGATATGGGTTAGAGGAAGAACACATCACAAATTTAGAACATGTAATAAGAATTGAAGGGTTTGTGATTTCATTGATCGATGGATGTATTTGGGGTGAAGAATGCAGCAATGGGTTCGAATTTCTGGTGCTGTTGGTGGCCGCTGGTTGATGTTGGTGAGTGGAAGAAGGAGATAGATCTGATGTTGTATAAAATGGTTTTTGAACATATATGATGGAATTGAGAGGTTGAATCGAAATTTGGGTTCTTTGGGTTGAAATGGAGTAGTTCAGTGAAGGTGGTGGTTGGAATTGAAGTTGTTACAGCTGTGAATGGGTTTGTAGATGTTGGTGGCGTAGCTGAATTGATCTTGAGAGTGGTGATGTTGGTTTGAAGTGGAGATGGCTATGCGAGTTGGAGATAGTTGCAGGTGGTATGTGCAATGGACTTAGGTGGTAATGTAGAAGATGGGTTTGCTTGAGCTGAAATTGGATTAAAATGTGTGTACTGAATGGAGTTAGTTAAACTGGTTAGATTGTAGCTCAGAAAGAGTATGGCAGTGTGCAGAAATGAATGTGAAGAAGAATATAGATGTATGCGTGGGAGATGGATTCAGAGTAAATGACTGATGATGCTTTGTCGCTGGTAGTGCAGAACAAGGGACTGAAGTGAGATAGTTGGTGATTGTGCTAGAAACATTGCATATGTACAATTGTCGTTGTTTGACTGGAGAAGCTACATCATTAGGGTATACAGGGAATGTTGATTGTAGTAGAAGGTTTCTGGGGTAGAAGATTTAGCTGTAGGAAGTTGCTATGATAGTGTGGTTATGGGAAAATGATTTATGCAGCTGCACTGGGATATGCAAGTAGTATTGTTGCAATGGTGATTAGTATGGGTGGAATAGTTCGATGGCAGAGGAAATGAAGCTCCAGTATGGTTGCCGTTGTTATCAGAGACGGTTACAAGGAAATACCGATGCATCAAGAGAAGATAATAGTGTGCAGTGTAGTTGGTTTGTAAAGCTACATTGTTGGTTACAATATGAACTTATGGCACTGTTTGTGGTTGGTTTGTAGGTAATAAGCTGGGTGTTGGTTCAGTTGGAAGAGATGGTTAGATTGGAAGTTCAGTTAGCTGAGACGAAATGGTGGTTAGAATGGCTGCGGATGAACTGATGAGTCTCTAAGCAAGAGCATGTACTGTTGGAAGAATACGAGAGATATGAGATACAAGGAGTTATAGGCTAGCGCAGATGCAGTTAGGGACAATGTTTGTGATAGAAATGACTGAGATTACAGGGCCTGAGTGTGCAGCTAGTGCAACTGAGATGTAAAGATGGTGCTTCCAGGGGTTTAGTCTGAACGCAGAAAAGAAGTGGAGTTTTGTTGTTGCTATGATCATGGTGGTGGCTATGATCTACAATGGAATTGCAGGTGATGCGACAATGAGTATTACAGGGAAGGCCTTGTGTTGTCACTACAGGCTTGAAGATGGAATGAGAATGCAGAAATAGTGCGAAAAGTGGGCGAGAATGGTGAGATGGTGGTACTAGTTCCGGTTGCCGGATTTCAGAAGTTAAAGTATGAATTGCAATATTTCAGTGAACAACAAAGGGGGTATGTGCTGGATACAAGAGTTGGCGGCCGGATATATGAGCTACATGGCACGCTTTTGGGTACATTTTCGCAAGAAATGAGAAGTTGAGTTGGATGATTTTTGAATGTGTGGATTGCAGAGAAGCAAAGTTGAGCTACTGGAAGTGTAGAATTTCCTGGTGACAGTTTCAGACGGAAAAAGTGGCCTGAGATAATTTTCCGATGACAAATTCTGGCAACCGGATTCCGGCAATGACGTCAGCAATACGACGACCAGTTTTGGACCAAAAAATTCCAGAGACATATTTCTCACATATGGGCTTGGTGGACTAGTAGATGGACGTGGACTAGAAGATTATGAAGACTTAACCTAATTTTGGGAAAGTATCCTTTTGGGATAAAAGCATATAAATAGAAAACTCTTTTCTAAACCTAGATATATCTCCATTAGGGAGAGCTGTTGCTACTTTTTTTTTCTAGGGTTTAGAACATGATGCTTTCTTCTATGAGTTTTGTTATGAACTCCATGAATATGAACTAAGTTTTCTTATTGGTTAAAGATGTAGTTGGATTTTGAAAACAAGTTTTGATCTTTATGATTTAGTTTTCTCTCAAAACCATCGTTCACTTTCTACCGATTATAATAATTGCATGATTGATGTATTGCAATATGGTTGAATGTTTGTTTGGTTAAGTCTAGAATTAATTGAACATAATCCATATCTATAGCTAATTTAGGGTTCATCATCGAGCGATAACCTTAAATACGAGTAGCATGATATGATTACGGTTTGTAGTGATATACTCTCGTAATCATATGTAGGAATTGACCTTTGTTCGAATTGTCATGCGCAATGTATGATAATTGCATTGATTAGCCTATTTCTGAAACTTAATGCTCCTAGGAATTGAACTTAATTAGCGCAAGGCGTTAGGTTATTCTTTAGGTAGAATTCACATACGCAGCTCTAATGTGTGTGTTGATGATTTAGGAAATTTTCGGAGTATTCTTGCAATAAGGTATTCTAGGGCTTTTGATGATAGCGAGATTAAATATGAATTCTATTCATACATTCAAATACTTGTTTACAATTGAAGATGAAATCTCTACCCAATATTCTCACTATCTTGATTTACGTGTTTACTTTTCTTTGTCTTGATTTTATTTTATTTTAGTATATAAAAATAAAAAAAAATCCCCCGTGTTATTTATAGGAAACCGAAAATATATTGACAACCTAGTCCTCTCTGTGGGAACGATCCTTTCTTGCCCTTGCTATATTTATTTTTTGAGTAGTAAGAAAGTGTAATTTATTTTTGACACCTACGACAGCGATCATGAAGGAAATCCTACAGTACATCCCTCACAAGAATTCATAGCAATCAACACACTTTTTAAGATCAATAACAACACTTTTTATTAATTGAATCTAGAAATTTTACCAGAAGGAAATGAAATCAAGAATACAACACTATTTCGGGCTTTCTTTCTCCTCATAACTTTCTCAATACTCAAAAAATTATCTCTCTCTACCTTATGCCTATTCATCTCTTTATATAGGGTATTCTATAGTGGATGACAGCTAAATCGACCTTTATTTTCGGATCTGACCTGCGGTACTTCGCAAACTTACAAATGTTAATTTCGCAAATATCCTAAAATTTCGCTAGATCATCACACTTTTCTCATGTTTACGCTATCGTCATCTGTTATGTCATTTCTGAAATCACTCTGCGACGTCTTCGCAGTGTTGCTGATGAAGATTTTGCAAGTATGTTGTTGTTGCGATATTATGATCCTACATCTTACCTCTTCTCATGTCTTCTCTGCGAAGGGGAGAATGTCATGAGAATTTGTACTTCAGAATGCCGCATTTGTTCATCTTTCTACATTCTTTTATACTGACATGATCTTGTATTCTCCGCAATATTTTTTACACGTATCTTTTCTTCCACCCATTTCTTGACACGTCTTTTTCAACCGCTATTTCTCAACCGTTCACGTTCACTCTTTGCATTAATGAGTTTATCTTCTCGAGAACTCTTCTCTCTATATATACTCTTCTTATTCTTCTCTTTTCACTTTCTTCTATTCTTCTCTGTAAATTAACCGTTTCTCCGCATATTCCGCTTCTGCTACTTATAAATTTTCATCCTTATTTTTCTTTTGATCTTCATTCCTTCATTACCATACTCAGATATGCCTCCAAGAGGTCACAAATCTAAAACTTCTCTTGAAGGAATTCAAAAAGCCTTTAAAGAGAAGGTTTTTACGCTATCCACTATTCCCAATCAAGAAGCTACCTCCATTCTTTCTGCTAGATTATTTTCTGATCATCATTGTGATGATAAAGAGATCATAGTTTCGCTGGGTCAGATTCTCGCTGGCCTTCCTATCCCTCTTTATGATCCTGACCTTCCTTTATTCTATGAATATACTCTCCCATGCGAAGTTCTCGCATGCAATATATCAATTAAGTGGGGATTGCATTCGCTTAATGCTTGAATTCGCCAACCGTGGTGCTGGAAAAGGGTATCTTTATTCAACAAATGTTAGAGATCCTGAATTTAGGGAATTAGAAATTTTTCCCGAAAAATACACCGCAGAAAGCTTCTTTGACAATTATGAACTAATACCTATGAAGAATGTAAAAACTCGTTGGGGTATTCGTTTGAAGAGAAATAAAAACGTTGATGATGATAAAAAGCTTATGCATGACATCAATTGACACTCTGGCAAGAATAAAACTCCTCGCCAATCCAAAGATGAAAATTGGTGCGTCTTTCCACTGATTTTGAGGGGCCCTTATATTTCCGGTTCAAATGTGCTTCCTGCGAATCTCGCTACTTACCAACCTTGGGAATTTAATTGGCCTGAGAAAGAGAAAGAGGTATGTTTCTTTCTTTCATTCAATCTATTATCTTCATTCCTATTTATACTTATTAATTTTGTGAAATCTTCAAATTAACAAGTTAAGAAGAAGCTACAATAGAACTAGCAAGGAAAGCACCCTAGCAGCACTTCGCTCGATCACGGATGAAGTAATAAATCCTTTCCTTTATCATTTTTAACAATATTGTTGCCTCTGTTTCTTATCTTCATTCGTGTGCGTAGATTGGCGTTGTAGTTGTGGAAGAAGAAGTGTCTAATGTTGCGAAGACCAAAGGCAAGGCTAAAATTACCCTTCGCAAGGAAAAATCTACTGCCCCGTCTTCAAAGAAAAGAAAAGTTCGCTCTACCTCTTCCTCAAGTTCCCACTCTGATGAGAGTACAGATGATGATGCTATGTTCGCAAAGGAAGGTGCCTCTTCTGAGTCTTCAATGGCACAATTTTATAGCATCTTTTCTGATTCCATGCAAGGGATTGGTGATGACAATCTCACCAATACATGTAAAGCTCTTGCGAATATCTGTAATTCCACTCTATTGGAGGGTGATAGTTCTCTTCGAGGAGTTTCTAGATCAGTGACTCCTGACTTTATGAACTCACTCGGTATTCTGGTATGCTTACATTTATTTGTTTCTTCTTCATACTTATAATTCAAAATTATATCTATCTTGATAATTCTTGCTTTCTTTCACAGTCTGGAAGAGCGAGCTTCTTTCGTTGTTGCCTCAGATTTGGAAAGAAGGCGTGCTGTTCTTGAGCAGAAGAGTCTTGAACTTCGCAAGAAATATGAAGAACTGGAAGCTGAAGCTGCTGATCTTCACGAAAAGAATAAGCAGTTGGATTCTAAAAATTCCACTCAGAAAGGAAAAATATATAGTCTTCAAGATGCTAATAAGCAACTTTATGGTATAGATATTTTATTCCTTTTCTTCATTTTATTTTCTCATTATCTTTCCTCATATGATTTACCATTTTCGCAGACGTTTATGGTCTTTATGATGAAGCTACCATTCTTCGTTCCTTTGCCGAACCCATAGATAATGATACCTTGCTTGAACTCCTTAATTCTTTGAATAGTTTTTCAAATGACAAAATTAAGTCCCTTTCCCTAGATGAACTCATATCCAAATTTCGCCTCTTAGAGATTTACCATAGATCCAGCTTGGGCTTAGCCAATAAATTTAAGCATTTCTATCTTAACTCTAAATAGGAAATTAATAGTTTAAGGACCAAGAATAGTAGTCTTATAAATGAAAAAGATCGTATTGCTCTCCAAGGTGCTCAAACTCTAGCGAAATTCCATGAAACTCTTCTTGAGGTTCAAATTGAATGGAATGAATCTATTCGCCAAAATGCTATACTTAGCGAAAGAGAGGGTCAAGTTCGCTCACGTCTTCTAATACATAATGATGATGAATTAGCTTGGGCTGCGAAAGTTCTAGATAACGCCAGGAATAATCTAGGTGTAGATGTTAGTCTCCATACTGAACACACAGCCTTGGTTAGAGATATGATTTCTGACATAGAAGGTTATTAACTACTCTTCCTTATTTAATTGTTTGTTTTTCATAAATTTCCATCAAGTTTCTAATTCAATTTTATACTTTCGCAGAGGCTGGAGAGAGACTTCGCAGAAGAATTGAAGAACTTGAGGCTGAGAAGGGGCAGCTTGCAAAGGATCTTGCTTCTCGCAATGATAAATGTTCTAAGCTGAAGAGTCAATTGAAGATTACTATTACGAATTTTAAAAATGATGCTACTATTTTTTGCAACACGACTATTAAAATGGTTTGTGATGACAATAAGATTCCACATTCCACATATCCTTATATCTTAGATGAAGTCCCAAAGAACACTCCTGACTTGGTCATCTCTGATAGCGATGCTAGCGAAGAAGAAGAATCTGATAAAGATGTAGAAGAAGAAGAATCTGACGCTAGTGAGGAAGGAGAAGAGTCTGATGAAGAACCAAGCAAGAAATGATTTTTGCTTCCCTCCTTTATTTTTTGTAATATCTGTATATTTGTCTTTTAATCCTCTATCTTTGTAATCTATCACTGCGAATTTCTTCAATCTTCAATACAAGTTCTATTTCTTTTGTTTCTTCCTGCATGTGTTAGAAAACAATTCTTTCTTGCAATATGATTAATCAATATATAATTTATTTTTCATTTTGTGCGTAAATCTATCATATGGAAACAAATAACATACTCTCATTTTATGCATTCCATACTTGCCTCTGTTATTTGTGTTCAAATGAGAGATTAAGCAAGTTACCTTTGTTCAGTAAGATTATTAAATCTTTGAGTATATACATTCCCAAATCTTGTAGTTATTTCTGCATAATCTCGCAATCACATATTTTAGAATTGCAATTTTTCTTGTATTCTGATGTGGTCTTATTTTTCCTTCCTAAGTAAAGGTCTTATTTTGCCACCTCATGTCATTGCGACAAAATCGCAGGATGTCTTTGCATTTTCATGCAAAAACCCCTTGATCTTGTCTTAACTTTATTTTTCTTATAATTTTTGTTGCGACAATATGACATGCCTAAATATTCTTGCGAAAATAAAGCCCCATGACGGTGCCGTCTTGCGATGAAATCGCAGGACGTCCTTACACTTTCATGTACTGACCCATTGATCTCATCTTATCTTTATCTTTTGTATTATTGCCTCTTCAGGATTGCCGCACAAATATGACAAGCCTAAATATTCTTACGAAAATAAAGCCTCATGACATTTGCGTCTTAGGACACTTATCAGCTCCCTAATGGAGGGTGCCGCCCTTATCTCCCCCTGGTTTCCCCTTCAAGGAGATGTACTTCTGACATACAAGACTAGCTCCTCCCATCCAGTCTTGACAATAACCAGTTATTTTCGCAGCCTCTTATCCCTTTTGCCTATATGGATTATGGTTACGAGACTGCACCCTAAGTGGGGTTTTCTTCAGACCGAGTGCATCATAGCCAAGACTTGTCAAGAATGGCACGGTACTCTCCAGACGCCCCAGGCACTCTTGACTCAACCATGTACCGCGACGCCATGGTCATATTTTTCACTCCTTAGGAGAGTCCTTATTACCCTAGTCGCCCAACTCAATTCATATGCTTAAGTTAAGAATCCAAGGTGCCTCTCCTGGATGGGTTTTTATTGACCCCAAATCTCCATGACTCAGGTTCCAGTAGCGGTGTAACCTTTTCACTGATCCATGCAACAGGTACCCCCTTCTATGACGCACTTTAGGTCTTACATTTGCCTCTTGCAAAATTTTGATTTCGCAAACTAAGGTGTACGCCATAGTAGGTTCGCCCCATTCTGATTGTTCTGTTTATTCTGGTTTTGCATTTCAGCTCTTATTATAATTTCTCAATTCTCATCTTTGTCATTCCATAAAATACATATTTTGAAATTTTTTGTAACAAATTAGTCACACACTTTTCTTTCTTTTTTCAATTTTATTCTGATATCAAATTCTAAGTTTCTTACCTTTGTTGTTTTCTGCCTCTGCATCATTGATATTTTCTGCGGTTTTCTTGCTTTCTGCAAACGTTTCGCTATTTCCTATTTTCAGCAAACATTTACTTTGCAATATTTATTCTTTTCTATTCGCTACTGCGTCAACCATCAATCTCTCACTTCTATGCTTTCCTTTGATGTTGCGTCTCCAATTTTCTCTCTCTGTTGTTCGTTCTTCGCATGATTCAACATCAATTTCATAACACTTCTTTCCTTCAATCCAATCTTCTTTTATAATGGAAACTCCGCTCGGATGAGGGAACTTTATGCACTGATGAAATGTCGATGCTACGCCTAGAATCCCATGTAGCCAAGGTCTGCCAATTAAGGTGTTGTACGGTGACTCCACGTCGACAACACAGAACAGAATTTCAGAATATATTCCTTTCAATGGAATTCCCATAGTGACTTCACCTTTAGGTTTATTATCAGTTCCGTTAAAACCATAGATTTGTAGTTAAAGGTATTAAATCTTCATCTTTTCCACCCATAGTTTTATAAGCATGATAGAACAGGATATCCACGGAACTTCTAGTATCAACTAAAACTACGTTGATTGCCCATGAATCCTTAGCTTCATCATCTTCATCATCACTTGGTTTTGGATTAATCTCTAATTTCACCACCAATGGGTTTTCATGCATTTCTCCACCTTCAGGTACTTCTTCTGCGGTGAAGGAAATAGTCTGTTTTTGCCATTATTTTAACGGCGAGACCTTCGCAATGTTCATTATTTCTCTCCCATCAGCATCTCTTGCTAAGACTCTGCTCTGAACATTATCATGAAAGTCTTCAATCGTTTTGTATGAATGTACAATAGAGTTACAAAACAGATTCTTTGCTTTTGCTCCAACTTCTATTACAAATATTTCTCCTCCTTTTGTCGTATTAACTCTGCGAATTTCTGGTGGAGGTGGTAATGGTTGAGATTGAGGTTGTCCCATGAGAAAATGATTTAACTTTTCCTGATCTATCATCCTTAGAATGATTTTCTTTATATTCCTGCATTCATTTGTTGAATGTCCATGAAAATGATGGTAAGAACAAAATTCTTGACTTCGGTGATTTGGAGGTGGCTCTTTTCCCATGTTCCAGGGTCCTGGTACATTTTCCATCAAGATTATTTCTTCCCATATTTTTTCAACACTAGCATTCAGAGGTGTCATTTTAATCTCTTCCCATATCATCTTATGATTTCCTTGGTTTCTGTGATAATTTTGCCTTTGACCTCCATATGTTTCTTGCGGCTGATCAAGTCTTGGAATTTTGTTGTTTCCACCTCGACTATAGAATTTTTTTTCTCTCTCAAATTCTTCTTGATCGTGACTTCCCATAGCTACTATTTTCTACTGACTATTCTAAATTATCCTCTCTTGTTGTCCTTACGAAGTGCTCGCCACTGTGTTTATCAACTTGGGTAACAAGCTTGCGTTCGCTGCTTTTGAATTTGTGTTTGCAACTGGGTATGATTCCATCTCATTCTGTTTTTCTTCAAGATCAATATACTCTTCTTGAAGCTCTCACAATTCAGTCATTGTGATCGTGTTCTTGACTCTGAAAATTTGAATATACATCAGGTTGGTTGTGAACATTGCATTAATAAATGATAAAATGAGATATCTCTCATCGACACGACCAACCATTTCACTAAACATTGTCTTCCATCTTATGGTCAAATGCTTCAAAATTTCACCAATTCTCTCCTTCAACCCAAATACATCTTCAATGCCAGGTCGCGAAGAATTATTACTTATATATACTCCTAAGAATATAGTTTGCAAATGATTGAAAGACGTTATTGTATTCCTGGGTAACCCTTCAAACCATTTCAAAGCCTCTCCTATTAAACTGGAAGCGAAATACTTGCACAATATAGCATCATGATTTTCCCACTGTAGCATACATCTCACATAAGCTTTAATGTGTTGAATTGCACAAGTTGTCCCGTCAAAGATGCTAGTTAATGCAGGCAGGTTGCACTTTGGGGGTATTCCTTCTAATTGTACTTCTTGTGTAAATGGAGTTTTTACAGCTTCTTCTATAGCTTCATACAATTATATTCTGCCTCATTATTTTCTGTTATTTAGCATTCCTTTCATCTCCGCTAGTTCTTTTAAGATTTGGTCATTTATTCCAGGATTTTGATCCATTGGTCTCTTTAATTCTGCTTCTCTTCTTCTACGTTCATGTCTGTCTTGTCTTGCGAAATTTTGATCTTCTTCTTCATTATTTTCTTCTCGTCTTTCCCTGCGATCTCCTCTTTCATCTCCTTCTTGAATTCGCACATGATTGTACCTCTCATTTTCTCCTCTGCGATTTTGGTCATTCCTTATCAATTCTCTATGTTGCCTTTCATCTCTCCTTTGTATTCTATCACATTCTTCATTGATATTTCCATTATTGCGATTTTGTTCATGTCTTTTTTCTCGATATATTATCATGATTGTTTTGGCGTATTGCCTCTTGGAGCTATTGTTCCTCCACCTCTGCTCTTAACCTTTCCCTTTCGCAAGCTAGACGCGCTAGTTTGGCATAATGTCTCTCGATTTCATCTTCAATCACTTGTTGATTTCTTTGAATTTCTCTCCCATGTAATATTCTCCTTCCTTCTTCCTGATTTTCTTCGCCATCTTGATTATTTCGTTCCTGACGTCGCTCATTCTCCTGATTCCTGTTGTTTTGTCCATTTTGGAGAATTTCGCCTTGTGAAATGTAACGATCTTCAATTATTTATCTCTTTTCGCGACGTTCTTCATTTGGATTTTGTATTTCTTCTCGATTTCCTTCTGCAATACTTGTTATAGGAGAATTTCATCTTACTTAACTTCTAATTGATCTTGAACTTGATTTTGTAGTACTTCTTGACCTCCTATTCTGTAATCTCATGTTTTCCGTTCTCAACTCATGGTTTTGCCTTATCAAATTTGCGCGTTCTTTTGCTTCTAACCTAATCTCTTCGTATATTCTTTGTCTCAATGCCTCTAATGCTTCAATTCTTTCATTTCCATGAATTATTCCTCCAACTGCTTCCTGGTCTCTCTCTTCTTGTCTACCATTTCTTAATTGTTGCTCTTCTTCTACTTCTTCTGCTGAATCTGATCGCCAAGTGTGTACACTCACTCTATCATAATCCACAGTTCTATTTTGTATTGGCATATGCTAAGTTGGTTGTTGAACTTGATTTTCTCCATTGTTTCTTGTGTTCATTCTTGAAGATTCCACAATTTCATTTCTTCCTTCTTCAGCAAGCCTTTTACTCCTTCTAACAATTGTTGGTTGTCTTGAAGCATTTCTTCTTCTTGCCATCTTTTCAATCTTAATGAATTTTTGAAAATTATATGAAATTCTTCACCAATTACTCCAAATTCCTTCAAATCACAATTCAATCAGAATTTCTTCAACCAGTCCCTGTTTCTAGCGTCATTATGTAGTTGCAGGAAATCCTACAATACATCCCTCACAAGAATTCACAACAATCAACACACTTTTCAAGATCAATAACAACACTTTTTATTAATTGAATCTAGAAATTTTACCAGAAGGAAATGAAATCAAGAATACAACACTATTTCGGACTTTCTCTCTCCTCAAAACTTTATCAATACTCCAAAAATTATCTCTCTCTACCTTATGCCTATTAATCTCTTAATATAGGGTATTCTATAGTTGATGACAGCTAAGTCGACCTTTATTTTCGGATATGACATGCGGTACTTCGCAAGCTTACAAATGTTAATTTCGCAAATATCCTAAAATTTCGCTAGCTCATCACACTTTTTTCATGTTTACGCTGTCGTCATTTGTTATGTCATTTCTGAAATCACTCAGCAACGTCTTCGCAGTGTTGTTGATGAAGATTTCGCAACTGTGTTATTGTTGCGATATTCTGATCCTACATAAGGTATGTCAACAAACTTCAACGAAGAGCGAATCGATTAGAAAAAAAGATCAAACTTGTTCAAAAAACCTCTGAGGTATGTAAGATTTTATCTTCTTCGAAGAAGTTAATTTCCAAGTATGAAACAAGACCATTAGAGAAGATAGTATGGTCTAAACATTCTGAGAGATAGGGTTCTATGAATTTCTTTTAAAAAGGTTATGGTGGACATATTGTTGTTCACCGCAACACAACCTAATTGTGTTGTTTGGTACGTCTTGTCTCATGTGCCTGATCAAAAGAGACAAGATTATGCACACCTCAGGCTTTAGGAAAAGAGAAAGAAAAAAATGTTTTTTTCTTTCTTTTCTTAGCTTTGTTGTGTTTTGCAAGTTCGGAATTCTTCCATATCTAATTGATATTGGAAAGGACTTCCCTGGTCAATCAATAAAAGAGGGTTATTCTCGACAATAATATCCTTCTTAGGGTTGTGAGTTGTGCGTGCACGAACCAGTGTTTAAAGGTTTCGTAACCCTACATTCCTTTTTCCTTCTCTGAAACTCTTTATATCTTAAGACTGCTTGTTGAGTTTAAATTGTGGATTTCTCTCACAAACACGTATGCATATGAATACTCCAAGCATCATGTCTTCTGATGAAAAAGATGTCAATATGATTGTTAGGCCATCAATCATGAAGGAAAAAGAAAGATCTATGTTACCTCCAACTTTGAAAAGAAAAATAAGGAATGTGAGGAAGCCAAGAGTTGTTCCTTCAAACTCTCAGAAGTTTTCTGGTGTTCTTTAAGAGTTGAAGGAAATAAGGAAGGAGATTTAACCAATAAAGGCTTTTTGTTATGAGAACTCTTGAAATTCAAAAGGCCCTGGTTCGACATCATCAACCTAGAAGGTTTGTTGGAATTGACTCCTATCTCCACGAACCATATGTTCCCATGGATGTTGACGACAAGGAGTTCGGGGACGATAAAGAATTTTTCAGAGGTCTCAATGTCTAGGAAACTTCTTATGAGAATTATATTCTTGTGTTTTTAAGAAGGATAACTAGGGTTTGGAATAGCCATTATTGTGAGTACACATATCTATGTCCAACATTTTCATATTCTATGTTTTAGATTTATTTATTTAAATTCTAAGTTTTTTTAGAAGATGATTTTTGCAGTATTAATCTTTATGGTTTCATATATTGCAAATTGTTATGAGATATATTGTTTACGTCCGTGAACCTTGACTGTCCCATGCTTTTTCAAAATTTATCTCTATTATGTCAGTATGAAAGTATTGATAAAAGATAAAATGAACTTTTGAATACAAAAGTTAAGCCTTTCATGTCATTATGCAAATATTGATGGAAGAAAGGATGAATTTTTGCTTACAAAGATTAATTCTATTATATGTCATTGTGCAAATAGTGATGAAAAATAGAATGAATCTTTATTCCGCAGTATTGGTCTTTCCCTGATCCACATCTTTGTGTATATATTGTGTTGCTCAGTAAGTTCTCTTATGTTTAGCATGGAAAATTGAATTAATCATTTTTGTGGCTAATTCAATTGTGAGTTTTGGATCCAAATCCATGTTCTCATGTGATTTGATTATATCCAAAGAAATCCTTCTTTTCTCGTAAAAGTAAGGCCACTCTTATTGTTCTTTCGGGAATGACATTTTATGGGGGAGAGTTCTTTTTGAACTTGTGCTTAATTGCCAAATTTTTGTGGGGAGTGTGGCTGGGGAATATTATAGGGGTTATCTTGTATCTTTATAAACTCCTTGATAAATGCATTTAACTTCGGATATATGATTGCATCTAAATAAGTTGGTATGTTATTCAATTTTGGTCATGAAGTATCTCTATGAAAATTTCATGAGGATCCCACAAGTTTTCGTACCTTTGCCAATTTATATTGACAAAAAGGGGGAGAATTGATGTGTAGTTTGATACTACAAATATATATGGTTTACGGATCATTATGTAATGGGGAGTGGTTTTCATGTCGAGATGAAGTATTGACTAAGGGGAAGTGATACATATCACCATATTATTGTTTTCAAAGTTGTGATACAATTGAACTTTGATGATGTGTAATGATACTATGACATTGTATAACAATGATTGAGAGCACTTGTTTTCTCATTGTTATTGCTACGGATCTTCAACAACTATGATGATGAGTTGAACACATTTAGAATCATGGAGTACTTGGAAGTGACGAAGATTTTGAGTCGTGTTGAAGATGCCAAGGAGATCAATCATTTGGATGAGAAGCTAGAAAGTTTTATTTATTTTGTAATCCATATGTAATAGTTTTATCACTAAAATTGACAAAGGGGGAGATTGTTAGAGAACTGATCGGTCTAACTCGCATGCGTTGCTATCTCAAGCATGTTTGTCAATGTTAGTGATTAAAACTATAAGTCTTGATTTCTAGTCTACTTATAGATTTCTCGGACTAGGACATAGATTGTGTAGTTGAGACTTAGACTTCACGACGTTCATCATTTGAAGATGAAGAACTACTAAGAAGAGCTTGTGGAACTTCATCAACAATAAGTATGTGGAGACTGAAACTCATCTATCACTTGGATAGTCTATTTCTACTCTATCTCCTATATTGAAACATAATTCGTGTTACGATATAGTTTTCTATTATACATATTCGAGATTTCGAGCTGAGTTGAACTCGCTTACATATTTCTCGGAATATGTGTTGGAAATATTTCGCTTCGACCAAGTTCATCTTATATTCTTGACGCAAGTCAAAAGACGATCATGTGAAAATTGCCGAGTAACATCTTACAGGATTTGTGTGATGCCATCATTTGGTGTATGCTTGGAATGTTTCGTTATGATTGTTTCAATAACTTGAAAATTGTTTTGATGCTAGTGGTGTCCGAAAACGGCTATTGTTATCCTCTAAGAAAGTTTCAATGATTTAAATAAGAGTTTAGAACACTTAACCATTATTGGATATGACATGTTGTGTACTCTTGTACATATGTAATCCATGTTTGGGAACCATAGTATGCGTACCCGTATGCGCACCTGTTGGCTTAAGAAATCCGGGAACCTAAGTATGCATACCCGTTCGCGTACTGGCGTAAGGTTCATGTCCGAATATTTCTACTGGGATTGGAAGTACGCGTACCCATTTGCGTACTGGCGAAACCTAATCTTGGTCCGGTTATTTCAAGTATGCATACCCGTTTGCATACTTTAAGGTTAAAGTTCTAAAATTGGTTGTGTTCATGAACTTAAACTTTTATAAAATAAGAAATACAATATTTGAAAACCGTGGCTATAATGTTCATGAATTGATTCATGTGAATCAAACCGATTTTTCTTCAATTTTGTTCTTGTATAAGTCTAATATAGCAATTGAACAACTCTTTAACTAGTTTCATTTGAGTCATTTGAACTAGTTATGGTTAAGATGAATAAGGTTGACATGAGAGTGATTATTTGGCTAACCTCGGTTAACTATGGTTGAGCCAACATGGTGTACACGTTTAGGTACGGTTACATAAACCTAAATGAGGGTACATTTCATTTGTGTGTAATAATCTAAGTTCGATCTAACGGTTGAAAGATATTAGCTTGGTTGAATCAAGTTTTTCATCTAACGGTGAATATTGAATGCTTTGTTACCAAGGTAACTTAGATTGCTAACCCTGATTTGAAAACTATATAAAGGAGAACTCTAGCAACTGGGAAACCTAATCCTCACACTTATGTGTGTTACTATTTGCATAGCTAGAGTCGATTCTCCTTTAACCTTAGGTTTCTCACGAGACCCTGTATAGGTTAACGACTTAAAGACTTCATTGGGATTGTGAAGCCAGACCCATATATTTTCTTTGTATTTGTGTGATCTGTTCTTGCTGTTTCTATCGTGTGTGAGTGCAATCATAAGATTGGCTTGGGATTTATATATCCGATAGTAAAGATAGAAAAGTAATCACAAACACCTTCGTCTCATCGTTTGTGATTCCACAATATCTTGTTTCGTTAATCGGTTAAGATTATTGTGAGGTGATTGATAATACTAGGTTATTCTTTGGGAATATAAGACCGGTTTACCAATTGGTTCATGTTCACCTTGATTTATCAAAAGATGGAACAAAAACCCATAGGTATTTCTATGGGATACAGATTTATCTATTCCAATAGACTTTTCTGTGTAAGACGAATTTGTTTATCAAGTCTTCGACTTTGGGTCTTAGAAACTCTTGGTTGTGGGTGAGATCAGCTAAGGGGATCAAGTGTGTAGTATCCTGATGGGATCAGAGATGTAAGGAATGCAACTATACCTTGTATCAGTGTGAGATTGATTAGGGTTCAACTACAGCCCAGTCTGAAGTTCATTGGTAGTAGGCTAGTGTCTGTAGCGGCTTAATACAGTGTGGTGTTCAAAGATGGGTTAGGTCCCGGGGATTTTCTGCATTTGCGGTTTTCCTCGTTAACAAAATTCTGTTGTATGTGTTATTTCCTTTCCGCATTATATTTTGTTATATGATTGAAATATCACAGGTTGTGCATTGTATCGATAAATTAGGAAATCCAACCTTTGGTTGTTGATTGAAATTGATTGATCCTTGAACATATTGGCCTTTGGTACCGTTCAATTTAATTCTCTTATATTCAATCGGGCTCGCAAATTTATGTTTTCTGATTGAAGATTGAATTGAGAGATAGAGATATAAACTCTTGTATGTACTTTTCTCTAGATTGAGTCTGACTGTCTAGTTGATTCTCTAGAAAGTATATTGGAGTAAGTCCTCTCAGATTGCCAAACAAATTGTTGGGTGTGGTTGTTAGACCCCCCGCATTTTCAAAAACATATCAAAGAGCATTTTCAAAAACATATCAAAGAAGGATGCACATTTGGTAACTAGAGAAGATGTAGCACCAGATGGATAGAGAGAGACTCAGAGGAATCAGAACGCACAACTTTTCTGGAAGCGACGAAATAGTATAAAAAATTACAGTTGGCACACGTTATTGTTGAGACGAATCTCCGACGCATTTCGCTCTGCATCAACAATCCAGAATTGTTCATTCCTTGGAAAAACAAAACATTTATTTTAGCTGCTTTGAGTCTTTTAAATAATGAACTACAATAGAAATATAATTTCATTCCAAGAGTCTGTAACGACGAATTAGCGAAGTTCAGATATAGGCATAACATATCAATTTTCTGGTAAGATAAGCCACCTAATGTCAAAGAATATCATCCATCTTTGGATTTTTCTCAATGAGCTAATTAATTGATAAAATTTATTTGGCATTAAAAAAAATGACTTAGAAAACAAGGTTAAAATTTCATTAAAATGGAAAGGAGAAAAACGAAAGAGGAAAGCATTAAATAGTACTACAACTGGAGATGTATAAGTACTAACCTCAAAGAAAAAAAGGAACTCTAAGAAAACGAAAACAACTTATATACTAAAATAAAATGCGCACAATTTATTTCCATACGAGACTAAAAACCTAGTACTTCTTCATAACATGAGTTTTCGTCCCATGCCCCATATTTTGAATACCAAATGTCTTTGTCATATTTTAATGACCTTTGCATATCAACAATGCTTCCAAAAATATTGTCCACCTCATTTTATTTCCCTCCATGAGAGATACCAAGATGGTACTACAACTGTTAGAGCATTGCTCGGTCGAACTCACAAGTGTTGATATCTCAAGCTTGTTGTCAAATTTAGTTGTCAAAAATATATCTTGATTTCAAGTCTACATTTAATCAGTTTGTATTAGGATAAAAGTGTGTAGTTGAGAATCGAATATCACTGCATTCTACCGTTCAAAGGCGAAGATCAACAGGAGCTCTGAAGAACTTCTTCAACTAAAGGTAAGTGAAGACTGAACCACATATTTCTCAAGTTTTCACTTATCTATCTATTCACATGACTTATTTAGACAATATATGCATAACAGAAATTCCGAGTCAAGTTTATCTAGAATATCGTTCTCGAAATATGCTAATATTAAGAACATTTGTGCATACTTGATGAATTTGGTCAAAAGCAATTTATTGCTTATGTCATAATTATAGGATCAGAATATCGCCACATCAATATTCTTACGAAATTATTAAACAACATTTCTGTGAGTTATTCAACAACACACTGCGAGCGTCGCAGAATAATTCAAATATTGACGTAATAAACAACGACAGCATAAAACACGAGAAAGATGTGAAGATTTTGTAGTTGGAGAGAACGCCTGCGAGAATGTAGCAGAGCCAGCGAGAACATAGCAGAGCCTGCGAGAACGTAGCAGGTCTTGAGAGAATGTAGCAAGAGATCCTAAAATATGGGGAATATGAGTTGTATGTGAGCTGTCATCCACTATGTAAACACCTATATAAAGAGAAGAGCATGAGAGAGAAAGGGGGGACATAATTTTTAGGAGAGAGAGATATATATTTTGCAGATAGATTTTAGAGAGAGAATGTATTTTTCTTTATCATCTTCTTCCCCAAAACTAGATCTAGAACTCCATTAATGGATATTATCAATGTAAATCAAATATAAACTTAAACAATCATAGTGAAGAATCGTGGATGTAGATCAAATTGATCGAACCATGTAAAAATCTGTGTGTCCATTTCCAATTTTAGTATTTTAATCATCATTTTCATATCAAATAAGTTTAAATTAAGAAATTATTATCAAGATATATTACAAGGGGTGTGTTGTGGGATTTCCTGCAACTACAATAATTATGATTCAAGATTTAATTATTTTAAAATAGCCTGGAACAATGATATGTGTCATTGATGTTATTTTTGAATATTTCGAATCGATTATTAGAGAGAGATAAAACTACTGTAAATCTAGATAAAGGACAATATACATACCAGTTCACATACTGGTAAAACTGTTATACGTCCAGAGCAGTAGTACATGTTACCAATACATGTACCGGCGTAGCTATAGTTCGGCAGTGACTTTTTTGTATGCATACCCGGTATTTATACCATAAAAAGTCTGTGATCTCGTGAACCAGGAAATGTACGCATACCTAGTATGAAATCCGGAAAAGATCCATTGGTTTCAAAACCATATATGGTACCATAAAACATCTGTGAGTTTCTGAACTCATTTTTTTCTAAAGGGTGCATATACCCGGTATACATACTATGACAATAATATTCACGAATAGGTATAGTACAGTATTCGGTACACGTACATACCCTGTTGAATATTTTTAGATGCATCAGAATTATTTCTATGAGATAATCGACATTTAAATAACTTTTTAAAAACACTATCTAGAAATGATTGATCACATTTTTGACTCAAGACTAAAGTCTTAAGTGTTATATGAAAACGGTTAAGCTTATTGTCCAAGTCGCTAGTATTGGCTAACCGTACATGAACAAGTGTTTGTGCACGGTTCGGTTATAATTCATCCTAGCCAGAGTGTATATTCTGCTATGTTAATATAAATTCAAGTTTTTCATATAACGGTGATTATTGATTGCTTGATTCCAAAGCTACCTTAGCTTAAATCCAAAGCAACCTTGATCTTGAAAGTACATATAAGTAGAATCTCAAACAACTGGGATTTTTGAATTCTATACAATATTCTTGTGTGTCCTAGTTGTAAACTAGAGTCGTCCTCCCATTAAAACTCATCTAGGGTTTAACGACTAAAAATACTTTACCTAGGGATTCGTGAAGCCAAGCCCAACTATCTTTATCTTGATTGTTCGTGTATCCTGATCATGTTTTGATTATCGATCTTTCTCCAACAAACAAGATAGATAACAATTTCAAAGTTCTTCGTCTCAGACTTTGTGATTCTACAAGTTTATACTTGTGAGGTGAATAATAATCTAGGATGCTCTTCGGGAGTCATAAAACCGGATTTTAAGGTTTGTTGTCTATTGCAATCGATTTCCTACATCACCTTTATCTTTGATCAGAACGGGAATCACATATATGCTTATTTGTGGGAGACAGATTGGTTTAAAGTCTATAATTAAGTTTAAGCAACTCTTAGGCTGTAAAGGACGTCAGCTAATTAAGAGAAGTAATTATGCAGAGTCCAGTTGGGATTCAAGAGGCGTAAGGAGCACGACTGTAACAAAAATTTTGTGATATTTTATTTCGGTCTCAACTACATTCCAGTCCGAAGTTCTGATAGTAGGTTAGTGTTTGTTGTGGCTTAATACAATTTGGTGTTCAAGTCTGGACTAGGTCTCGGGTTTTTTCTACATTTGCAGTATCCTCGTTAACAAAATTTCTGGTGTTTGTGTTATTTGTTTTCCGCATTATATTGTTTATCTTTATAATTGGAATATCACAAGTTATAATTTATAATCAATTCAAGTAGATAAGTCCATCGCAATTATTGGATACGACTTGATTGATTCTTGGATATTGATCTTTGGAATCGTCCAAGTACTCTCACGGTATAATTAGGTTCACTGAATAATTTTTGCAACATTCTGATTGTGAGAGAAAGCAATATAAACTCTTCATATCTTTCTTGATTGAGATTCCTTAAGTTGAAATCTCGTAATTATATTTGAGTTTATACCATACGGGTTGCCTAAGAAAAAGTTGGTGGTATATTTTGATACCCCCACATTTTCAGTTGATATCAGTGCAGGCAAACACGTTTATGACCTAAAAAGTCTGAGTTTGAAGCAATCTGACTATATGGACCGAGACGAAATCTCGATAAACGTACCACCAGATCCAGAGGATTCAGGCTTTTCTTCCATGACTAATTTAATTAAATCTTTGGAAGAAATCCTTTCTCGACCATTTTCAGGTTTAAAATCCCTTGAAGGTTTACATGGCTTGAAAAGCAACTTGAGAGTATTTCTCTTGATGTTGAGCCACATAACCAGAAAGAATAATATTCTATTGATAGGCTAAATCAAGTTACGATGAATAATGCTCATGTTGAGGTTAATATTGATTTTTTAATCAGTGAGTGTAGTACAAAAAGTTGTGATAAACTGAATGTGTTACAAAGGGAGTCTAAGCCTCATTTAATGAATAATTCTCTCATGAAACATGACTCGATTCATTGGTCAGACCCTGTTATAACTTGTCAGGATAACTTTGTTGTTTTTTAGTGAAAACGTTAAGATGTCTCTTTGTACCAATAAACGTTATCTTCAAACATTGTTTTAAGAAGTTTCAAAACAAGACATCAAGGACACAAAAAAATGGTATTAAGTGGTTCTCTAAAGTTTTGTAAAGCTCTTGAAAAATCAGACTCATGGTAGTTTATCAACTCAACTGCATGTAAAAGGTGTTGGAAGGAAAATCTCTCTTGGAGACATGTAGTGCAAGTTTTCATGGTGTCTAATTGAGCTACTTGTGTTCTTAGACCCTACGTTAATAATTGTTTTAGCATTTATCTTATGTTGAACATTGCTCCATAAAATATTGTCTATATTATCCTTCACAAGAATAAATTGATGAATCCTCATATTAAGGGACTCAATATTTTTGTGCTCTAAATTTCCACTGGATTAATTTATTGAGCTAATTTTTTTGCTTAAACATGATGATGAAAAGCTAAACAATTAAGCTCCTTACTGCACATGTGCGGTTCACGTACGCTGAACCAGAACTAGAAAATGTGTGAATCTAGTTTCTGAACTAGTATGAGCGGTTCATGTACAATTCCAAGTTCACACATAAAACAAGAGTCCCCTCTTGTTTTGACTATTTTTTTTTTCTTCTTAACAGTTCGAGAACTATTGAGAAATAAAACCAAGAGTTCGACTACCACCATCACCTCCACACCCGTACCTTAACCATTTTTGATTTCTATTGGTACCATTAAAATCAGGACAAGATTTTATGCTACGGGCAAGGAACAATTTTCAATCTGATCGTTGTATCGGAACTTCACCATTACCGACAGTTCGCTCACCCCATGTAAGTTCCCGACCGGTTCCTGCTATTTATTGTTTTTTTTTTCTCAATTGGCATATCTAGGAGAAGGTAATAGTGGAGAAGGCTCAAGTAGAAGAGTAGTTAATAGTGATGATGAGTATGCTGATAAGGCACATTTATATGTTCACCAACTATATTTCGATGCTATCCGTCAAATTAGCTATATTAATATAACTGCCCGCAACAAATGCATTTGGTTCCTTGATGGAAATTTTAGTATGAAAAGGGTGTGTTGGAGCACTGCTTGGTCGAACTCGCAAGCGTTGTTATCTCAAGATTGTTTGTCAAGTTTAGTTACCAAAACTATAAGTCTTGATTTCTAGTCTACTTATAGCTAAGTCTCGGATTAGGATAGTAAGTGTAGTTAAGCCTTAGACTCCACGACATTCATCGATTGAAGACGAATAACTACTCAAGTAACTTGTGCAACTTCATCAACAAAAGGTATGTGGAGACTTGAACTTATCTATCAATCAAAAGTATATATATATTATATCTCCTATTTTGAGACAAAAGTCGTATTTCTATATAGACTTCAATTATACATATTTGCTATTTCAAGCTGAGTTTATCTCGCTTATCTATTTCTCAAAATATGTGTTGGTAAGATTTCGCTTTGTCCATGTTCATCTTTACTCGTGATGAAAGTCATGTTGATTATTTCAATAACTTGAAAATCGCTTTGATGAAAAATAGTTTGTGAATAACAACTACTCCCTCCGTTCCACTTTAGATGAGTGTTTAGGGTTATTTTTTTGTTCCACATTACTTGATAGTTTTCATATTTTTCCCACAAAACTATGTTTGAAGACTTTTCTCAAGGGTATACATAGAATGTTTTTATATCTCTCTCTATTTCTTAATCTGCGTGAAAACTCCTAAAACATCATCTAAAGTGGAACAGATGGAGTATATAACACACTCTAAGAAAGTTTCAATAATTGAAATGAGAGTTTAGAACATGTAACCATCTTTGGATATAAAACATAGTGTGTTCTCAAATTTGTGTAAAGGTCCAAAATCGGGAACCCAAAGTATGCGTACCCATACGCGTACTGGCGGTTATTGTAAATACGGATAAGTATGCATACCCGTACGCATACTGGCGAAAAGTTCACGTCCGTGAATTTCTGCTGGAGTTTGAAAGTGAAAAACAAACTCAATCCGGAGTATGCGTACCCGTTTGCATACTTAGGTAGGTTATTTCTAAAATCGTTTTGTTCATGAACTAAAACATTTATATAATAAGGAATGCAATCTTTGCAAACCGTGGCTATAATGTTCATGAATCGATTCGAGTGAATCAAAACCATTTTTGCTTTGATTGTGTCTTGTATACTTCTATAAGATCTAAGAAATTGAACAACTCTCTAACTAGTTCATTTGAGTCATTTGAACTAGTTATGGTGAAGATGAATAAGGTTGATATGAAAGTGCTCATATGGCTAACCATTAGATAATTATTGTTGAACCAACTAAGTGTACACGTTTAGGTACGGTTACTCAAACCTAAATGAGTTACATTTCATTTGTGCATAACAATCTAAGTTCGATCTAACGGTTAAAAAATATTAGCTTGAATCTAATTAGGTTTTCATCTAACGGTCAATATTGAATGCTTTGTAACCAAGGTAACTTAGATTGCAAACCCTGATTTGAAGAATATATAAAGGAGAACTCTAGCAACTGGGAAACCTAATCCCCAAACCTCTTGTGTGATACTAGTTGTATAAGATAGAGTCGATTCTCCTTTAACCTTAGGGTTTTCACGAAACCCTATAGGTTAACGACTTAAAGACTTCATTATGATTGTGAAGCCAAACCCAACTATTTTATCCGTAGTTGCATGATCTGATCATGTTGTTTCTATCGTGATTGAGTACAATCGTAAGATTGGCTTGAGATTTATATCTCCGATATGCAAGATAGAAAAGTAGTCACAAACATCTTCGTCTCATCGTTTGTGATTCCTCAATATGTTGTTTCGCTAATCGATTAAGATTATTGTGAGGTGATTGATAATTCTAGTTAGTTCTTCGAGAATATAAGTTCGTATTATCAATTGGTTCATGTTCACCTTGATTTATCAAAATATGGAACAAAAATCGTAAGTTTATCTGTGGGAGACAGATTTATCTATTCTTATAGACTTTTCTGTGTGATACATATTTGTTTATCAAGTCTTCGACTTTGGGTGGTAGAAACTCTTGGTTGTGGGTGAGATCAGCTAAGGGAATCAAGTGCGTAGTATCCTGTTGGGATCAGAGACGTAAAGAAAACGATTGTACCTTGAATTAGTGTGAGATTGATTAGGGTTCAACTACATTCCAGACCGAAGTTAGCTTTGTATTAGGCTAGTGTCTGTAGCGGCTTAATACAGTGCGGTGTTAAAATCTGGACTACGTCCCGGGGTTTTTCGCATTTGCGGTTTCCTCGTTAACAAAACTTCTGGTGTCTGTGTTATTTCTTTTCCGCATTGTATTTTGTTATATCATTGAAATATCACAGGTTGTGTGTTGAATCGATCAATTGGTAAATGCAACCTTTGGTTGTTGATTAAAATTGATTGATCCTTGAACATTGGTCCTTGGTACCATTCAATTTGTCTCCCTTATATTCAATCGGGCTCGCAAATTATTATTTGTTTGATTGCAGATTGAATTGAGAGATTGAGATATAACTCTTTGATGTACTTTTTATAAGATTGAGTCTAACTGTCTAGTTGATTCTCTTATAAGTATAATGGAGTTAGTCCATATAGATTGCTAATCGAAATATTGGGTGAGGTTGTTAGACCCCCGCTTTTTCAATTGGTATCAGAGAAGGAAAACACATTTAAAGACCTCATAAGTCTGTGTTTGTAGCTATCTGACTCTATGGACGGCGGTACTATCTCTGATAAACATGTCACCAGAAATAAAAGTTCTGTTTCTATAATATCTATTAATGAGAAAGATTTATCAATCTCAAATATAGATGAACCTAGTGTTCCAACGAAATAGACTTGCATTGACAAGTGTTATCCTGATTACCTTTCGAATGAGTCTGACTCTGTTGAAGAAAGTGATGCAGCCGAAGAGAGTAAACTGATTATCTTGTTAGAATTGAGGCTGATAGAATTAATCGGTTGAAAAACAAGAACCCCCAATTGGGGGATATCCATTTCAATTGGGGGATATAGGTAGTAGACAAAATCGGTGTCCCAATAGCATTTCTGGGTGACCCCTTATCCGATTTTTTTTAAAATTCTGAATTTATCCCTCACTAATCCTAAGTAGTGATTAATTTTAATTAGTAAAAATATTAATTATTTGTTATAAGATTAAGTTAGTATTTTTATTTGTTTTTGGGTGAGTGAGGTGAGTGTAGAAGGAGGGAAAAAAATTGGGAGGGAATTTTTTTGGTGAAAATGGAGGATGATTGTGAAGAGAGAATTGCTGCTGCTGAATCTTTAGCTCACCTACAACAAGGATCATATCCTCAATCTTCTGCTAATGACAATAACTCACAATTGCAAGTTTTTGTGGAACCAACACCCTTGAATGATGATTTTTACCATCATGGAGAGTTTTTTGAAGAACCTACCCAAGAAAGTAAACTTGCCTATCATAAAAGCATCCCCAACACACAGGTAAAGCTGCTGAGAGGTTGAAAATCTGATTTTTTTCTTTGAACCCGCCATTTTTTTCAGCTGAAAAAGCTCTGTGACGGCATGGTTATTGTATGAATACAATGCCGGAACCCACTTTACATGCGTAGTATTCATGCTTCTTTCATGCCGGCACCTAATATCCCCCAATTTGAAACTGAAACCGGCAGAGCTTTCAAACCAAAAACTATGCCGGTACAACAGTTACTTTTTACCTACCAAGGAATATTCTACGGAATATGATACCGGCATGGTTAAATTCAAAGGTTTCTGTGCCGGTGCTGCATGAAAAATATACAGGAAGCCGTGCCTTCCGTATCTAAATACAGGCATTTGAATGTTAATTAAATACAACGCCGATACTGACTACCAGCATTGAACCCTAGCCTTGTTAAATTATTACTTTACCATTCTGGTACAAACCAAAAAAATAGGGAGTTTATGTTAATTATATGTTACGCCGGAATAGGGTTCTGGAATGAAGCCATAGATACCGAGATTTACAGCATCTCCTTTTCCGGCGATGATTTCAAATAAAATATGTATGCCGGAAAAGATTTAGAATTTGGTCATCAGTTTTGTTTTAGTTCGACCCTGCCGGGACATATGTCGATAATGTCGGCACCTAGTTCCGGCATTGATTTTAATTTCTGTTGGAACTAATTTTCATTCGATCCTTAGGTGGTGACATATATTGATCCAACAAATGCAAATCCTCTTGGTCGGGATACGTCGGAATACTATAAAATGCCACTGGTATGTTACCAAAGAATACTTTTCACCTAGCATCTTGACCTTACTAATGGATTGGTTGTAATGAACCTTCTAATCTCCTTTTGTTGTCCTTTTGTAGGGAATAAAATATCCAAAGCAAGCGATCGCTTGGGCTAAAGATACGGATATTAAGAACATGTGTATGTTGGTGAGGAATACCCAAGGTTCAGATACTCGTTTTGAGATGGTTTGCGAGAGAAGTGGGAAATACAAGGAGAAGAATATACACAAGATAAAGGGTTATGTATATCCAAAGAAGACTAATATGGTATACAATACTCGTACGAGGAAGAATAATTTCCATTTTAAGCTTGCGTTCCATCTAAATGACATGAACAAGGAATGGGATTGTGTGGTTTGGTTCAGTTGTCATAACTACCGGGATCCGAAATATTTTGTTGGTCACTCCCTAGTTGCGAAGCTAAAACCTCATGAATTCGAGGATGTAAAGAGATTGAGCTAAGCATTTATCAAACCGAGACAAATTCTCAGAGAATTCTAGGAAAAGGATAAGACTAACGTGCCTTCTGTAAGTATAATTTATAGCGCACAAGCAACTATTAGAAGGGTGGAATGGGATGGAAGGACCGTCATGCAAGAATTTTAGAAGATAGTTTGGGATCACAACTACACGCGTATCATTAAAAGAGGGCCGGGCAACAAGCCCCTTCAAATATTCATTTCGCATCCTTTGCTTTCACAATTGGCAAATACATTTTGTGGTGTTATTTTGATGGATTGCACCTACAAGACAAACAAATACAATATGCCGTTGTTCAACATCGTGGGGAAAACATCGGACAAGGTAACATTCACATTGGCTTGGTGTTTAATGGAAAACGAGAGGGACTATAATTATCATTGGGCATTACGATAATAGAAATTATTCTTCCGGGAAGATAAACTTCCGAGGGTCATCATAACCGATCAAGATGACGCCTTAATGAATGCAATATCTGACGTATTCCCCGGCGCACAAAATTTCCTATGTACATTTCATATACATCAAAATGTTATAAAAACTTGTCATGCCTTGTTTGAACCCACCAAGGCGGATATTAAGAAGAGAATGATTGTTCAACTGTCGGAAGATGTTTGCTAGAACAAACTATCCCCCGAAGAAGTAGAGGATGAGAGAGGGAAGATAAAAGAGCGAGTGGACAAAGAACATGCGAAAAATCATAAAAAGTGGTTGGAATTTCTAAGAGATTGGGAGAAAGTTTATTGGTCTCTCAGCGAGGATATGTACGAAAATAGGTTGGACAAGTTTATTGCCTATTGGAACGAGGTTTATCCGACTGCCGTCTGGTATTGTCGGACTCAATGTTTGGATAAGTTCAAGCAAAACAATATAATAATGAAGCAACCTGTTTAGCGGAGTCCGTTCATGGGAGATTTAAAGATCTCATCCATTTAGGCCAAGGAAACGTGGTTACGGTGACCGAGGCAATTGAGCAATACTTTAAGAATGATATCGATAGGATCAATGCGGATTTTGAAAAAATCTCAATGGAAAGGTTGACTCAATTTCTTCGATATGGCAAGTTGCTCCAAGGAATAGAATTCAACGTCTCTCATTGGGAAATAAAACGTATGATGAGACAAATGGAATATGAGAGAAACTATGGAAAACCGGGTGATGTGTGTATTTGTCCCGACATGTCTTCATTGGGGCTTCCATGTCATCATATGCTTGTGAAATATGAAGAAATAATACCTCTTGAGGTTATTGATCCGTTTTGGAAGCATATATCTTTCGACACCCCCCCCCCCCCCCACCCACCCACGGAAGATCCCGGACAATCATCATGGGATACGAATGAAGGAAATGAATTCTTTTAAGCTTACTCACGTGGCACCTCGGTTAACCGGAAAGTCTTGTTGAGATAACTAAGGTTAATTACATGGCCATGGATAGTATAAAGTGAAGAGCCAACAATTGGAGATCCTCCCGGTAGACCACAAACTAAAACGTCAAGGAGAAAACATAGGAAAGAATTGAAAGCAATGACTAAATGTGAAAAAGAAATCGCAGCAAGTAAGAAATGAGATCTAACCGGATGTGAGATTATGGAAGAAAGGTTCGCGGAAGCGCCAGTTTCCAACAAGAGGGGTAGGCCGAGAAAGGAACCGCAATCAAGTCAACAACAAACAAAGGGTTCCGTATCCACACCAAAAGTCGATGTAGCGGATGTTCCAAAGAATAGGGGTAACCCTCCAAAGGTACCAACATTGAGCTACCAAGAACAACAAGGTGAGCATTCTGAAGCCACACCCATAGTCGATGTAGCGTTGGTTCCAAAGGAAAGGGGTAGGCCGGAAAAGGTACCAACATTGAGCTACCAAGAAAAACAAGGTGAGCATTCTGAAGACACACCCATAGTCGATGTAGAGGAGGTTCCAAAGAAAATGGGTGGGACGGAAAATGTACCAACATTGAGCTACCAAGAACAACAAGGTGAGTATTCTGAAGCCACAACCAAAGTCGATGTAGTTGAGGTTCCAAAGAAAAGGGGTAGGCCGTGAAATGTACCAAGAACAACAAGGTGACCATTCCGAGGCCACACCCATAGTCGATGTAGCGGAGGTTCCAAGGAAAAGGGGTAGGCCGCGAAATGTACCAATATTGAGCTACCAAGAACAAAAAATTGAGCATTCCGAAGCCATACCCATAGTCGATGTAGCGGAGGTTCCAAGGAAAATGGGTAGTTCGCGAAATGTACTAACATTGAACTACCAAGAATAACAAGGCGACGAGGCGGCGGTGCCAAACAAAAAGGGAAGGACAAATAAGGTACCTACGTTAAGTCAACAACATGAAAAGGTAAGTGATAGAAAAGGTAGGAGACCCATATCTAGTCAACAACAACACGAGGGTGACAACTCAGTGCCTTCCGTATAAATTGATGTTTTTTTCGGTTCAAAAGAGAAGGGGTAGGCCAAGGAAGTACGGACTCCCATCACATACTGAAGACACTGGAAGTGTAGAGATTGGAGAGGATGGATTAGATATAATTAAGCAACAAAAGGGTAATATGAAGATGTATAAGGATCCGAAAAACAGGTAGGACCATTAGAAGTTATCATACGAAGATACAGTCTTACATAGACCAACTTCCTGAGGTTATTCGCGAGTATATTGTATATACGGATGATGTCGATGGAGATGGAAATTGCGGGTATCATGCCGTAACCGATCAATTAGGAATCTTTGAGACGACAGTTAGTAGAGGTATGACACCATGCCGATATGCGATAAATAGGATGTCCAACCAACTTATGAATAAGAAGATATTTTATGAACAATTGGTTGGTGATGAAGAAAGGTTTGATGTTATGTACGCTCAAGTGTTAGGTCCCGAGCAGGAGATGAAGTTCCTTCCTTCTCAATATTGGATGAGAATGCCGCTTTGTGGGCATCTAATGGCGGATACATTTAATTGTGTTGTTCATTATTTTACCCCCACCGTAGAAGTAAAGTTTACACCAAAGCGGCAAAAATGCGAAGGATCCCTTTAGAATAGAAGAGTTGTTTTGGCGTTCGTGAACGATAATCATTTTATTATTCTAAAACTTTAAGAAAACTGTCCATTGCCACGTATTTGTGGGATGATGAAAAACAAGGATCTAGATCCCAATATCTGGAAGGGATGGATGGCATTGTATGAGGAGAATCACCAATTTTGGGATGCGTTGGCTTTATCAAAAAAACCTCTCCAATAGGAGAAGATGCAACTTCATACATGTGGAAGCAATGATGAGTAATTTGGATATATGTGGTTCACTAATACGCAAAAATTAGTTTTTTGGAAGTGTGAATGGTAAATATTAAACCATATTTTGATGCCTCTGCCGGCATACTAATGTTTCATCATCACCACGCCGGAGTGTCTGTGCCTGCATAGATTATAACTATTACAAATGTGCCGATAATACATAAAAATCATCCAGTTAAATGAGTCAATATGCCGGCATGAAATGTTAAACTAAACACAATGCTAGTAGTCTGACAACAAAATTTACACTTGTAAATTACTTAATACCGGTATTGTATGCGAAACAACTTTCCTGTCGAAATTCTGTTTATTTTTTGGTATTTGAAATAATTAGAATGCCGACACTAAATTTCCCTGTTACACAATGCCGGTATCTAACTTACACTTTACACTTTCATGCGATTTTGGCCCATTCAATGAACATTCAAACTCTGTAAAAGGGTTAATTTGACACTGTGTTGTCAACATTGTAGATATCTGATATGCAAAGACTTATGAAAGAAACGTAATAAGAAAGAATTCTAAATAACTCATTCGATTAATAATTCTGGTGTATTTTGTTTCATGGCTTTGCTCGTGTGCATAAAATCTTCACATCACTTTTGTTCTGTGTATACTATCTTCACGTCACTTTGGTTCTTAAGTCATAGTCTTGGTTAGACTTGATTTCCAAGAATCATAATAAATCTAATAACAAAATTAGATTGTATAAAAGAACTAACTCCAAAGTTAAGAGATTCCAAACCGAAAACAAGTTAATCATAAACCCATTGTTCAAGACAGATAACCTAACATAAACAAATACTAGATTGTTCAAGACCAAACTAAGAGACATAAACAAACATAAACCAACACTATATTTTCAAGACCAAACTAAGAGACATGAACATAAACCAACACTAAATTGTTCAACAAACACAAGATCACTTGGTCCTTGGCTTCTTGTGTACCCTTTTTTTTCTTTTCGTCCCACAAATCTTTTGCCTCCGGATCTTCAATTTTGTCTATGTTTTGCATGACCTAGTCAAATTATCTCTGGCTCAACCCCTCTCTTTTCTTATTCTTTTTCTTAAAGAACTTTTCCAAATTTCCTATCCGCTGACGCTGTTTTCATATTTTTAAACATGTTCTTAGTATGTAGACCTATATAAGTTCATAGATGTAGAATAAAAAAATAGGAAATGAGAGGTACGTACCAATAATGTAAGGATCTTATTTAGTCCGGGTACAATAAGTTCTGCCTCAGTTGTGGATGGATGTGATGCTTGTGGAGGAACTTCTATGTTATCCGGGCGCACAATATAAGGATACGAGTACTTCCAATGAGCTCTGAGAAAAATTGGTTCTATCTCATAACCGTTTTCCTCCATTTCCCAACCAACCCTGTCAAAAACAAGCCCCCGTTCTACCCTTTCACTCCAATGTGCAAGAATTGGACTTGGCCCGTAAACTACCATAGTATTGTTCTCATTTGCTCAGCATTGAGGAAAGTCATGAGAGAATTTCTGATAAGATGTATCAGTAAGATCTTTCTTCTTGTACCCAAGCTGGCGCATAACACGACGGGGGTTGTGCATAACAAATCCTTTTGGATGAAATAACGATCCGTTGTAAAATGAAACATTATCACGCCTTTCAAAGTGAACTCCTCTGGCATTCCCATATGGGTCAAACACAACATCTTGGACAACTATGGAATCCAAAGCCAATCTCATTGCGAATAACCGTTTCCTGTTATTGGGCTTCAGGTGAGCGTCGAATATGTATTTTTGAGCTAGATCCTGATGCTCTTCATAATAAGGAAAAGTCCTCAACCTTTTGTACCCTTTGAAAATAGTTAGGAAGTGTTCATAAGCCCACACCTATGCCAATGAAATGTATAATAAAAAACCTTACCACAACATAATTGGAAACTAACCAAATTAATGACAATGATGTAGTTCCAAAATAACTAGTTCACTATACCTGAATTAAAGTGGGAGAACCATTAAAATTGACGTGCATTGTCCTTAGAACCTCCACGCATTTCTGCCAAATAGTGTGCCAAGAAAGCAGTGCCCCACAAATACGCTGTGACAATTGCGTAGACTTCGGGATACTCTGACTCCAGAGGCCATGCTTCACTTGATTGATGGCGGCTAACACAGTAGGATTTTTTGTGGACCTATAAAAACACAACAAACTAAATTAAATTCACTTGATTACAGATAAATAATATATTACCAAGATGCAAAAGTCTTACATAAGTCTGAAATATCCAACGATCCCAAGAGTGGTTGTAGGCAAATAAGAGTTGGGGGTTCAACGGTTGACCCCACTGTTTTCCATCAACGCGGTCTGGAATAATGTCATATGTTGTAAGAAGGTGATCTGGCGGTCCCTTTTCCTATTTGTTATGGGTTTGAACTCCGATATCAGGTGTGAGGATGACCCACCTGCTCTGTCGGGTTCAAGAAATTTTTGCCACTCATCATCGTCATCATCACTGCTAGTTGTTTCTCCCGTACATTTCTGAATGACCACCTTAGCACTATTAGGATCAGAACGACTACGTCGAGCCCGAGAAGACTTGGGTTTTCACTCCTCAACGGATTTTCCCTTTCCTTTCTTCTATTCTGTTGCTCTACCCCTACCCCTCAGTATTTCAACTGAGTTATATACAGAAATCCGGAATGAATTGTTAATATATATATAGCTTCCGGCAGTTGTGTCGGCGTAGAAAATAATTATACGATTATGCCGGTTTTTTATAATTTCAAAGGAAAAATATAAAAAATTAGGGGAACATGTACCGGCATGAATACTAAAAATTTCGACACTGCAGGCACCAATTCTGGCTTTGTGAGTTAAATAAATGTTACGCTGGTATTAGAGGAATTTTGTACAGAAGTATTAACAGAAGAAGCAAATAAAGATGGCATGGCTTTGATCAAACATACAAATCCGGTACCTTTATACCGGCATAGTATGCAATGGATATTCATATGCCGTTAGATACATGCAATAAAATAGGGTTATAAGACATACAACTCGACATGCTTTTCTACTTGAATTCTACCCCCAAACAAATAGGTTACTTTTAATCAATTGACTAACTTGCAATTTCAATGGTTTGATTTTAGAGTAGTGAAGGTACCAAACAAAGAAGTTTCAATATGTGTTTTCTAGTATTGGAGAAACCATTAACATACTTCAATTCAACATATACAACACTCACCGCATCATATTTGTTACTGCCGCCTCACCAACATACTCTTCAGCCACTTCTTGCGCTTTGGATTTCGATTTACCATCGTCATCACAAGATTCTTCTGCATTGGGTTTTTCATGAGGTTTACGACGACCCATTGTCTTTGGTATAGAATATGAAACCCACAGTGGGATGGAAAGAGATAGAGATTGAATAGTTTCCTTTCTATAACCGTCACTTAAATAGAATTAAGGATTTTGTAACCGACACATAAATGGTATTAAGGAATTTGTAAATGCCAAATAAGTGGGATAAATGAGTTTGTAACCGTCCCATTAGCAGAGTTAAGGTGTTTGTAACTGCCCCATAACTTGAGTTTGTAACCGTTATGTTTCTGGTATTGAATGATGGCACAATACTAAGCCATTATTTTGTGGCTTTATTGTACCGGCATCAAACTTTGATTATAACAAACGTCGGTAGCTATAACGGTATTTTTCTCGGAAGACTATTAAAAGTCAGCATTATGACCTTGATTTTATATTTAGTCCAAAGGTTTAAGCAAACAAATTGACCCAAACTGGCCTTCATATAAGACTAGTAGAAAATTAACATTAAACACTTGAACAAGAACATTACACTTAGATAAAAACATATGAAGCTAATTGCAACCAACATCATTTCTCGAAACGAGATTACATAAACAAAGCGGCTTCGAAATTCCTAAAAGGATCTTTTATCCACGCCAGATATGCAACCTGAGCTTGAAACCTGTTCCCTTTGTATCTTGCGAGAAACTCGTTGTATATTCGACATAATTTGATGAGGGTTATTGTTCTATTCCTAACAAACACATTCCTGTAATCCATTTTGTGTTTCTTGCACTTACCATCCACGAAGTGCGGCATATAAGGAACTTTCTCAACAAGACCCCAAAAAAGGTTTTAAGGGCGGTGATCTTCCGGGAGATCCGATAATATATAGTAATTTTTAATCCATTGGGTTTCTTCCTAAACGTCCGCTTCTATCTTCGCTTGTTTTACACGTTCGTATATTTCCTTTGTTTTTTTGCGATATTTTGCTTATTGTGCTGCCTCTTCTTTTTCTCTTTTCCTTTTAAGTATCTATTCTTCTATGGCGGAAATTGACTTGGTGGTGCTTTCCTTCCTCCTAAGTTTTCTTGTATAATGGCAATTGAGTTGGTGGTGGATGATGAATGATTTCCTATCGGAGTCGATAGTTTGTTCTTCTTAAGTTTATCTTTTTCCATGTCAATGATGAAATTGTTAGTTGACGATGGATTTGCCATTAGAGATTTATGTTGGAGCACACTCATTTGGTTTATATTTTTTAGGTATCAAGTGCAATGGGAGTATCAATTCCTTTAAAAAGAAGAGGACACAATGGTTATTTTCCACTTTATGGTACCGACATTGTCAGTAAGCTACTTTACACGCCTACACAAAAGGTTTTTGGTTTAAAAAAATAGCCGTTGGGCATTGAATGTTAAGTCCTGGCACTGAACTATGGTAAAACATGGCGCTGGTACCAGATTTCGGCATTGAAATATGGTAAAATATACCACAAGTGTAATTTATTTCGAATGTAATCCTTGTCGACGGAATAACGAATGCACTTAGCATGTGCATCAAGCCTTTGAACCCCTAGGCGACCCTAGTGGACGAGTATAGTCTTGTGAGGGTTTACATAGAGATCTACCCAAAAAACCTATACTAAAACTTCTAAAGCCATCAATCTTCGTCCGATGATGATGCACCCTCCATCATCTCCTGCGCATACTCCGGGATTTTGTATTATGAATTTATAAATTGCATCGAATGCGAATGCTACCCCCTTTTCCTCTAAGTAGCGTGCTTTGACGACTTCATGCTACAAAAACATAACACAAACTTACTTACTTAGTAGTGTTTAGTACGAAGATCAAACTTATGTATAATAAACCACAAAATACTTACAAATTTTTCAATGGACAAGTTAAAGTTGTAGCATTGCAAATCGGTTTTTGGATAGCTAAATAACCAAGTATCGCATTTTCAATGACTTGTTGCCTATCATGAATTTGTTCAACACTTCTTCCTTTGGGATTCCCAAACTTTTGACTATATTTGTTGAATACTTTACCCCAAAAGGTTACAGAATCCACCCTTATAGGGGACTTCCTTCTAACTCGAGTTTTCGCGTACCAAGCTTTCGTGATTGCCAAATCTTTAGTTGAATCAAATGATGCCATTGCTTTGTATGTATATGATTTGGGATAGCTAAAAAGAGTATATAATGATATTAGATTTGGATAGTATATGGAACCATGTGTGTGTTGTTTTGTAGGGAGAACTTGTGTATTTATAGGATGGTGCCAAAATCTGTCCGTTATTGTACTCAATCAATGAAGTTATACTTGCAAAAATTTGAAATTTTAAAGTAGCCAGCATTGTAATAAGGATAACGATCCACCGGAACCATGTGCCGTAATAAATGCCGGAATTTGGTTTATTATACATAGAAACCATAAAACTTTGACACTGTGTCTGGCATAGAAATGTGCAAAACAAAGACGCCGGCAGTTCGTACCGGCGGAGAATTTTATTAACAAAGTGTGCCGGAACTATAATTTATTTCAGATGTAATCCTTGTGGACGGAACAACGAATGCACTTAACACGTGCATCAAGCCTTTAAAACAGTTGGTGACCCAAGTGGACGAGTTATAGTCTTGTGAGGGTTTACATAGAGATCTACCCACAAAACCCATCCAAAAACTACGATAACAACCTAACTAAAATGCAATAAACCTATCAATCTTATTAAGAAGAATTCGTCTCCGATTCACCCAGCTGGTGGTACTACGTGACTTTGGTTACCATGTGGTCCACGTTTTTGTCAAACATGAATACTTACCCCTTTTCTTGTAAGTAACGCGCTTTCATGGCTACATGCTACAAAAACAAGACACAAACTTAGTTTGTTATCTAAAAGTTCAAAAGAGTGGATTTTGTCGAATTAATCGAAAAGATACTTACGAGTTGTTGAGGGGACAATCTAATGTGGGTAGCATGCGCGATGCGGTGTTTGATTTTAAAATACTCAATCACCGCACCTAGGATGATGTCATGCCGTTGCTCGATTTGTTGAGCAGTTCATCCTTCCGGGTTCCCATAATCGTGAGTAAATTTGTTAAAAATATTCAACCACATTGAATCCCTCGTAATGTTATCTATGTTTGAAGGATGAGTTTCGGCGTACCATGCTTGGGTGATTGCTAAATCTTCCTCAGAGTCAAATGATGCCATTTTTTGTATGTGGGAGTAGGTTCTATACTAAGCTATATATACATAACACTTCTAGGATTTAGGGTTTCGTAAGCTTAGAATCTCAGGGATATATTAAATAACACACGAGTTTTGGGCTATGGGGTAATCTTATTTTAAGTATTAGGTCTCTATATATAGAGAAAAATCTCAACAGATAGTTTTTTTGAAATCACCAGTGCCGGCTTAGAAATTATTATGATATATTATGCCGGTACAAACTTCCAGTATGAATCACCATTAAAAGTGTATGCCGATAACCTATTTTCTTACTTACAATTATATGGACTATGCAGATAGTACCGACGTAGTATTCATGAGAATGTAGTATGCCGGGACTAAGTACCGGCATTGATTATTTTCTTCGAAAATGCCGGTACATGGTAATTTCAATAAAAAAATGGCTAGTTTTTTGAAAAATAAGACCGTTGGGACTTCAATCTATATATAACCCCCGTATTCCTTTGCAAAAATGTACACCAAGGACTCACCAAATAGAAATTTTCCTTCTTTGAAGAAACCAAGTCTCAAAAAATAAATCAAGCTAGTATGGTTCGAGGTTCACAAGCGATGAGAGATTCATCAACAACCTCTACCTGCAAAGTAAGTACATTCAACATTACTAAGGATTAATTGGAAAATTATAATCTTCTCTACTAGGAAGAATCACTAATATAATCTTCTCTAACAGGGTCATCATTGCAGCTATCAAATTTTCAACTCACCTTCTCATCTAGCCATGGACTGTCCTTTTATTTATTCTAAGTGTAGACATTGTGATGGGACACGCCGGTTTTGGGTTGCAAAAACCGACGATGCTGAAAATGGAAGAACGTTTCTAAGGTGTTTGAATAACTCAAAGTGCAAAAATTTGCAATGGTTTGACAAAGAGGTTGCACTAGCCGAAGCAAGAGAAAACCACAAGGGCCATTGTGATCCAATTAATGGGTGTGATGAGTGTTATATGAAGGTAAAGGAATATGTTGAATGTGAAGATGAACCAATGAAGATGGTCCTTGACACTGAGATTCCTAACGATGTCTTCGAAGATATTTGTGAAAGGCTCAAAGGTTCTGTAATTGTTGAAAAGGGATGGAAATAGATTATGAGATCATGTTTAACCAAAATTACTCCATTCCTTTTTTTTTTTTAGTATGTTTTAATTTAAGGTTTCAAATCTAATGTAATAGATTACCTAGGAATGAAATAAAAGAGCATTCGGAAAAAGTATCAGAATAATCTAACTTCCAAATTGAAATCCGTCGTTGTTGTTTTATCCAAATCAGTGACGGTTTTCTATAAAAACTATCCAAGTTTACCAAATTCAGAATTCCGGTATAGTTGCAATCAATAAGGCAATGCCGGTACTGTCCAAATTTTTCACAGGACCTGGGTAACTTTCATCTGATTGTTTCGTTATGGTTTTAGAAAAACCATATAATGCAGGGTACAAGCCAGGTGATGTATACCCACAACGTTTTAATGTCGGCACCCATGGTCTAAAGAAAACTTAAATAAAACATGCACTTTAGTAGAAATCTAAACATGTCCAACATAAACAAACAACTTGGTTGTTCTTAAATGTTCTTAATCCAGCCATATATCAGGGTACCAAAAGTAAACCAAGAAACTAAAGAGTTAATCCAAAAACAAGTTCGGAATTGTTTAAAAAGTAACAACCAAAGAAACACAACTAAATAGTTAATCACTAGGTCTTTTGCTTCTTCTAGACCGGCACCTTCCTTGTTTCCCAGAACAAATCTTTTGCACTTGGATCTTCAATTTTATCAAGCAATTCCTCGACTTCCTTCATTTCTTCCAGTGATAGCACATCTCCTTTCTCGTACTTGCCACCAAACATCTTCTTCATCTTGTCAAGCCGATGCCGCTGGTTTCATACATCCAACACATAATTAGTATATATATGCTAATATAAGAGTATGTGTGCATTAAACGACTAAGGAATTAAAAATACTTACTAGCAATCCAAGAGTCTTATTAAGTTTGGCCATTGTAGGTGGTTCCTCAGTAGGAGTTGGAACCAGAGGTTTTTTCTGGGGTGGAACTCCGCCGTCGTCCGACCGCATGAAAAAAGGATGTGACCATTCCAGGTAATTATCAATGTAGGAGGAATCGGCTTCATCATCGTTGTTTACAAGCTCCCAATTACTGATATCTACAAGACGACTTGGTTCCCTATCCCTCCAATGTGTTGCAACTGGAAGTGGATCATACACTACCCTCAACTTTGAGGGACTTGTAATGCACTCACCCAAGTCAAGAGCGTACCTTTCAGTAGAGGATTTCATGAATGTAGGTAATTTCTTATATCCAAGTTGTTGCATCACATGTCGAGGATCTGCCATAACGTATCCCTTTGGGTGGAACAACGGTCCATTGTAAAATGCAACGTTCGGATACCTCAAAATTTGGAGGTTTTATCTAGCCTCCTTGTAAGGGTCGAACACAACGTCTTTGGTAGTCATTGTGTCCAGAGCCAATCTCATATCTATTAGTCGACCATTTTTACCGGTCTTCGGAGTATTGTTGAACTGGTATCTCTTAGCTCTAGGCGCATTAGGTTCTGGAAGGTCTATAATCTTTAAAGAGGGGTAGTCCTTGAACAATGTTGGGAAGTGTTCATAAGCCCACACCTATACTAATGTGGAATCATACATATAAGAAACAGTAAATTTTGTTCTTGAGTTCATAAAAATGGTATATGTGAATAATATACATAAGGACATAAGTTTAAAAATAAAATTACCTTGAGAAAAGTAAAATTCCCGAAAAATTGGTTTGTAACATTCTCATCTCCGCCATCAAATGTGCCATTACTACGGTGCCCCAAGAATAGGTAAAAACATCTTCTAATGGATCCAAGTATTGAAGGAGGCTTGCGCTAACCCTGTTGGTGCCCAAGATGAATACAAGGTACGCAACTGATGTATAACGAATATGTGCAGGGTCCCATCCATCCTTCAAACTTCTTTCCTGCGTTTTTTAAAACTTCTCCTTAAGCAGCGTCAGCTTGTTTTTCTTTGTCCTACTAGCATTAGATACATAGAAGCTTTCCACAGAAGTTTTGTAGTCCCAACCCAACAGATTTTTAGTCAGGGCGTGCAACTTCAACCATTCTAGGTCCGGACAGTTATCTCCTTCTGCAATTGATTTTCCGATAACATTCAAGCCTAAAATATTCTGAGAATCATCCGGGATCAAGGTCATCTCCCCAAACGGGAAGTACATGGTATCGGTTTCGCTATGATACCTTTCAACGAAGCAATTGACTATCACAGAATCACACTTCACATAATTTTCAACCAAAGCATATATACCAGAATCTCTTACTAATGTTTGGACCTCTTCACATTCCAAAGACAAATCCCAATCGGACGTAGCTTGGTTTAGGCAAACACGCACAGCCTTCTTGTGATCCTACGATTAGGAGATAGTACGGTTAAAATATTTTACATAAATACACAAGAATACATATGCACAAGATTAAATAATTCTTACATAGGTTTGATAGATAGTACGAGCCCACGAGTGCTTGTAGCCAAATAGATGGGCCGGATCGTGAGATTTACCCCAAATTGTACCACGATCAAGGTCAGGTATCATGTCATCAACATGAGGTGGGAACCTTTAACTTTTACTTTTCCCTTCCCCTTGGCTTTGCCTTGTGTCGGTGGTTGACTTGGCCCACCAAATTTGCTTTGGCTTGCTAATTAACTTGGATCAACCTCATAACCTTCCTCCTCACTTTCCTCTTCATCTTGCTCAACTGTTGTAGTAGGTTCATGGATTACAAGTTGACCACGGTCACCACCACTCTCCCAAATTATTCCTCTTGAATCAGTCCCCAAACGTTTTTTGCGACCATCATCTTTCCCTCGGGGAGGAAGAGTCTGAGGAGTATCTAGACCGTCCTTCCTCCTTCTCTTAGTGATAACATCTTTATTTTTTGTTTTCTTAGCTTCCTTGGCTTTTGACCTTTATCATAAGCACACGAAATGAATATAAGAAATCTCACTTTTAGTACCGTCATACACTTAATTAAACAAACTACGCCGGTACACAACTCCGGCATATTAACTTAGTAAATAGAAATGCCGGTACATGTTTCCGGCGGTAACCATTATCAATCAACAATGCTGGTAGTCATGTGTAATTCTCCTGGATACAAAAATCCAACTACCGGCACTCCTTTAATACATCGATAATATGCCGTAACCTTGTACAGGCATACAATGCAACCAAAAAATTATGCCGGCACAATTGAAAAATTCAAATATTTTCCTGTATATTTTTAGTCCACTACCGGCATACCCGAATGTTAATTAACGAATGCCATAACATAAACCGGCATAGTATTCAGCGACTTTTTTATGCCGGTATAAAACATTCAGTTTCAGGGTTTGGAAACGACATTGTATTCATGCTAAAATCTAAGTCGTAACTGAGTACCGGAACTGCGTTCATCCTATATTGAATGCCGTAACTCACAACCGGCATAGTATTGATAAACTATTCAATGCCGGAATCTACTGAAACTAAACTGTTTCGTTTAGGTTTCGCGATTCTAACCTAAACCCATTGTTATAAATCGATTCAAATACTCATAACTGAGTTTAAAATCACTTACCTTCTCACATAAGCCATCTTTACGAGCGGTTGATTGTCCGAGAGTGTTGCTTCTTCTTATTCTTGCTCTTGAGCAATCTTAGCAAGTCTTTGTTTTAATTTCTCCTCACCAATCGATTGTGAGTTCGATGGGGCTTTTGGTTTCTTTCATGGAGGCATTGTTATGATTTGGGTAGGTTAATAGACGAAGAAATTTTTTAATCGACGAAGAACGGATGAAGAACGATGAAGAAAAAGAAAAAATATTTCGAACCCTAACCCTATGAGAGTGCCAGTACTGATTTTATGAAATGGGGGATATATGTTTTGGTTTTTGATTTTAAAGTTTTAGGGGAAAGGGTATAACAGTCTTTTCATAAAGTTTTTTAATTAGGGAAAGGGTATTTGGGTATTTTCATAATAAAAAGTTACCCCTTATCAGCCACCCCTGGTTGGGGGAAGTAATCAATATCCCCCAATTGAGGGTTCAAAAACAATGTCAATGTTCTTCTCGGTATAGTGAGAAATTGTGACTCTAAAGAAAAAGCTCCTTGCAAGGAAAACGCTGAAGTTCGGTCATCATGTATCTTACTCGGGGAGAATCTCAAAAAGGATGCTTTGGAAATTGAACATCTTTTGAGTAAACTCTTTATTCATGGATGTTCCAAAAAATCCACTATACCATCTTCTTCTGTCATAACCAAGGTTTGAAAAATGGGTCACAGGTCGGGTGAGCACGTTTCGGCAAAAAACGCGTTGTTTAGGGAAAAAACATGTTTATTTGATGTTTTTATGCAATAACGGGTGTGATAATGGTTAAATAGAAAGAAAAAAAATTATAATTTGAATTTTCTATCTAACGGTTTTAACAGGCGTGAAAACGGTTATATCAGGTCTAAATAACATTGTTTACTACGTTTTATTTTATTTTTTTATTTTTTTTAATTGTAATTCTTAATATTTTATTTTAGAAATAAGAAATTGATTAAAATAGTATTTTTATTTTTATTTTTTCTAAAAGACGGATATAACGAGTGTGAAAACGGAAAAAACAGTCTAAAAAACTTATGTTAAAATGTTATTTAGACGAAAAAAAACGTAAAAAACAATTTTAGAAAAACGGTTATCACATGCGTGAAAACGGATATAACGGGTTTAAATAACGCTGTTTTTTACTATTTATCGGTATTATTTAGACAAGCGTGTCGGTGACCCTCGCGGGTACGCTACATAGGCGTGAGGGTTTTAACGACCCTTTTCTCGGAAAAATAACCGTTTTTCAAACGTTGGTCACAACTGAAAGAGTTCCAGTTCCAGAAGTAAAATCAGAATCCATTCCTATTGGAAAAGATATGCTTGTAGCCTCCTCTAATCAAGGAAGTTCCACATCACGTGGAAGGAAGAAATCTCCAAACGATGATGTCAAGTCTGTGCTGTCTAATCACCCTTGTGATTAGAAAGTGTGTCTCCTTTGTGAATCAAAAGGGCATGTTAAGCAAAAGAGATACTCTAGGTTTAATAACAATTCCATTGTTCGACTTCAACACACCTTAGATTTAATCCTCAAAGGTATAACTGACATTCATATGTCTAAACCAATTGGTTTCAGTACTCACCCTATGTATTCTACCAGGAAAGTCAGTTCGATGTGTTCCTCAAATGCTCAAAATCATAACAGACTTCTTAACAAAAATCTTCCAAGAAGAGCTCAAGAATTCTCTTCTGCCAAAAAGGAAGATAATGTTGCTTTTGATGTGGATAAAGTATCAGGAGAAGGTAGTAAAAATGATGAGAAAAAGGCACCAGAAGAAGGCAAAAACTCTCCAAGTATGAATACATATTATGCATCGTACTTTGATGATAATAAATTTTATGATAACTTTTCGCATCATAACGGGTTTCTTCCAAGGACCAGGAGAAAGAGGTTTAACAGAAAACAACATTCATTTGATGAGCTCAAGGCTCATACTTGTGTTAATTAATTGCAAGGTTGAATTCTCACTCACAAAAATCCTGGTTGGGTGAGATATGGTCAGGTATACTTGATGGCAAAGTTTTTCCTGATTATCTGGCTACTTTCTTATAGATCCTAGCCAGATTAAATATACAAGCATAGTTGCATAAGTATTTGTATTCTGTTTTGACGAAGGTTTTTTTTTTTTCAATTTCTTATTGAATTCTTGTTTTGTCAAAATGCTACTCTCATGCTCTAGATTTTTTTTCTCTTATGAGAATATAAAATTTATTGAGATGAGGTTTGTGACAACTCACTTAGCAAAATATTTCTTTTTATTTATTTTTTGGTTTTCATTTACTTATGTGGGCCAAGTTGTGTTCGTACGGATACACATGTTACTTGTCACGAATCAACCTTGGAAACCCTAAAAGCCTTCCCGAAATGGTTTATATGTCATTCCTATTGAGTTGAGTTATCTCACTCTAGTTTTTTTTCTCTCTCTTATCAAGAATGTCTTATCCTTCTTGTTCTTGGGATTTGCCAGAAGATTTTGTTGATAATGTTTTTTTTTTCGATATCGATGTAAAGAAGAAAAGAACTCTTATAGAAGTTGAGGAATTCTCTTCTCAATCTCCTGATAATTATTCAGACATTAAGGATGTGAAGAGATTTCTGCGAAAGCAGTTCATGATTTTCTTAAATACTTTGAGGAAGCAAAAATGCAACTCGTTGATACTATGAAGAGTCTTGATGTGTTAAGAACTGAGTTGAAAAATGTTAATTCTGACCTTGTTCTCATGAAGATACATGTTAAAGAACTTCTCAATGAGGATATCTTTTCTGAACAAGCATTGGATGTTGTCAATCACAAGCTCAAAGATCTCAAGACTCGTGAGGATTTCGAAACGGCTATTTGATTTCAGTTCGTGTTCGATTTTGGTGGTTTAGGAGTCCTTCTTTGTTTTTTAGCTTGTCGATTTCTTATTTTGTCTAGGGAACTTCTTATGAGAATTTATTCTTGAGTTTTAAGAAGGATAACTAGGGTTTGGAATAGACATTATTGTGATTACACATAGCTATTTTCAACGACTTTCATCTTGCAATGTTTTTATTTATTTATTTAAATTCTAAAGTTTATTTGGAAGATGATTTTGCAGTATTAATCTTTATGGTTTTATATATTGCAACTTATTATGGGATATGTGTGTTTGCGTCCGTGAACTTTGATATCCCATACATTATAAAAGTTAAGTCTTTCATATGTCGATACGCAAGTATTGATAAAAGATTGAATGAACTTTTGACAAACAAAAGTCAAGCCTATTATGTCATTATGCAAATATTGATGGAAGATAGGATGAACTTTTGTTTACAAAGATTAAAGTTTATTATATGTCATTGTGCAAATAGTGATGAAAATAGAATGAATCTTTGTTTATTCCGCAGTATTGATCTTCCCTGATCCATATTTTTATGTAAATACTGTGTGTCTCCATAAGTTCTCTTATGTGAGCATTTTTGATTAAATTAATCATGGGTTCTCTTGTGGTTAATTTAATTGAGGTTTTTGGATATAAATTCATATTCTTATGTTAATTGTTAATGTCCAAAGAAATCCTTCTTTTCTTGTGAAAGTAAGGTCGATCTTGTTGTTCTTTCGGGAATGACATTTTATGGGGGAGAGTTCTTAATTGAACTTGTGCTTAATTGCTAAATATTTGTGGGAGTGCGGATGTGGAATATTATAGGGGTTAACTTGTATCTTTATAAACTCCTTGATGAATGCATTTAGTTTCGGTTATATGATTGAATCTTAAAAAGTTGATATGTGATTTTCTTTTGGTCATGAAGTATCTCTATGGAAATTTCATGAGGATCCCACTAATTTTCGTACTTTTGCCAATTTTATTGACAAAAAGGGGGAGAATTAATGTGTAGTTCACGCTACAAATATATATGGTTTTCGTATCATTATGTAAGGGGGAGTGGTTTTCATGTGAGATGAAGTATTTACTAAGGGGGAGTGATACATATCACCATAATATTATTGTCGCGGATATGATACAATCAAACTTTGATGTTGTGTAATAATACTATGACACTGTATAACAATGATTCAAAGCTATTGTTTTCTCATTGTTATGGCTACGGATCTTCAACAATGATGATGCTGAATTGAATACCTTTAGAATCATCGGATTACCTGGAAGTGACGAAGATTTCGAGTAATGTTTAAGAACCAAGGAGATCAAGCATTTGGATGAGAAGCTACAAAGTTTATTTATTTTGCATTCCATATGTATTGATAGTTTTATCACTAAAAGTGATAAAGGGGGAGATTGTTAGAGCACTGCTCAGTCGAACTCGCAAGCATTGCTAGCTCAAGCTTGTTTGTCAAGTTTAGTTTCCAAAACTATAAATATTGATTTCTAGTCTACTTATAGCTAAGTCTCGGATTAGGATAATAAGTGTAGTTGAGCCTTAGACTCCCCAGCATTCATCAATTGAAGATGAAGAACTACTCAAGGAAATTGTGCAACTTCATCAACAAAAGGTATGTGGAGACTTGAACTTATATATCACTCAAAAATCTATCTATTTTGTCTCATATTTTGAGACAAAAGTCGTATTGCTATATAGACTTTCGATTATACACATTTGCTATTTCGAGATGAGTTTATCTTGCTTATCTATTTCTCGAAATATGTGTTGGTAAGCTTTCACTTTGTCCAAGTTCATCTTTACTCGTGATGAAAGTCATGTTGATTATTTCAATAACTTGAAAATCGCTTTGATGAAAAATAGTTTGTGAATAACAATTGTATAACATTGTTGATGGTGGATTTTAGTTCAGGGCTAAAGTTGTAAAACCAATATTTTGTACAAGCCGTCCTGCAGAGGATAAGACCATTTGATAAGTGATGAATACTTCTTTGCTTTATTAACTCACCTAGAGTGGAGCATGTAGCAACAATCCCCCGAATATTCTGTGAATTTTAGCATTATTGATTAATGCATAAAACGCCTTGTATTTCCTGTGTTGTTCCTAGCAGAACTCTCATTGTTGGTGCAGCATGATGACTGATTGTTACTCGCAGCAGAGTAGCATGAATATCCAAGTACCAACAGTGAGGCATGCACGAAATGCCCGTACAGGCTGTAACTCTCGGAGTGTTATACTAGCCCGATTGAGCATACATCTCTCGGAGTGTTATAGTAGCCCGATTGAGCATCCAGACTGTCCATAGCATTCTAGGAATGATCACGATCATCCAACTTCACTAGCATGATTGGATGGACCAGATCGAATCCATGACCCCAAGCAGGTATTGGAAATTTCACTGCCGACCCAACGCGGGTCCCGCATGGTCGGCCTCCCCAAAAGGGGTGGCATAGCTTTCCAATCTGTCCAACCCAAGCAGAATGGACAAGAAACCCTAAATTAGGGTTTGCGGCACATTACATGTGTCGCAAAATGATCTCAACCATCCATATTCGCAGGCATAGATGGAGGGTGTGGATGTTCAAAGGGCCCGGAGCATGTCAACACAATCACCGTGGGACCGTATACACACATGACCAGTTGGTCAAGACCAATTATGGTTGGTTATCCAAATTCGTACGCCCAAAATAAGGCATGACGCAAGGCCACACCTAATTAGGGTTTGTATTGATCACGAGCATCCGTTTTCTCCTGATCGAATGAAGGGTTTAGGAGATAATTAAATAGGTCCAGTGAACATCAACATGATCACCGTGGACCCATATATCTCCTCACCCGACCGACCAAGGTATACCATGCCTGGTTTTTCCAAATTGCACGCCCAAACTAGCGTGGTCACACTTCCCAGATCATAAACTGATCTCCACCACTCAACTTCACCGGACGAATTGAGTGGCTTAGATCACATTTCCATGGGACAGTTAGGTATAGGCGTTAATATCAGCATGCCATCTACACGCCGGACCAAACGGCCGAGGCAGACCAAGCTTGGTCGTCTCGAAACACGCGCCTTGAAGGTGACATGACGCGCCCCTTTAGGAATCCTTTACGACATATGATTTCTGTCGCAAATCGATCTCATCCACTCAACTTCACTGGTAAATTTGAGTGGCCTAGATAAAACCTTCGTGGGACAGTGAACCATGGACATGGACATCAGCATGCCATCTAAACGCATGCCTGATCGGTCCTCCATGAAACGTCTCCCAGTCTTGGATTCGACCAAGCTAAAATAGTGCACTTGCGCACCTCCTAAACCCTAATCCGACGGTCATAGATGTGGGTCGCAAGTCATCTTGTCCGTCCAACTTTGCCAGCCTGGACGGACGGCCTAGGATAGGAGTTAGGCGACCAGTGAGGTATCACTGTGATCACCGTCAGCCACTCTGCCACACCATATGGTCGGCCAAGGGAGGATTTTATAGTGCAGCCTCCAAACCCTCACGTTAAGTAGGATAGACATGATGCTCAACAGTGATGCTTCATACGTGCTTAATATATTCGATGCAGTACCTGTATAGAATACACATGATACTTTACAAGTATCGACTTCCTAAAATAACTTAGTTATTTAATCTAGCATTACATGCTACCTTATGTGGGTCCCACGATCCACACACTCGAGACATCAATCATGTCACAAACTGGGGGATACGTACTGGGGTATTGGTCTGGCGGTTTACGGCATGCAGCGTGCAACGCGCCATCACAAGAACGTGTCAGGAAGACATGGACGGTTAGTGATGATGGGGGAGTGGGAAAGACTAATCGTGTGACACTAACACACAACTCCACTACTCCATCACTCCACTTCTTCCACTTCCTACGAGAGACGTGAATGAGGCTCAAATGACTTGCATAAATAGGTTCTCCTCCCTATTTCCAAGACAGAACACAACACATAAACCAAGTGTTAATACGAAATGTATTCAAACACCCAGAGCCTGCTTGCATTAATCGTAAGCCTGCTTAACTTTCTGTTACAAGTCATAAGCAAGACTACACCTTCACAATCTCAACACCTTCTTCACTTCCCTCCCTAAGATCAACCCCATCTCCTTCACTTTGTTACCAAAACAAATCTGGAATGACCATTTCTTGGTTTAGGCCAGAATTGAATAGATTGATCTCTCGAATCAAAAGCACTCCCGTGCAGTGCATTTGTTTAGGGTTTAGATTCGCTTCTCATCCGCACACCCCAAATTACCAAAACCAGCAGATGTAGTTTTCACCCATAAACAAGCATCTTCTAAGAAAGTTTCAATGATTGAAATGAGAGTTTAGAACATGTAACCATCTTTGGATATAAACATAGTATGTTCTCACATTTGTGTAAAAGTACAAAACCTGGAACCCAAAGTATGCGTACCCGTACGCGTACTGGCGGTTGTTGGAAATCCGGGTAAGTACGCATACTGGCTGAAAGTTCACGTCCGTGAATTTCTGCTGGAGTTTGAAAGTGAAAAACAAACTCAATCCGGTTACTTAAGTATGCGTACCCATTTGTATACTTAGGTAAGTTACTATCTAAAATCGGTTTGTTCATGAACTAAAACATTTATATAATAAGGAATGCAATCTTTGCAAACCGTGGCAATAATGTTCATGAATCGATTCGAGTGAATCAAAACCGATTTTGCTTCGATTGTGTCTTGTATACTTCTATAAGATCTAAGCAATTGAAAAACTCTCTAAACATTTGAACCAGTTATGGTGAAGATGAATAAGTTTGATATGAAAGTGCTTATATGTCTAACCATTGGTTAACTATTGTTGAACCAACTAAGTGTACACGTTTAGGTACGGTTACTCAAACCTAAATGAGTTACATTTTATTTGTAACTAACAAGCTAAGTTCGATCCAACGGTTGAAAGATATTAGCTTGAATCTAATCAGGTTTTCATCTAACGGTGAATATTGAATGCTTTGTTACCAAGGTAACTTAGATTGCAAACCCTGATTTGAAGACTATATAAAGGAGAACTCTAGCAACTGGGAAACCTAATCCCCACACCTCCTGTGTGATACTAGTTGTATAAGATAGAGTCGATTCTCCTTTAACCTTAGGGTTTTCACGAAACCCTGTAGGTTAATGACTTAAAGATTTCATTAGGAAATAATGTTTTTACATGTGTTTTAAAAAAGTAAGTTCATGATATGTGTTGTGAACCGAAAAGGAAATATCTAGGCGTTATTGGGGCTATTCTTCATTGCAAATCTTATGAATGACCAATATGTGTGATTAGTATAACCGCTCATGACTTTTTTGTGTTCTTGGAAAAACTATTCACATGAGGCCTGACTTATGTATTGGTATGACTTTTATTAGTGAAACAGATCTTAAGTAATCATCTGGGGTATGATCGGGTTTGTGAGTGTCTGACCAAATTTGGGAAAGGGGAACTGATCCTATGAAGAGGTGCAATACATCATAAGGGGGAACCGATCCTTGTATGAATTGCAGCAAGGTTTATAGAAGAAATGGGAACCGATCCTATGAACATGTGCAACACGTTTTTTGGCAAGGGGGAACCTATCCTATGGACATGTGCAGTGCATACAAGTTAGATACCAAATATATGTGGGGAACCGATCCGCCGTATCTTTGGTAAGCTAGTGTGACTATGCATAGTACTCACATGGAGGTAGAACCGAAACTTGTTTTGGTAGAACCGTTACACCCATGGTTTGTGATTGAGTGTTACTTGATCAATCACGTAGTTCTTGAAATTCAGATAAACCAATTCTGAACTTGTTTGGAAGTGTGGTAAATCAGTTTCAAGTGAGTAAGTATGAAAAAGGACTTTCAAGAGAAATATGTCAACACACTTTGAACACGGAGCACTAATGTTTATCCTTTTATTGTTCAAAGATATTTCTTAACAACTAAGAAGGAAGTAAATCCCAAGATCGAATTTAAATAAGTTAATAATCTTTTAATTAAGGTTTTTAATTATATATGGAAAATAAGAATTAGTAATGTACATTTGCTAGTTAAAGATTTTTCAAGGAGATTTCGATCATTATATTTGGACAGTGCATTCACAGGAATTATGAAAACCGAATTTGGGTTAATATGGAAAAATATCTTGAGAATATTTTTGGTTTTGGAAATTACTTGGTGTCCAAACTTCCTTGTCTTAAATACTTTGAGTTTGCCTTTCTAGAAAACTAATCATTTGTGACAGTAAACTTCCTTTGTTGTACTGTTACTGGTGAAGCCGCCTATCGGAGAGGGGAGTAATCTAATTAGGTAAAATCTCTTACGGCCGCTTAATTTAAAGTCTTTTTTGGGATTGAGAAGCTCTAGCGCGACCCGTTGGTGGGAAACTAGATATTGCGGTTTATCTTTAGTTTTCATATTGATTTAATTGACTAACGGTGGTCGAACTTTGATTGCACCTAGTTTGTTTATAATTTGGAATCTTCTCTTCTGATATAAGATTCACTCAAACTAGTTTAAGGTTTCGACAGGGATCTTTAGACTGTTGTTAGATCTAAAGACGATCTTGTGATAATCCATTGATAACAGACTCCATTCGGTGTGTGATTGATCACAAGAGATTCAAGTAGTTGTGTGCAAGTGTTTATTGAAGATCTAAGAAGATTTGAAGACAAAGAAGAGATAGAAGATTTCTGACTTGGTGTTTATAATCTTTGGTGTGCACAATACTTGTTTGGGTAACATATGATCCAACTATAATTGATTTATCCTTTGGGTATTTTGATAGCATAGTTGAGAAGATCGGCATCAATACATTTCCTTCGGATTAGAGGTATTGATTGGCTTAATCTTAACAATTACCTTTTGGTGATTGAACATAAGATAGATCTTGGAACCTGGCAAAGGAGTTTATGTTAAGATAAACAGAAGAGCCTTTGTGCAACTCATAAGACTTGGTTGAAGAGAGTTGATACCAAACAGATTTGTTGTTCCTTTACTGTTTGGAATACGAACTGTAGTTGCAGGTTTTCCCACAACACACCCCTTGTAATATCTTGATAATAATCTCTTGATATAAACTAATTTGATATTAAAAGTATGATTAAAACTCTAAAAATTGTAAATAGACACACGTATTTTTACATGGTTCGATCAATTTGATCTACATCCATGATTCTTCACTATGATTGTTTAATTTTACATTTGATTTACATTGTTTAATCTCCATTAATGGAGTTCTAAATCTAGTTTTGGGGAAGAAGATGATAAAGAAAAATACATTTTCTATCTCTAAAAATCTCTCTGCGAAATATTTCTCTCTCTCCTAAAATTGTCTCTCTCCTCAAGACTCTCTCAACTCTCAAAAAATACCTCCCCATCCTGAATCTATTGGATCTCTATTTATAGGAAATTACATAATGGGTGACAGCTAAGATGTCCTCTAATTTCGGATATCTCTTGCGATATTATTGCAGTAGCTATACTATTCCTTCTCGCAAGCATTGTAACCATCGCCAGTTAATCATGTTCTTTTTGCGTTTCTTTCATCGTCAACTGTTATGTCATTATTTTGTGACACTCGCAAAGTGTTTTTGGAGAATTCGCTTTGACGCTCGCAGAAATGTCGTTAATCTCTCGTGAATATAATTGTGGCGATATTCTGGTCCTACATTTTGCCTCTTTTTTCTTGAATATTGCTTGAAAAGTAATCTTTAAGAAAAAAAAATCTGTTGTTGTAGTAGTCTTTGATTTTTGTTGATGAAGGAACGAGCGAAAGAATACTAAACTTGAAAAGTTCGTACTTGCCTCTATTCTTTTGTGAAGTTCCATATCTTTGCTAAATAAATAAGAAGTATTAACTCTTAAAGTATTCGAAGTATGAAATATCCTTGAAGAAATATAAGAAGTACTCAATCCTCAAAATATAAGAAGTATCCGTCCTTGAATGAAAATCATAAGTATTGCCTCTGTTCATGCAAAATTATCATTTCGTTTCTGGTGAAAATTCTTGTCCATTTTGGAAATGATTCTTATCGAGAAGATAAAGAACATAAAATGTCTTCTTGGCAATCCATAGTTGCCTCTGTTCTTTATCTATGAAGGAAGAATCCTTGAGAAAATGATAAATGAACGAATTGCCTCTGCCTCTTTCAATAAAATAATCATATTCTGCGAAGTAATCAAATTTCCTGCGAAATTCTGTAATAATCTGCGAAATGCTGAATGAGTTTGTAAGTTTTTGAATGTTTCTGCGAGATTCTGAAATAGTGACTGAATAGTGTTGCGATGAATAGTGCCATGATGAATAGTGCCATGATGAATAGTTCTGCGATGAATAGTTTCGCGAGCTGATGAATAGTTCTACGAGATTGTAGATAATCATCTTGAGAGACTCTGAATAATACTTCTGAGAAATTCTGAATAGTACTTGCTATCTCTCTTGCGATGAACAAATCTTTCCTGCATTCTTAAAATAAAATAGATAATTTTGAGATTAGTCTATTGGTCTTATTTTGCCTTCCTAGTTAAAGGTCTTATTTTGCCAATTTTTTCTTTTTGCGACAAAATCGCAGGACGTCTTTACATTTGCATGTATTGACCCATTGAACTTGCCTTATCCATTTTTCTTTGAATTTTCTGCGACAATATGACAGGTATAAATCCCCTCGTGAGAATAAAGTCCCATGACATTGCCGTCTTGCGATGAAATCGCAGGACGTCTTTACACTTTCATGTAAAAACCCATTGATCTCATCTTAACATTTCTCTTTTGGCTTGTTGCCTCTATATAATTTACGTCACGCGACAATATGACAGGCCTAAATGCTCTTGCGAGCATAAAGCCCCATGACATTGCCGTCTTAAGACACTTATCAGCTCCCTAATGGAGGGTGCCGCCCTTATCTTCCCCTTGGTTCCCCCTTCAAGGAGGGCACATCGGCCATACAAGACTAGCTCCTCCCATCCAGATTTGCCAACAACCATTTGTTTTCGCAGCCTCTTGTCCTTTATGCCTATATGGCTTATAGTTACAATACTGCTACGCATGTCAATATTTGTCCGATATCCGGGATCCGTTTCCGATTATTCGATATCCTATAGGATTTTATCCGTTGTATCGGATATCAGATATCGGATATAATATGTTATCGGATATTTCTTCCTTAACATATCGGAATCGGAATAAGCTATATCCGTTTGTTTAGATATCCGATATGTTAAGGACGTAATTGTAATTTTTCCAAACCCTTATTTCCCCTACTAATTGATGGCTGATTTTCTTTTAATGTTCAGGTTGATAAGTTTGGGATTCGATATCCGATAATATCGAGTATAATATCGGATATTATCGGATAAATATCCGATAAGTGTCAATTATGAAAATGTTTTACAAGGGTTTTTAAGCTTTTTTGGTATAACCGGATATTATCGGATATCCGATAGCTTAACCTATCGGTATCGATATCTGATTTTGATATCCTATAGGATATTATCGGATATCGGATATCCGATAATCCTTAACCTGTCGGATATCAGAATTCTTAATATCCGACGGATATTCTTCAATTGACAGGCCTAAAGACTGCACCCTAAGTGGGGTTTTCTTCAGGCCAAGTGCATCATAGCCAAGACTTACCAAGAATGGCAAGGGAGTTTCGTACGCCCTTGGAACCCTTGGCTCAGCCGTGTACATCGGCGCCTTGGTCATACTTTGCACTTCTTGGAAGAGATTCTCGGTCGTCCAACCAGGGTATAACCATATATAGTTGGAAATCCAAGATCCCTCTCCCGGATAGGTTTTCTTTAACCCCAACATCTGCATGACTCAGGTTCCAGCAGCGGTATAACCTTATCGCTGAGTCATGTCAAGAGATACCCCCTTATATGACGCGCTATTAGGTCTTACATTTGCCTCTTGCGAGATTGTACCCGCGAACTAGGGTGCATGCCATAAAGGTTCGTCCCATTCTTATGTCTCTGCGAAATTGTATTCGCGTTTCTCGCGTGTCATTTCTTTCATTTCTTCTTTCATTTCTGTCATTTCTTCTTTCATTTCATTTCTTTCATTTATTCTTTCATTCTCATAATCATATTTGAAGTAAATATTCTTCAAAATCTTTTGAAATCTTCGAAATATTCTTTGAAATCTTGCGATTGTATCGCATTGGTAAATCAAGAATCTCTTTCTGTAAAAGAAATATTCTAAAAAAATCTTTGAAATCTTCTTTGAAATCTTGCGATTGTATCGCGTTTTTTGGAAGAAAAATCAAAAAAAAAAATGAAATCTTAGAAATCTTGGCGATAATTTCATTTTCTATAATCTTTGAAAATTTTGAAATCTTTTAATTTTTGCGAATGTATCGCTCTTGTCAATCAAATCAAAAATCTTTGAAATGTTTTGAAATCTTAGAAATTTTAGAAATCTTGCGATTATATCGCTTTTGGTAAATTAAATCAAATTTTTTGAAATATGAAAAATCTTAGAAAAATTCTTTGAAATATTGCGATAGTATCACTTTTTGTAAAAAATATGTAAAAATTTATTTTCTGTGAATAAAGTATTAAAGGAAGTGGTACTTAGCTTTTATGTGAGGTCCTGTTGCTGCCGTCTCTCGCGAAATATTTGGTTTGCTTGCAAAATTGGCATCCTTTAAATGTATAAATCTCGCAAATAGAATTGTAATTATCGCAGCAACAAAAAGAAGTATATGGTAGAAATGAGACTTGAACCCTTGATCTGCCCCTTGCATATGCTCGCACCATACCAATTGTTATAACACTTTCTTGCGAAATTAACTTGCGAAATTCTCGTCAACTTTCTTCATTCTTGGCGAGATAATCATCAACTCTTTTCTTTGCCTTGCAAAAAATTCTTTGCGAGGAGGGAGATTCGAACCCTAGTCTTCTAGCTTGCATACTCCTTCTCTAACCGTTTGGGATACTTGTTGCTTGCGAAAGATAGGCCTAGTTCCGATATATTACTCCATTTCTTCGCTCCTTGAAGTTCAAAAATGAGTAAAAGAAAAAGTATGCTTGGCGAGGGACTCGAACCTGCGATACTGAACTTCTTAACTTCGCTATTAACCATTTGTGCTGGCTTCTATTTGCAATAGAAAGTTATACTATCGTCATCTTACTATTATTATCCTCTCTTCAGGCAACTTTAGAAAAATCGTGAAAAAATATTGCTTCGGTGAGACTCGATCCCGCGATCCGCTGCTTGCATTCATGCCTCCCAACCAACTGTGCTAGTTCTCTTGCTTGCGATATTTCTCTGCGAAATAATCAAAGGTTGACTGGCGAGATTCACATAACAAAAATAAACTTGCGAGAAGCAAGAATTGATCTCGCGACCATGAACTCATTAACTTCACAGATCACCAACTGTGCTGCCTCTTGCTTGCGAAATAATGAAACAATGATGTGATATTATTCATCTTCTCACCCTCTGTAAAAAGAAAAAAAAATTATGCTCGCAGGAAAATTTGAACCTGTGACCACAAACTCACATACTGTTCTCTGGACCAACTGTTCAAGAACCTCTCTGCGAAGTTAATCGCAGAACTTTTTTCCTTATGCTTTTATTCGCCAATGAAAATGAGAAGAAAATGAAAAATATGTGTCTTTGTTCTTTGAACCCGTGACCTCTTGTTTGTTCTTTGAACCCTGAACCATCTGTTCTAGTATTTCTTTGTGACATCCTAGCATAACACTTATTTCTTATTCTTTTATATGTCCTTGAGAAAATAATCAAAAATATGCGAAAATATCGCAGTTAGGAAGGATTGACCCTGCAACCTTAAACTTGTATGCTTCTGATTTGACCAACTGTACTGTCTTCAACTTGTGAAAGAGTTGCGAGATTCTCGTGATTTATTCTTTTTAGTTGTCCTTTGTATAAGCTTTCTCTTTGGCCCTTTCTATTCTCTTTTCTAGCCATGCTATTTTATCTTTCTTTCTTGCGAGAGTTCATTCCCTGCAAGCAATCACCATGAGTAATGCAAGTTTTTATATCAACTTCAAAAAATTGAAAACAATGATAATCATCAATTTTGTTCTATTTTGGAAATCGCATAACCTAGAAAGTACGATTTTTTTTTATGTATGAAATTAGAAAAGAGAAGAGATTTTGTCCTGTAGAATTATTTGTTGGTGTAACTTCTTTTGATTTTTTCGCGATTGTTGATGAAGTACTTGGTGAATAAATCATTAGTCTTCTTCCTTTATCCACTATGCTGTCTTTGTCCTTTGTGCTTTCTCCTCCGTTGTGATCTAAATTTTCTTGTTAAAATGTTGGTGTTGGTTTAATCCATTTATTCGCTGACGTTGTATGTTGATAAGTCGGTGAATGCATCTTATCGCAAAAGAGAAATTTCACTGGATCTTTTGATTCCTTCATCTTTGACTTCAATCACAAAAATCATGTTCTCATTAGTTGTTTATACGATCAAAATTATGATTAAATTCAAGGTTTATGGATGTAAATTTATGATCAAAACTCTTTTGAATTCAAAATATCAACTAAACAAAATTTTTTGTGAAAAACAAAGTGTGATAGTTAAAAAATTCAAAGTCTCCCGGATCAGAAAAATGAACCAAAGAATAAGAAAAGTGAGAAGAAATTTTTCCTTTTCGATGATTTGTTGACACAATTTTGTTGATATTTTCTTCATCCGCTCCTTAATATATCTCCTTCTCTTTATTTGCTGTATAATCATGATCTTTCGTTGTAGCTTCCATATTTGATCTTGAAATTTTTAGATCCAGTGAAATCCAATTCTAATGATAGCCAATTTCTTTGAATCTTCTTCAATTTGACAAGTAGTTATCCCTGTTTCTAGCGCCAAAATGTAGTTGAAGGTTTTCCCACAACACACCCCTTGTAATCTCTTGATATAAACTAATTTGATATTAAAAGTATGATTAAAACTCTAAAAATTGTAAATAGACACACGGATTTTTACATGGTTCTATCAATTTGATCTACATCCATGATTCTTCATTATGATTGTTTAATTTTACATTTGATTTACATTGTTTAATCTCCATTAATGGAGTTCTAAATCTAGTTTTGGGGAAGAAGATGATAAAGAAAAATACATTTTCTCTCTCTAAAAATCTCTCTGCGAAATATTTATCTCTCTCCTAAAATTGTCTCTCTCCTCAAGACTCTCTTAACTCTCAAAAAATACCTCCCCATCCTGAATCTATTGGATCTCTATTAATAGGAAATTACATAATGGGTGACAGCTAAGCTATCCTCTAATTTCGGATATCTCTTGCGATATTATTGCAGTAGCTATACTATTACTTCTCGCAAGAATTGTAACCATCACCAGTTAATCATGTTCTTTTTGCGTTTCTTCCATCGTCAACTTTTATGTCATTATTTTGTGACACTCGCAAAGTGTTGTTGGAGAATTCGCTGTGACGCTCGCAGAAATGTCGTTAATCTCTCGTGAATATAATTGTGGCGATATTCTGGTCCTACACGAACCAAAGTAATTGGTCAAAGTACGTGACTTGTTTACAGGTTGGAGGCGTGGGAATACAGATGGAACTAGGTGAACTATAAGTTTAGTTTCTTGGTCTCAACTATACGAAGTTGGTTTATTTTGTATAGCGGCTTAATCCTGAGAGTATTCAATTCTGGACAAGGTCCCGGGGTTTTTCTGCATTTGCGATTTCCTCGTTAACAAAATCTTGCTGCGTCATTTACTATATATTTCCGCATTATAATTGTTCAATTATAATTAAAGTAAATTACACAAACGTTAATTCCTATTTACTTGATACGTGAGTCCTATTGAGTTTGGTTAAGTCCGAACCTTTGTATCAAGTAAACAAACTTCATTGTTGTATTGTCTCGATCTCGTATCCATAGACTATCACACAAAGTGTGAACCGATTAGTTGCATTGTCTCGACTCAGTCCATAGACAATCACTTTCGGGAAAAGGACTTATAGTAAGGAAAAGTATTAGCTTGAGGTATAATTGGGTACCCTCGCCTTTTCAATTGGTATCAGAGCAGGAAAACACGAAAATATCTAACAATCTATGTTTGGTGCAATCCATCCTATATGAATTTAATCTAATGAATGATTCAGTTAATGTAAATCAAGAAATCAAGAGTTTGGAATTAACACTTGATGATGGGATATACGATTCAATATCTGAATAAATCATCTCTAAAAATTCTACGATACAAGCTAATCTTGTTAATAATGTAGAAACCGCTGACGACTGGAAAATGGTTCTACAAAAAGGGTTAAATGAAATTTCCGATAATGATGACTCAGATTTTAAACAATAAGTAGAAGAGGATATATCAGAATACTCTAAACTGCTAGAACCTTTGAAAAATGAAAAACTGAGAACTTCGCATTTTATGGGTTTTATGACTCCTCTTTGTCGTGAGAACAACAAACTGAAGAAGGTTTTCCAAGGATATTACATGGGTTGCCGCATCGGTGATTCTCTTCTTAAAGATCGTATAGACGATTTAAATTCTAAGAAATTAGAATGTAAAATTCTTCAAAGAGATCTATTTTTGTCAAAAAAGAAACTTGATGAATCTGAAGCAAGGGTTAAATCTCAACCAAAGAGTTTTTAAGAGAAAGAAGGTGTATATCTCTCACGAGAAAAACATCTTAAGGCTGATCTAGCTGGTGCTCTTGATAAAATCAAGACTGTAGATACCGAATATCACAAGGCATTAACTTACGAATATCATGACAAATATAAGAGGAAAGAGTTACAAAACAATACGAAGATAGAGGAAGCACAGGGAAGTATGAAGATTTGGGAAGATAGAATAATCGTACGAAGATGTGTTGTGATACTTCGCAACACATATACAGCTGTACAAAGTTCATTATAAATAGGAGTTCAAATGTAAAATTCGAGAGGTTCTTTTGGTGAGTATTAGAAATTATCTTAGGAAAGAGAATAGAGAAAGTTGTAACTATTCTAGTTCCATTTAGATACTTCTTTGTAATCAATTGAGAGAATTAATAAAAAAAGTTGTCATTCAACATCAAGAACTTCTCAAGTTTTACTAATTCTACTGAGGGTGTAGTTGTAGGTTATTCTGCAACTACATAATTGGCGCTAGAAACAGGGATTTGAAGGATTCATGTATTAGAAAAATGGCAAGAAGAAGAAATATATCAAAACCATTAACTGCAGTAAGAAGAAGTGTGAGACTCGCAGGAGGAGAAGCAAATATAACAGGAGAACCTAGTAGGAGAGGGAGTAATCGAAGAAATCAAGCTCAACAAACAATAGATCATGATCGAGTGAGTATACACACTTGGAGAACTGATACACCAGCAGAAGAATATAGAAAACCACAAATTAGAGAAAATGGGAGGTTGATGGGAGGAACAATTCTTGAAAGAGAAAGGGAGATGTTAGAAACATTGAGACAAGGAATTCAAGAAGAACGAAGGTTTGAAGCTGAAGAACGTGCTAATCTAACAAGACAGAATCAAGAATTAAGGATGGAGAATGAGATGTTACAAAGGAGGAAATCTCAAAGTGTTGCAAGATCAAATGCTAGACCAGAGAGAGAAGGACAAAATTCACCAACAATCAATGATGAAAGTACTATGCAAGGACAAGCACAGAATCAAGTTGAAAGAAATCAAGAGAATCGCTTCATTTTAATACCAAACCACGAACAAAACATGGAGAATTTACGAACTAGGCCAAATCCTAGAGAAAACAATCAGAATGGTGAAGAAAATCGAGAGGAGGGGCAGCAACTTATGGAAGAAACTGAGAGACAACAAGCAGTACATCAAAACAATTACGAGAATGGAGTAAGAAGACGTGAAGAGGCTCGTAACAATCAAAATATTGAGTATGAAAAAATTAAGAGAAGAATTGGAAATCAACAAACAGAAATGACAAGGAATGAACCAAACTTTCGAACCAGAATACAAGCAAATCAGGAAGAAATAAATCACAGAAGGAGGAGAAATGAAGAAGAAGAAATTCCCGATATTCGTATGAGAAGGATGAGAAGAATAGAAAGGGAAGAATAAGAATTTCAAGATGCTCTGCAACAAAACAATTATGATAATTTAGAAAGAAGATATTTGCAAAATTGTGCAAATGAAAACATTAATGAAAAATATGATAGAATGCGAAGGATCGCAAGAGAAGAGACGCAAGAACGTAGAAGAAGAGAGGCTGCATTGAAGAGGCCAATGGATGAGAATTCTGAAGCAAATGCACGGATTTTTCGAGAATTAGCGGAAATGAGAGGGATAATAAACAATAGAAGAGGAGGAGATAGAAGGCAATTAGATGAAGCAATAGAAGAAGCCGCGAGGACTCCATTTGCTAGAGAAGTACAATTGGGAGGGATTCCACCAAAATGAAATCTGCATACACTTACCAGTATCTTTGACGGGACTTCATGTGCTATTCAGCACATTAAAGCATACATAAGATGCATGTTACAATGGGAGAATCATGATGCTCTACTATGCAAGTACTTCGCATCAAGCTTAACAGGGGAAGCTCTAAAGTGGTTTGAAGGGCTTCCTAAGAACACTATTACGTTATTTAATCATTTACAAGCAACTTTACTTGGAGCATATATCACAAATCATTCCTCATGGCTTGGTATTGAAGATGTGTTTGGTTTAAAACAAAGAATTGGTGAAAGTTTGAAGCATTTAGTAAGAAGATGGAAAACTATGTGCAGTGATATGGCAGGGCGCGTGGATGAGAGGTATTTGATTCTGTCTTTCATAAATGCGATGTTCGCAACTGAACAACTGTATGTTCAAATCTTCAGAAGAAAGAATTCCATAATGATGACAGAGTTACGAGAATTGCAAGAAGAGTACATTACACTAGAGGAAAAGAAAAACAATATGGAGTCATATCCAGTAGCAAACACTAATAATCAAGATGCAGGAGCAAATTTACTTCCCAAAATAATCAATGTCGTAGCAGGTACTTCACAAACATCCTCGCAAACTTCTTCGCAAATTTCAGAAGAGAAGAAAATCAATAATAGCCAGCCAAAAATAGTAGCAATGGGTAGCAAAGATCAATAAGAGTATGATAGAGAGAGGAATTTCTATAATCGAGGAGGAAATAACCAGATCCCAAGATTAGATCAACATCAAGAAAATTATAGGGGACAAAGGCAAAATTATTTTGGACAAGGAAACAAGAAACAAAATTATAACAATGGTCAAGGAGGTCAAAGAATGATAAGGGAAGAGATAAAGTTGCCACCTTTGAATGCAAGTGTAGAAAAGATATGGCAGGAAATTATCCTGATAGAGCATATACCAACTCCATGGAACATGGGAAAGGAACCACCAATGGGTCCAAGAAGTCATGAATTTTGTTCATATCATCATTTTCATGGACATTCTACAAATAACTGCAATAATATCAAGAGGATAATCTTGCGAATGATTGATCAAGGGAAACTGGATCACTTTTTACTTAAGCAAGCACAGCCGCAACAATTACCACAGGCTCCAGTCATAACTCGCAGGGAGAACACAGTACAAGAGAAGGGAGGAGAAACCCTACATATAGAAGTGGGATCAAAAGCAAGGAATGTCTTCTGTAATTCTATTGTTCACCCATATAAAACCATAGAAGATTTTCATGATAATGTGTTAAGCAGGGTATATGCGAGGGATGGTGAAGGAAAGGAAGTAATGAACATCGCAAAAATTTCACGACTTGAAGATTGGCAGAAATGTGAAATTTCTTTTGAAGCCACTGAAATTACAGAAGATTGTGAAGCACATGATAATCCATTGGTAGTAAAATTAGCAATTTGCATGAATATGGAAGAAGGCGAAGATGATATGGAGGAAGAATCAATTGGTCTTAATAGAATTTTGATTGATACGGGAAGTTCTGTCAATATCCTGTTCTATTCTGCTTACAAAACTATGGGGGGAAAAGACGCAGATTTAATACCTTCAACCTACAGGATTTATGGTTTTAATGGAACTGCTAATAAGCCTAAAGGAGAAATAAGCATGCGAATTCCATTAAGTGGAATGCGAACTGAAATTCTGTTTTGCGTTGTTGATGTCGAATCACCGTATAATGCTTTGATAGGAAGACCTTGGCTTCATGGAATTCTGGGCATAGCTTCCACTCTACATCAGTGCATAAAGTTTCCTCATATGAAGGGTGTTGGAGTTATCAAGGGTGATTGGGATGAAGGAAATAAATGTTACGATACAGAGGTAGAAGTTTGCGAAGGAAAAATTACTGAAAAGGAAAATTGGAGAAAAAGAGCAAGAGCTGTGAAAAGAAGTGAAAATTTAATGGCAGAAGATTAAAACATGAAAGAATAAAATTACAATGCTAATCATACAAGAAATTTATGATGGTAACAAAGGGTTGTGATTTGCGAAGAAAGAATAAAGAAGGTAAGGAAATAAGAAGGTAATCAATATGTTTTCTCGTGAAGTATAACAAGATATCTGTTCAAAAAAAAAAAAAAAAAAAAGGAAGTTGAAATGAGGAAATATGCAAAAGTTACGAATTTCAAAATTTTTATTGCGATTAACTTTCATTAAAGAAAGACGCACACATTAACTTGCGAAGAAAAGACCGCAATTTGCGAATAAAAGACCGCAATCTATGATCAGATTTCAAAAAATAAAAAAAGCCGCAGAAACATTACATAGGCAAACCTTTGTGGCGTACAACCTAGTTCGCGAAGCAACATTTCGTAAGAGGCAAAGTCATAAAGTACGTCATTTAAGGGGGTACCTATAAACATGGCTCAGGGACACCGGAACACCACCAAGGCACCTGAGTACATGGAACTTTACGGGGTACAACCCAATAACGGGGTACCTATCTGGGTTAGACACCTTGGATTCTCACATAATCTTGCGACATTACGCAATATTATGCGGTGTAACATGATTTAGGTTGGGCGACTAAGGCATACTGTCTTTCCCAAGAAGTGCAGAAAACGATCAAGGCGCCGAGGTACACGGTTGAGTCAAGAGTGCCGGGTGGGCTTGAAGCACATCTGCCATTTTTGACAAGTCTTGGAAAATGATGCACTTGGCCCAAAGATACCCCATAGGGTGCAACCTCGTAACTATAAGCCCTATAGGTAAAAAGGATAAGAGGTTGCGATCAAAAGTTGGTTGTTTGCAGAACCGGATGGGAAGAGCTAACCTTGTATGGTCGATGTACGCTTCCTTGAAGGGGCAACCAAGGGGAAGATAAAGGGCAGCACCCTCCATTAGGGAGATGATACGTGCTATAAGACGCAAATGTCACGAGGCTTCTTGTTTGCAAAAACATAAAGGCTTGTCATATTTGTGCAACAATTGAATTTCTGCGAGCATTCTAAGAGAGAAACAAAACATACAAATAGAACTCGCAGAACATAACAAACAAGTTAAGATGAGATCAATGGGTTATTACATGAAAGTGTAAAAACGTCCTGCGATTTCATCGCAAGACGACAATGTCACGAGATTGTATATTCGCAAGAATATTCAAACTTGTCATATTATCGCAAATACGAAAATATTATCAAAAAAGAGGTGGCAAAATAAGACCTTTACTTAGGAAGGCATGATAAGACCACATCAATTATTGAAAATTATTCCATCAATATCATTGAAGAATTTTTACAAAAACATATATCATGAAGTTCTGACAAAGAAGACAGCTCCGTCAATATCATTGAAGAATTTTTACAAGAATATATATCATGAAGTCCTAACAAAGAAGACAACCCCATTGAAGAATTTTCACGAAGATATAACAAAAGATGCGATTTTGATCGCAATCAAAAACAGATGGTTCGTACTCATTAAATTTTACGAGAATTACATACTTCTTATACTTCTTCATATATTGAATATTTCTCCACAACTTGAATACTTCTTATAATTCTTCAAGAACGTCTCATATTTATTATACTTCTTCAATTGATATTTCACATTTATCAGATTTTGCGAGGATTAAATACTTCTTATACTCATTCATACATTGAAGAATTCTTCACAGATTAAATACTTCTTCAAAGATATTTTATACTTCTTATACTTCTTAAGGATATTTCATACTTCGTATTTCTTAGGATATTTCATACCTCGTATTTTTTAGGGAGGATTTCTTAATTGCAACAAGTTGAAGCTTCGCAAATTAAAACTGAGGCAGATATTCTAATACTTCCAGCGATATTTGATCATATGAAGAACAATAATAGGAGGAAAGGGAATACTAAGCTAAGTCTTTAAGATATATTATTTCTCTCCACATGATCAAGTTGTGCGAATAAGGGAAACACGGGATCAAAGAAAAATCAATTCATCATCGCAAAATTAAGACATTAATATGAGTTAAACTTCAAAAAGAAATTGTTGGTTGATCAAAAGTGCAAGAAAGAAGAAAATGTTGTACTCAAACAAACAATATGAAAATAACTAGAACAGGTATACAAAAAAGAATGAAGCTATTCTTCGGGGGATTTATTCCCATCAAAATGATCTTCTTTTTCTTCTTCAGAGAGATCATCTTCAACTTCACTATCAGAGATTTCCAGATATGGGGTATCTTCAGGAATTTCTTCAGAAAGGAGCGTATGGTACTTCTTGAGAGGAATTTGATTGTCTTCACAAATCTTTCGAGTCATCTTAGATCGAAAACGCTTGACATATAAACTATGGTTGTGCTGGGTAATTAGAAGTTGAGATCTTAAATCAGAAATCTTCTTCTTACGACTGGCATGAATAATTTCCAGATCATCATTCATCTTCGCATAATTTTCTGCAGCAAGGAGAGAAGTTAAGGAATTGGTTAGCAAATTACGAAACAAAAGTAATTAAAATACTCACCATTACGAAGAATTTACCTTCTAATTGCTTTTTATCATTACGAAGAGAAGAGTTTTCAAGCTTTAGATGATTATTCTCCTTAAGAAGAGAAGAACTATCAGCTGCGATGCTCGCAGATTGTGGATTATCTTCGTGACGGGATGTTAGTTCGGCGATATCAATACTTAAATCCTCTACTTTCTGACGAAGTTTTGAATTTTCAATCTCCAACTTCTTACAACGGGTTAAAGTTTTCTTCTCAGCAATGGAATGACGTCTTTCCCAATCTGAAGCAGTTGCGCAACTAACTCTTCCAACCTGAACAAGTAAAAAGGGTCAGAAATTAATGGAATAGGGGAAACAAACAAGGAATAGAAAAGAAACTTACCATACTCTCTAAAGCATATAATGTAGCAGGAGAGAAGAATCTTGAAATTCCATCAAGAGAGTTGTTATTGAGTACAGTAGGAACTTTGCAAGCCTTCGCAATAAGCTTACGAGCATTCGCAGTAGGAGAGTTTCCTAACCCACGAGAAGAATGGAGAAAGGCCTCAGATACACGAACCATTGCTGAAGCAAAAGTTTCTGTGTTACTATAATCTTCCTCTTCACCTTCATCAGCATCATCATCATCATCATCATCTCCTTTATCAGAAAGGGTATCAGAATTATAATTAAAATCCTTCTCAGGAAATTTATCATCTTCATCACCTTGATCTTCGTCAACATTCTCATTAGAAGAGATCACATTGGAATAAGCATTGGTTGAGAGTTTCTTCTTCTTCTTCCTCTCATAAAAAACATCCTAAAGTTTCCTTTTTCCTTTACGAAGAGCATCATCATCTTGACTACCAGAAGTTTGGGTATCCTTCGCAGAGCGAAGTGTTTTTTGTCTCGCAGTTAACCTTTTGGAAGAAGTGGAACTCTTATTCTTACTCGCAACAACCTCAGGAAGATCATAAAGAACCTTCAAATTCAAATAAGGATAAGAAACAGAGGCAACAATATATTGTTTAAAAAGCATATAAGAGTGTTTCTTACCTCATTTGAAAATAAATAGAAGAGAAACAAGAAGATAAGGAGATGGAGGTACATACATTTTTATAAACCCAAGGTTGATAATTGCGATCACGAAGGTTCGCAGGAAGATCTACTATCCCAGAAATATAAGAGCCCGATAATGCTAAAGGGTAGTTATACCAATCTTCATCATTAGAACGACGAGGTGTTTTATTATTTCCCGAGGCATAATCAATGTCGTGCATAAGAAGGTCATCTGCTGCGATATTAGATTTACGATGAAGACGAACACCCCAACGTTTATCTTCTTTCCTCGCAGGAATTAATGTGTAATTTTTAAAGAAACCCTCAACTGTATAGTCTGCAGCAATAATCTCCATATCTTGAAATCCAGGTTTCCTAAGATTAACTGGATACAAAGATCTTCCAGCAGCAGCACGAGTTGCGAATTCAACCAGAATGCGAATGCAATCACCAGTCAATTGATAAATGGCACATGAAAAATTGGGGTGGGAAATAATTTCATAGAATAAAGGGAGATTGACATCATAAAGAGGAAGAGGAAGACCTGCGAGGATTTGACCTCGTGAGATTAAAACTCTCTGATCATTCCAAATAAAATTGGTGAAGAGCTTCACACAGAGAGAAGACTTATTGTCGTAACCATCAATTTCAGAAATAATGAGGTCCCTATCAGCAAGCTCTGCATTAATTTGTTCAATAGTTTTCTTCTTTGGATCCACTAGATGTAAGATAGAAAATAGAAAGGAAAAGAGGTGAAAGAGATAAGAAATCGTAGTAGCAGAAAAAGGGAATAAATTGCAGAGGCAGAAGTGATGAGGAAGACGAATGGGATAAGAGAATAAAAATAAAAAACAAAGGATAATATTTATAAAGAAGAGAGAATTCGATAAAGATAGAAACTCATCAATGCGATTAAACGTGAACGGTTGAAAAGAACGGTTACGAAGAAACGTGTCAAAAAGGTAATGGAAAAGAAAAAAGATGTGTTGCGAATTTAATAGGTGGTGATAACTATATTAAATTTACGAGAATAGAGGTTCTCATGACATTCCTTCTTCGTAGAATTGACATGAGAAGAGGCAAGATGTAGATACCGAATATCACAAGGCATTAGCTTACGAACATCATGACAAATATAATAGGAAAGAGTTACAAAACAATACGAAGATAGAGGAAGCACAGGGAAGTATGAAGATTTGCGAATATAGAATAATCGTACGAAGATGTGTTGCGATACTTCGCAACACATATACAGCTGTACAAAGTTCATTATAAATAGGAGTTCAAATGTAAAATTAGAGAGGTTCTTTTGGTGAATATTAGAAATTATCTTAGGAAAGAGAATAGAGAAAGTTGTAACTATTCTAGTTCCATTTAGATACTTCTTTGTAATCAATTGAGAGAATTAATAAAAAAGTTGTCATTCAACATCAAGAACTTCTCAAGTTTTACTAATTCTACTGAGGGTGTAGTTGTAGGTTATTCTGCAACTACAAAGACATTGGAAGGAAAAAATTTGGACCTTAAAAAGTTCAATGTCAGCTCAAACAATTTAACCTCAATGTTAGAAGCAAGTAGAAATCATCGTGATACACGAGGATTGGGCTATAAGGGAATAGATGCTTCAAATTTTAACAAAGAGGTAAAATTTGTTAAAGCTACTAATTCTTCTCAACCAGAGGCTTCCACTCTTGTAAAAAATGATACTATTTCTTGTAAAGAAGTAAAGCTAGTCAAGCCTAAGAATTATGTTCAACAAACAGCAATCAACGAGAGCACTTCTTCTAATATCAAGAAAGCAAGAACGTTGAACAAGGATAAGAAGAACAACAAGAAGAAGAAAACTCGTCAAGCTCCAATGCAAGAGGATCCACAAAAAGGTAACACTAAAACTCATACTTCGTATATTTATACTAAGTATTGTTATTATTGTGGTATTAAAGGACACTTGCAATGGGTATGCAAAGTTCGTAAAATGCAAGATGCACTTTCTTTTGTATCAAACGAATTGGCTAAGATTGGTCCCCAAAGGAACTCAGATCGGTATTGTCCTAAGTTTAGGAAAAATAATTATTATAATGATAGTTCAAATTTTGCATATCACTCATCAAGGTCATTTCATAAAAGACCCAATTATACAAAGAGATATGACTTTTTAAATGCAAAAACAAGATTTGATGCTCCAAATTGGAGAAAGGGTGTTTCGCAAAATATTCAAAAGGACATTGATCCTAGTGGTATGAAGGAGAATGCTGCTCCTGCGAAACCCAACTCTAAATGGGTTCCTAAGTTCTCCTTAGTCAATAAGGGACCAAAAGTTAGTCACAAGAATGACTCTCTGCTGTTAATTATTGGTGACAATAATTACAAGAGTCTTCTTGAAATACTAAATAAAGACATCATGCGTGAAATCTCTTGTACTAGTAAAGGTTGTGATAAACACACTCTTCATCACAAGTCAAAGAAGAAAAACAAGAGATGTAACAATAGAAAACAAACCAAGCAAGAGGTCAAGAATGATGATTCGGTCTTAGTCACTCATGGCGAACAAGACAAGGATCAACTCAACACAACCTAGTTTTGATGGAATGTGAATGCTCACCTTGGTGCTCAATCTTTTGAAAGGTGGGAAAGTACATAAAACTGAGCACGTGATCTCTCTGTTATTATATGACTAATAAAAATCTTTAGGGAGATTTCTTTTCTTCTATACTCATACTTTTGCTATCTATATTTGAGGTTTTGATAGAAACGGAAATTGTGAGTTTATGATGTTGATATTTACTGAATATATATGAGTAGCTCTTGTTTTTACGGTTAAAACGAGCCAAAAATCAATGAATTCGGATATCGTATGCAAAAGTTATGTCAAAAACAGTTTTGTGTTATGATTCATCACAAGTAACACTTGGGGTACCGATCCTAGTGATAGGTGCAATGGGGGGAACCGATCCTGGTGAGAGGTCCCCATACGAAGAAGTGTAAAACTGTTTTGCCCATAACTTCTTCGTCCGAGCTTGGAATGACCTCATTCTTTTTTTGTTGTTCTCGCAATTCAATTCCCTACAAGATAGAGGTAATTGCAATACTTGATTATTTGTTGAATATTTATGGTGTATTGCATTTGTGTTTATGGGATGGTTGATTTCAATTTTATTACCTTGATATTCGATCTCATAATATGTTGTGAACCCTTATGGTTTGTGTGACTTTTTGATTTAGCAGGGTTAAGTTCTAGCCCATGTTGGTAGGCCCTATCAAAGGATCCTGAGGGGTTCCTATAGAAACAATATGTGAAAAAGTCACAATATGTTGAATCGGTTTTGGTTAAGCATAAAAGCATATGTGTTTCGACGGTTTTCAACTTCTGCTTGCAATTGTTAAAAACTGATTTTCAATCTTTCTCTAGTAAAGGTTGGTTGTTGTTATTATTTTGTTTTTGTCATAAGGATGACAACATAATGGTATTTCGATATCAATTCTCCATGGAAGAAGAAGATGCTATCATATTGGAGAAGTTGGATGCAAAATTGAGGTAACAATCTTGTTAGTTAATTGCTTTCCTGTTTTAAGAAAAGCCCATTCTTATTTGATATATATATATATATATATTGCTTTTGCTTAAACAAAATTGTCGGTACAATTGATGTGTTTATTCTATTATGTATGTGTGGATGTTTGTGTGATTCAATTGGTTCCGTTTAAGTAAAACTATTGTTATCTTGCTTTGTTGTGTGATAACAATCGTTTAGGCTTACGAAAGTTTGGTACAATTGCGGTGCTTTAACGTTTATGTTATTTCAATTGCTTCCAGTTAAGTAAAACAATTGTTATTTTGCTTTATTGTATGGTATCAATTGTTTAGGCTTACCAAATTTCGGTGCAATAGTGGAACTTTAATGATATATGTTGTTTCAATTGCTTCTGGTTGAGGTAAATAATAATGCAAGTTGATTTATTGGTTTGTATGAATTATTTATGGCTTAACGAATGAATATATTGATAGGATGAGTTGTTTAGTCCAATTCAATTCCGTATAAGCTAAACTAAGTTAATTATGGTCTTAGTAAGACTTATCAAAGTGGAGGTTTCAGTTATTCAAGTCTAGCCAAATGCCTAAACAAGGAGATGCTAGTTAACTAACCTAGTATTTGGCTTGTTTGAAATCTAAAGGTCTAAGTTATATGGATAATTAGAACCTGATGAGAAAAATGGAGTTTATATTTGTTTTGGTCTTATCGAATGAATTAGCAAAGGAACTAAGTTGCTTAGTTGATTTTTTGTTTGCTAAACTAGTTGGGAAAATTTCTTCGGGAAATTATTTCCATGGTAACATATCAAAACATAATTACTTTGTATTTTTGATTTTGATATTGGTTATCAAAAATGGTATGTAAAACACTCGTGCTTAACTCAACAGGTTGCAAGTCTATTTTGAGATTTGTAAGATCCTTTTCGTGTTGTCCATTATTTTTTTCGTTTCTTTGTCATTTTTGTGACAAAAAGGGGGAGAAATATATGGAGTAAACAAGTGATGCTGGTATCAATTTTATGTTGATTGGTGTCACTAGGGAAGAGTACAATGGTGCTTGAAACGTTTATCTAACGAATGAGGAAAATCACAGACTAAAGGGGAGTAACATATCATATGATTGGGATAACAAAGACGTGCGGATTGAAAATCTAACTATCTCACCTTTAGGGGGAGTATGAGCTTTGTTATTATAATGTCAACAACGGCATTTTAAGGATTGAATTAATGCAGGTTATGTGATGTTGAATTCGGGAATCAAGCGTATGTGTAATGAATTATTGTAATTTGTTTATCCATATGATTGTAAGAGTTTTGTCACTAAAATTGACAAAGGGGGAGATTGTTAGAGCATTGCTCGGTTGAACCCACCAAGCGTTGGTATGTCAAGTTTGGTTGTCATATTTTAGTGAGCCAAAACTCATTTAAGAGTCGCTTGATTTAAATGTACTAGAGTCAACTTCGTATAGGTTATCTTGAAAGTATTAGGATGAGACATTACAAGTATTGCGAAGTCTTTAAGAAGTGAATAAGTAGAGAGCTACAACCATAACATCATCCTTCCACTTGAGGTTAGTGATATTTGACTTGAACTATTTCATTCCTAAACGTATCTTTCAAGTCGTGCATATTGAAAACATAAAACTGCGAAGCATGAACACTCTAGATAGACATAGTATTAAGGAATACAATATTAAATTTCTTGCTTAACCATTAAAATTTGTATATAAGACATCGAGATAATCGTATGAATGCTATTGTGATTATGTATGGGTATGAGGTGAGGATTTCTTCAAAGGAAATAATATTTTTACATATGTTTTAAGGAACTAAGTTCATGATATGTGTTGTGAACCGAATAGGAACTCGCCAGGCATTATTGGGGATGTTCTTCATGGCAAATCTTATGAACGACCAATATATGTGATTAGTATAACCGCTCATGACTTGTTTATGTTCTTGGTAAAACTATTCACATGAGGCCTGACTTATGTATTGGTATGACTTTTATTAGTGAAACCGATCTTAAGTAATAACCTGGGGTATGATCGGGTTTGTGAGTGTCTGACCAAATTTGTGATTGAGTGTTACTTGATCAATCACATAGTTCTTGAAAGTCATATGAACCAATTCTGAACTTGTTTGGAAGTGTGGTAAATCGGTTTCAAGTGAGTAAGTATGAAAAAGGAGTTGCAAGAGAAAGATGTCGACACACTTTGAACACAGAGCATTAATTCTTACTCTTTTATTGTTCAAAGATATTTCTTAACAACTAAGAAGGAAGTAAATCCCAAGATCGAATTTAAATAAGTTAAGAATCTTTTAATTAAGGTTTTTAATTATATATGGAAAATAAGAATTAATAATATGCATTTTCTAGTTAAAGATTTTCCAAGGAGATTTCGATCATTATATTTGGACAGTGCATTCACAGGAATTATGAAAACCGAATTTGGGTCAATATTGAAAAATATCTTGAGAATATTTTCGGTTTTGGAAATTCCTTGGTGTCCAAACTTCCTTGTCTATAAATACTTTGAGTTTGCCTTTCTAGCAAACTAATCCTTCGTGGCAATAAACTTCCTCCGGTGTACTGTTACTGGTGAAGCCGCCTATCAGAGAGGAGAGTAATCTAATTAGGTGAAATCTCTTACGGCCGCTCAATTTAAAGTCTTCTATGAGATCGAGAAGATATAGCGCGACCCGTTGGTGGGAAACTAGATATTGCGGTTTATCTTTAGTTTTCATATTGATTTGATTGACTAACGGTGGTTGAACTTTGATTACACCTAGTTTGTTTATGCTTGAGAATCTTCTCTTATGATATAAGATTCACTCAAACTAGTTCAAGGTTTCGACATGGATCTTTAGACTGTTGTTAGATCTAAAGACGATCTTGTGATAATCCATTGATAACAGACTCCATTCTATGTGTGATTGATCACAAGAGATTCAAGTAGTTATGTGCAGGTATTTATTGAAGATCTAAGAAGATTTGAAGAAAAATAAGAGATAGAATATTTCTGACTTGGTGTTTATAATCTTTGGTGTGCACAATACTTGTTTGGGTAACAGAGGATCCAACTATAATTGATTTATCCTTTGGGTATTTTGATAGAATAGTTGAGAAGATCGTCATCAATACATTTTCTTGGGATTAGAGGTATTGATTGGCTTAATCTTAACAATTACCTTTTGGTGATTGAACATAAGATAGATCTTGGAACCTGGAAAAGGAGTTTATGCTAAAGATAAACAGAAGAGCCTTTGTGCAACTCATATCACTTGGTTAAAGAGAGTTGATACCAAACAGATTTGTTGTTCCTTTACTGTTTGGAATACGAACCAAAGAAATTGGTTCAAGTACGTGACTTGTTTACAGGTTGGAGGCGTGGGAATACATACAGAATAGGTGAACTATAGGTTTAGTTGCTAGGTCTCAACTATACGAAGTTGGTTTATTTTGTATAGCGGCTTAATCCTGGGAGTATTCAATTCTGGACTAGGTCCCGAGGTTTTTCTGCATTTGCGGTTTCCTCATTATCAAAATCTTGTTGTGTCATTTACTTTATATTTCCGCATTATAATTGTTTTATTATAATTAAAGTAAATTGCACAAATATTAATTCCTATTTACTTGATACGTGAATCCTATAGAGTTTGGTTAAGTCCGAACCTGTGTATCAAGTAAACACACTTTGTTATCTTATTGTCTCGATCTCATATCCATAGAAGATCACACAAAATGTGAACCGATTTGTTGTATTGTCTCGACTCAGTCCATAGACAATCACTTTTGGGGTAAGGACTTATAGGAAGGAAAAGTAATAGCTTGAGGTATATTTTGGGTACCCTCTCCTTTTCAATTGGTATCAGAGCAGGTATACATGAAAAGATCTAACAATCTGTGTTTGGTGCGATCCATCCTATAAGAATTGAATCCATGTCTGATTCAGTTAACGTTGAGCAAGAGTATGACTACTCAAAGGTTGAAGATGTTACTACTTCGTTGACTCATGATCCAGGAGTTACGAAAACATCCATGTCTCTTTCTGATGAAAAATAAGATGCTAATAAAGAGTTGGTAAAACTCCTAAAGCCTATAAAATCTCTGTCTTCTAAATTGATGAGTTTAAAGACAAAGTCAAATCTTCTTAAATAGGAGATCATAAATAAAGACAGTCACCTGGATAGTCTGGCTGAAGTGAATATGAATCTCACTGTCAAATTAGAAGCTCTTGTTAATTATCTTGATAAAAAGACAAGTCCAATGACTCTGAAAAATGTTGTTGTTGTATTAGTCACATCTGAAACATATCAAGATGATGGTAGTTTACCGAACTACATCAAGTCAGAATAGGATGAGAAACAAGCTTCTATATCTATTGATGATCAAATGAAATCTTGTCCAAAGGAAAATTTGAACCGATTCCATAATAATGATCTTAAGGAATACACTTTTCAGTCACTTGACATGAAACTTATACTTCTTCAACATACCGTGGTAAAAATTTTGAAGGAAGTTTCTTGTCTAAAAAAACTTAAAGATCATTCCCAAGTAGAATGAAAGATCGTGCCATAACCCTATAATATCAACTCAAAATCAGAGGAAAGAGTTGACATTAGCTTCTGAAAGAAGATTCCTCCTCATCCATATCGAAACAATTCTTGTTTTGATGAAGAACGATTCCAGAAGGAAGGGAAAGAGATAATCTCTGCCAAAAGAAACAATGAGGAATTCCCAATAATTGTTTCAGATAATCACACTGATGTGAATCATAAGGAAGTCCTTAGAATGAGAAAATCGTTTGAAAATCTCATTGAAAGAATTAAGAGAGATCTATCAGTCTCTGAGAATTCTCACATCGGTGTAGTTTCTCAACATGATCATATATCTAGAGTTAGAAAAGATCATCGTCTTGGGAGAAAATATATTGGGCAGAAATTCCCTAAGAGAAATATGAACTATGTTTCTGATATTTAATATAAGCTTGAAAAAGCTTATTCTGATACAAATTAGTTGTATCAGAGTTGTGCACCCTCATCCCAATCTGTGACCTAAGATAGATGAGGAAGCACATAAAGAATAAGGGCACATGGTAATGATGGTTCCCATTTTCGGTACTAAAAGATATTCAAGGAATACTTTTTGATTCCCCTCTTATGTAAAAGAAGAAGTTCAAAAAACTTGACTATATAATTTCGAATACCTATTATTTCTTAGGCTTATAGTCTCTCCTTGAAGGATGTCTCCTATAACTCGCAGTGTTACAAGGAGTGATAGAAGGGGAGCACGAATAGTAAGAAATTGTCAAGGGTTTGTCCCATGTCGAAAAATCAGGAAGATCATCTCGAGAATCGAACCTGGTTCTACCTCCACTTGAGTTCAAGAAGAATCATGCCTTTTTACTATCGATTTACCAAGTGTTTTTCAACAGATGGTATGAGTAATGTTATGAATGAGTTTGAACAACTCATAGGAAATCTCTTTATCTTGGTTCAAAATCGGGATGAAATAAAAGATAAAATTCAAGAGATGAAAAGTGAATTTTGAGGTTTGAAACTTCAACTTGAAGATGTAAGAGGAGTTCTCTCTGAACTCAAGGTTATTGTTGAAGAACTAGAGAAACAAGAAGTGGTTGCAGACAAGTCCATTGAGACATGCTTTAACAATTTGAACACTGAAAAAATATCGGTAAACAACAAGAGCACCACTAGAGATTAAGTTATATGCTGTAATACTTAATCTAGAAAATAGACATCAATTTTTGACCTCTTTCATTGATTGTATGAGTCTATTGAATAAAACTATTATGAATAAAGTTATTTGATTTATAATTTTTCTTGTGGTAGTTTTTGTTTTACATAGCCGGTACTTTAATGCTTTATTTATTTGCTATGTATGTGTATGAGATGCTTGATTTCGGTATTACTACCTTGATATTCGATCTCATAATATGTTGTGAACCCTTATGGTTTGGGTGACTTTTTGATTTAGCAGGATTAAGTTCTATACCACGTTGGTAGGATTTATCAAAGGATCACGAGGGGTTCTTGTAGAAACAATATGTGAAAAAGTCACAATATGTTGAATCGGTTTTGGTTTAGCATAAAGCACATGTTTTTCGACGGTTTTCAACTTTTGCTTGCAATTATTAAAACCAATTTTCAACCTTTCTCTGGTAAAGGTTGGTTGTTGTTATTCTTTTGTTTTTGACATGAGAATGACAACATAATGGTATTTCGATATCAATTCTCCCGGTAGAAGAAAACGATGCGACCATATTTGGAGAAGTTGGATGCGAAATTGAGGTAACAATCTTATTAGTTAATTGTTTTCCTGTTTTAAGAAAAGCCTATTTTTATTTGATATATATATATATTGATTTTTCTTAAACGAAATTGTTGGTACAATTGATGTGTTTATTCCATTATGTATGTGTGGATGTTTGTGTGATTCAATTGTTTCCGGTTAAGTAAAACTTATGTTATCTTGCTTTGTTGTGTGATATGAATAGTTTAGGCTTACGAAATTTGGTGCAATTGCGGTGCTTTAATGTTAATGTTAATTCAATTGCTTCCAGTTAAGTAAAACAATTGTTATCTTGCTTTATTGTGTAGTATCAATTTTTTAGGCTTACAAAATTTCGGTGCAATAGTGAAACCCTGATATATATGTTGTTTCTATTGTATCCAGTTGAGGTGAATAATTATGCAAGTTGATTTATTGGTTTGTATGAATTATTTATGGCTTAACGAATGAATATGTTGACGTGACAAGTTGTTTAGTCCAATTCGATTCTGGATAAGATAAACTAAGTTTATTCTGATCTTAGTTAGACTTATCAAAGTGGAGGTTTCGGTTATTCAAGTCTATCTGAAAGCCTAAACAAGGAAATGCTAGTTAACTAACCTAGTATTTGGCTTGTTTGAAATCTAAAGGTCTAAGTTATATCGATAATTAGAACCTAATGAGAAAAATGGAGTTTATCTTTGTTTAGGTCTTATCGAATGAAGCGGTTGTATTTATACAATCGGTTTAGCAAAGGAACTAAGTTGGTTAGTTGATTTTTGGTTTGCTAAACTAGTTGGGAAAATTGCTTCGGCAATTTTTTCCATGATAACATATCAAAACGTAATTACTTGCAGTTTCAGTTTTTATATTGGTTATCAAAAATGGTATGTGGAACCCTCGTTCTTGACTCAACAGGTTGCAAGTCTATTTTGAGATTTGTAAGATCCTTTTCGCGTTGTCCATTATTTTTTTCGTTTCTTTGTCATTTTTGTGACAAAAAGTGGGAGAAATATATGGAGTAAACAAGTGATGCTGGTATCAATTTTATGGTTGATTGGTGTCACTAGGGAAGAGGAAAATGGTGCTTAAACGTTTATCTAACGAGTGAGGAAAAGCACAGACTAAGGGGGAGTAACATATCATATGATTGGGATAACAAAGACGTGCAAATTGAAAATCTACCTATCTCACCTTTAGGGGAGTATGAGCTTTGTTATTATAGTGCAGCTGCTGCATTTTAAGGATTAAATGAATGCATGTTATGTGCTGTTGGATTTGGGAATCAAGCGTATGTGTAATGAATTATTGTAATTTGTTTATCCATATGATTGTAAAAGTTGTGTCACTAAAATTGACAAAGGGGGAGATTGTTAGAGCATTGCTCGGTTGAACCCACCAAGCGTTGGTATGTCAAGTTTGGTTGTCATATTTTAGTGATCCAAAGCTCATTTAAGAGTCGCTTGATTTAAATGTACTAGAGTCAACTTCGTATAGGTTAGCTTGAAAGTATTAGGGTGAGACATTACAAGTATTGCAAAGACTTTAAGAAGTGAAGAAGAACGGAGCTACAACCACAACATCATCCTTCCACTTGAGGTTAGTGATATTTAACTTGAACTGTTTCATTTCCTAACGTATCTTTCAAGTCATGCATATTGAAAACATAAAACTGCGAAGCATGAAAACTCTAGATAGACATAGTATTAAGGAATACAATATGAAGTTTCTTGCTTAACCATTAAACTTTGTATATAAGACATCAACATAATTGTATGAATGCTATTGTGATTATGTATGGGTATGAGGTGAGGATTTCATCCTAGGGAACAATGTTTACATGTGTTCTAAGGAAGTAAGTTCATGATATGTATTGTGAACCGAAAAGGAAATCGCCGGGCGTTATTGGGGTTGTTCTTCATTGCATATCTTATGAACGACCAATATGTGTGATTAGTATAACCGTTCATGACTTGTTTGTGTTCTTGGTAAAACTATTTACATGATTCATGCCTTATGTATTGGTATGACTTTTATTAGTGAAACCGATCTTAAGTAATCACTTGGGGTATGATCGGGTTGTGAGTGTCTGAACTTATTACTGGGAGAAGGGGAACCGATCCTAGTAAGAGGTGCAGTGCATCACAAGGGTAACCGATCCTTGTATGAGGTGCACTAAGGTTTATGGAATAAAGGGGAACCGATCCTATGAACATGTGCATCACGTTTTTGGGAAGGGGGGACCGATCCTATGGACATGTGCAGTGCATACAAGTTAGATACCAAATATATATGGGGAATAGATCCTAGTACCTAGTCAACTGTATCTTTGGTAAGCTAGTGTAACTATGCACAATACTCACTAGGAGGTAGAACCGAAACTTGTTTTGGTAGAACCGTAAACCCATGAGTTGTGATTGAGTGTTACTTAATCAATCACATAGTTCTTGAAAGTCATATAAACCAATTCTAAACTTGTTTGGAAGCGTGGTAAATCGGTTTCAAGTGAGCAAGTATGAAAAAGGACTTGAAAGAGTAAGATGTTGACACACTTTGAACATGGTGCATTAATGCTTATTCTATATTATTTAAAGATATTCCTTAACGGCTAAGAAGGAAGTAAATCCCAAGATCGAATTTAAATAAGTTAAGAATCTTTTTAATTAAGGGTTTTTAATTATATATGGAAAATAAGAATTAGTAATGTGCATTTGCTAATTAAAGATTTTCCAATGAGATTTCGATCATTATTTTCGGACAGTGCAATTACAGGAATTATGAAAACTGAATTTGGTGGAGTAATGAAAAATATCTTGAGAATATTTTCGGTTTTGGAAATTCCTTGGTGTCCAAACTTCCTTTTCTATAAATACTTTGAGTTTGCATTTATAGCAAACTAATCCTGCGTGACATAGACTTCTTCTTTTGTCTTTGTTACTGGTGAAGCCTCTTATCGGAGATGAGAGTAATCTAATTAGGTGAAATCTCTTACGACCGCTCAATTTAAATTCTTCTTTGGGATTGAGAAGCTCTAGCTCGACCCGTTGGTGGGAAATTAGATATTGCGGTTTATCTTTAGTTTTCTTATTGATTTGATTGACTAACGGAGGTTAAACTTTGATTGCACGTAGTTTTATTATGCTAGATAATCTTCACTTCTGATATAATATTCACTCAAACTAGTTCAAGGTTTCGACATGGATCTTTAGATTGTTGTTAGATCTAAAGATGATCTTGTGATAATCCATTGATAATAGACTCCGTTCTGTGTGTGATTGATCACAAGAGATTCAAGTAGTTGTGTGCAGGTGTTTATTGAAGATCTAAGAAGATTTGAAGACAAAGAAGATATGAAGATTTCTGACTTGGTTTTTATAATCTTTGGTGTGCACAATACTTGTTTGGTAAAAAGAGGATCCGACTATAATTGATTTATCTTTTTGGGTATTTTAATTGAATAGTTGAGGAAGATCGGCATCAATACGTTTCCTTGTGATTAAAGGTATTGATTGGCTTAATCTTAACGATTTCCCTTGGGTGATTAAACATAAGATAGATTTTGGAACCTGGCAAAGGAGTTTATGTTAAGATAAACAAGGGAATCTTTGCGCAACTCATATCACTTGGTTGAAGAGAGTTGATACCAAACAGATTTAGTGTTCCTTTACTGTTTGGAATATGAACCAAAGTAATTGGTCCAAGTACGTGACTTGTTTACAGGTTGGAGGCGTGGGAATACAGACGGAACTAGGTGCACTATAGTTTAGTTGCTTGGTCTCAACTATTCGAAGTTGGTTTATTTTGTATAGCGGCTTAATCCTGAGATTATCCAATTCTGGACTAGGTCCCGGGGTTTTTCTATATTTGCGGTTTCCTCGTTAACAAAATGTTGTTGTGTCATTTACTTTATATTTCCGCATTATAATTGTTTTATTATAATTAAAGTACATTGCACAAACATTAACTCATATTTACTTGATACGTGAATCCTATAGAGTTTGGTTAAGTTTGAACCTGTGTATCAAGTAAACACACTTTGTTGTCGTATTGTCTCGATCTCATATCTATAGACGATCACACAAAGTGTGAACCGATTTGTTGTATTGTATCGACTCAGTCGATAAACAATCACTTTCGGGGAAAAGACTTATAGGAAGGAAAAGTAATAGATTGAGGTATATTTGGGGTACCCTCGCCATTTCATGGACAAGGTCCCGGGGTTTTTCTGCATTTGCGGTTTCCTCGTTAACAAAATCTTGCTGTGTTATTTACTTTATATTTCCGCATTATAATTGTTTTATTATAATTAAAGTAAATTGCATAAACGTTAATTCCTATTTACTTGATACGTGAATCCTATTGAGTTTGGTTAAGTCCGAATCTTTGTATCAAGTAAACATACTTCGTTGTTGTATTGTCTCGATCTCGTATCCATAGACGATCACACGAAGTGTGAACCGATTAGATGCATTGTCTCGACTCAGTCCATAGACAATCACTTTTGGGGAAAGGACTTATAGGAAGGAAAAGTAATAGCTTGAGGTATAATTGGGTACCATCGCCTTTTTAATTGGACAACTTAATACCCACCACACTTGACAAGAATCTCTGGAGCAGAACCCTGGACGAAATGATTTGATTTCTTGTCCCTGGAGAAGAGATTGATTTTTATGGTCTGATTGTTCGTAAAATGATACATATAGTTTAACGGAAGAAAAATCTTTGGTTTCCATATCTTATCAGTAAAATATGTAGTCACTTTGGGATTCCTCCCTTTGGAACTTGTGTTGGTCGTCCTTCTCCCTTAATTCATACCGGCATCAACAAGATGAAGAAACCTGTTAATCCTGAAGTTGCCATTCTTCAACAAAGAATTGGCTGCATGCAAAAGCAATTGTCCTATACCATAACAACTTATTATACTTGGTTGAACCAATATACAAGATTGTTGAGGACTTCTATCGCAATCATGCATAGATGGTTTCTTTATTATGTTTTATATGCTATGTGTGTTATAAGTTACTTATGTTGAACTACGCTGGAACTGTTATTTATTTAACGATTGTAATAGCTTAGATGATATTTTAGACTTGAACGATTTTATCCTTCAATTAAATTGCTAAATGTGTCAACTTTATAGAAGTTCAACTAGAACATTGCTAGGATTATTCTCAAATTTTCTTGCAGATGGTTTCATGTACTAGAAAACTTCTTGTGATAATTTATTCTTCCATTCAAGAAGGATAACTTGGGTTTGGTATAGCAAATATTGTGATTTCACAAGCTATTTCCAACGATTTTCATCTTGCATTTTTTTAGATTTTTTTATTTAAATTATTATAGAGTTTTTAGAAGATGAACTTGCATTATGTAATCATTATTGGTTTAATATATTGCAAAGTATTATGAGATATGTGTCCTTTACTTTTTGTAAATTGAACTGATATCTCATATATACTCAAAAGTTAAATCTATTAAGTTTTATAAACTGAAAATAGAACAAGCTTTGTGAGATTTTTTCGCAATATTGATCTACTCGTGATCACACTTTTGTAAAAGTACTGCATTATTCACTCCGTAAGATATTCTTATGTTGAGTCGTACCGATTAAAATTATCACCTTGTTCGTAACTGGTGTTGAGATTATTTTATGTCGATGTTTAGGATACAAATCCATGTAATTTGTTAATGTCCGACAAAATCCTTCTGAAGAAGCGGGGGTCTGACAACCACACCCAATATTTTGTTCGGCAATCTGTATGGACTAACTCCAATATAATTCCAAGAGAATCAACTAGACGGTCAGACTCAATTAAGGAAATATATCCAAGAGTTATATATCTGTTTCTCAATGTAATCAACAAATCAAACAAATAGAATCCGTGAGCCTGATTATTATGAGAAACAACTTGAACATTACCAAAGACCAATGTTCAAGTGTCAATCAATTTAAATCAACAACCAAAGGTTGGATTTACCAATTGATTGAACTACGCACAACCTGTGATATTTCAATTATATATAAAAATTTAATACACAAAAGAAATAACACGGACACCAGAAGTTTTGTGAACGAGGAAACTGCAAATACAGAAAACCCCTGGGACCTAGTCCCGATTTCAATATCATACTGTATTAAGCCGCTACAGACACTAGCCTACTACAAGTTAACTTCGGACTGGAATGTAGTTGAGCCCTAACCAAGTCTCACACCGATGAAGATACAGTCGCATTCCTTACATCTCTAAATACCAGCAGGACTCTACGCACTTAATTCCTTTAGCTGATCTCACCTAAAACTAAGATTTGCTACGACCCAAAGTCGAAGACTTTATAAACAAATATGTCTCCCACTGAAAAGTCTATTCTGATAGATAAATCTGTCTCCCAAAGATATACCTATAATTTTTTTTTTCGTCTTTTGATAAATCAAGGTGAACAGGAACCAATTATAATATGGTCTTATATTCCCGAAGAACAGCCTAGAAATATCAATCACCTTACAATAACTTAACTATATGGTAGTAGAACAAGTTATTGTGGAATCACAAAGAATGAGACGAAGAGCTTTGGGATTACTTTTTATATCTTACCTATCGGAGATAAATCTCGAGCAAATCTTAGAGAAGATAGTACTCAATACGATATAACAATATCAGAACACACAATTACAGAGAGAATAGTTGGGTCTGGCTTCAGAATCCTAATGAAGTCTTTAAGTCGTTAACCTATAATGGTTTTAGGAAAAACCTAGGTTAAAGGAGAATCGACTCTAGTCACAACTAGTATAACACATGAGGTGTGGGGATTAGGTTTACCAGTTGCTAGAGTTCTCCCTTATATAGTCTTCAAATTAGGGTTTGATAGCTTTGAAACGAAGCAATCAATATTCACCGTTTGATGAAATCTTGATTTAAGATTCAAGCTAAGTTTGCTTAAAACCAAAGCAACATCTCTCCACCGTTATATGGTATTAACTTGTTACACACAAATGAAATATACCTTCATTTAGATATGGGTAACCGTACCTATATTGATTTGGCTCAATAACAGTTAACCGAAGTTAGCCATATGAACACTTTTGTATTAACTACATTCATTTAACACTTCTAGATCAAATAATAATCAAATAAATCTAATTATGTTTCTCATAGAGTTGTTCAATTGTTTATATTCTCATAGAAGTATACAAGACACAGTTGAAACAAAATCAGATTGATTCAAAAAAATCAGTTCATGAACATTTTAGCCACTGTTTGCAAAGATTGCATTCCTTAATTTATAAATGTATTTTTTCATGAGTATGAAATCATACTTAGCCGATTTTAGAACTTAAACCAACTCAGTTTGCAAACGGGTACGCAAACTAGAGTTCCGGACTTTGGTCACGTCCGACAGTTCGCAAACGGGTATGCATACTGTCGTACCAGACCTATCTCAGGTAAAAACCATTCGCGTACTGGTACACAAACTTGGTTCCTGGACTTTCAAAGTTAAACTCGTTGGCATACTGGTAGACAAACTTGGTTCCCGGACCTGAATCATATTACAACAGTTTGCGTACTGGTATGCATACCGTATTATATCCAAAAAATGGTTATTTGTTCTAAACTCCCATTTAAATCATTGAAACATCCTTAGAAGACGACAATAGCTGTCTCACACAAATTATATTATAAGTAATTTTCAAGTGATCGAATGATCAGTATGAAACATTCCGAGTCTACATCAAATGATTGTCTCACATAGATCATGTAAGATGTTTCAAGGCAATTTTCACATGATTATCTTTTGACTCATTATTTAGTTTCCAACAAATAAATTTTTTCCAACTAAACTCGTCAAGAACAATGATGAACGTAGTTAAAGCAAAAATCTTTCCAACACATATTTCGAGAAAGATATAAACGAGTTAAACTCAGCTCTAAATATCAAATATGTATAATGTAAAAGTCGATATAGCTATACGACTTAGTCTCATTGGGAGATAAAATAGAATAAACTTCTGAGTGGTAGATAAGTTTTAGTCTCCACATATGTTTTGTTGATGAAGTTCCTCTAAGCTCTCCTCAATAGATCTTCGTATTCAATCGATGAACGTCGTGAAGTCTAAAGCTTAACTACACATTTTATCCTAATCCGTGACATAACTATAAGTAGAATAGAAATCAAGACTTATAGTTTTGATCACCTAAACTTGACAAACAAGCTTGAGATAGAAACACTTGCAAGTTCGAACGAGCAGTGCTCTAATAACTTCTTTTTCATGTTGTTTTCTTGGTAATGACAAAGTAAGGTTACTCATGTTGTTCTCTTGGTAATGACATCAAATGGGGGAGAGTTCTTAAATGAGCTTGTGATTAACTACTATATCCGATGTGTGGCAGTGAAATTTACAGGGGATGCTTGTATCTTAAATCTCCAAGATGAGACACTAAGTATTTATACTATGTGATATCGTCTAAATAAAAGTTGATATGTATATCCTTTAAGTCTTGAATTTTTTTTTGTTTGAATTCATTATGATCCCATAGTTTTCGTACCTTTGCCAATTTTTATTGACAAAAAAGGGGAGAATTAATTAGTAGTTTCGCAATATATACATATGGTTTACAGATCATTATGTAAGGGGGGACTGAATCAACATTTATAGGTTTTTACCTATTATGCAAAATATGTAAGCATTGGTTAAGGGGGAAAACATATCACCATAGTATTACTTCGAAGTTGTGATAGAATTGAACTTTGGAGAAGATAATAATATTATGTTTCTATATAACGGCGATTGAAAATATCTTTTCGAAGTTGTTATCTCTACGGATCTTCAACAATAAAGAAGCTGAGTTGAACACATTCAGAATCATTGCAGCTTAAAGTAACGAAGAATTCAAGAAGTTGAAGACCCAAGAAAATCAAGCATGGTGGATTGAAGTTTTGAAGCTTTATTTTTTAATCCATATGTATTGATAGTTTTGTCACTAAAATTGACAAAGGGGGAGATTGTTAGAGTATTGCTCGGTCGAACTAACAAGTGTTGTTATTTCAAGATTGTTGTCAAGACTATATCTTGATTTCAAGTCTAAATTTAGACAGTCTCAGATTAGGATAGAAGTGTGTACTTGAGAATCGGACATCACTGCGCGATACCGTTTGAAGGTGAAGTTCAACAGGAGATATGGAGAACTTCATCAACAAAAGGTAAGTGAAGAACGAACCAACTATTTCTCAAGTTTTCACCTTTATATCTATGAGACATTTTCGCGTGACTAAATTAGACAGTATATGCATAACATAAATTTTGAGTCAAGTTTATCTTGAATATCGTTCTCGAAAGTTAAGAACATTTTTTCATACTTGATGAATTTGGTGAAAAACAATTTATTTCTTATGACCTAATTATGATTCAAGATTTAATCATTTGAAAATAACCTGGAATAGTGATATGTGTCATTGATATTATTCAGGAATGTTTCGAATTGATTATTAGAGAGATATATAACAACTATAAATATGGATACAAGATAGTATGCATAGTTCACATACTAGGAGAACTGTTATAAGTACAGAGATGCAGTACACATACCCAGTACAGTACCAACATTGCTATAGTTCGGTGGTGACTTTTTGGTACTCACATCCGGTATCCATACCATAAAAAGTCTGTGAAATCATGAACCAGGAAAGGTACGCATACCTAGTATGCAAACAGGAAAAGATCTGTTTGTTTCAAAACCAAATAAGGCACCATAAAAGATCTATGAGTTCCTGAACTCGTTTTTGTCTTTAGTGTACACATACCTGGTATACATACTATGATAAGAATATTCACGAACAAGTATAACGTACCTGGTACATGTACTTATCCTATCGAATATTTTCATATGCATCAGAATTATTTCTATGAGATAATCGACATTTGAATAACTCTATAAAAACACTATCTAGACATGATCAATCACATTTGTGACTCAAGAATAAAGTCTTAAGTGTTATATGAAAATGGTTAAGCTAATTGTTCAAGTGGCTAGTATTGGCTAAGCGTACATGAATAAGTCTTTGTACACGGTTCGATTATGGTTCATCCTAACCAGAGTGTATATTCTGCTATGTTAGTATCAAGTCAAGTTTTTCATCTAACGGTGATTATTGATTGCTTGATTCCAAATCTACCTTAGCTTTAATCCAAAGTAACCTTGATCTTGAAAGTCTATATAAGGAGAACCTCAAATAACTGGGATCTTTGAATCTGTGAAACTATTCTTGTGTGTCCTAGTTGTAAAATAGAGTCGTCCTCTCCTTAAAACCCTTTTAGGGTTTAGCGACTAAAAAGAATTCACCTAGGGATTCATGAAGCTAGGTCCAACTATCTTTATCTTGATAGTTCGTGTATCCTGATCTTATTTTGATTGTCGAGCTTTCTCCAATAAACAAGATAGATAGAAATTGCAAAGTTCTTTGTCTCATACTTTATGATTGCACAAGTTTATACTTGTGAAGTGAATAATAATCTAGGATTCTATTCGGGAGTCATAAGACCATATTTTGAGGTTTGCTAGACTTTGTCTATTATATTCGATTGCCTACCTCACCTTGATCTTTGATCATAATGGAAATAACATATAGGCTTATTTGTGGGCAGATTGGTTTAAACTCTTTAATTAAGTTGATGCAACTCTTAGGCTGTAAATGACGTCAGCTAAGGGAAATAATTGCGCAGATTCCTGTTGAGATTCAAGAGGTGCAAGAAGATCGACTGTAACTGAATTATTATGACGGTTTTATTCGGTCTCAACTATATTCCAGTCCAAATTTCTGATAGTAGGCTAGTTTCTGTAGCAGCTTAATAAAGTTTGGTGTTCAAGTATGGACTAGGTCCCAGGGTTTTTCAGCATTTGCGGTTTCCTCGTTAACAAAATTTTCTGGTGTCTGTATTATTTCTTTTCCCCATTGTATTGTTTATCTTTATAATTGAAATATCACAGGTTGTACGTTATAATCAATTCAAGTAGATAAGTCCATTGCAATTGTTGGATACGACTTGATTGATTCTTGGATATTGATCTTTGGAATCGTCCAAGTACTCTTACGGTATAATCAGATTCATAGACTAGTTTTTATAACATTCTGATTGTGAGAGAAAGAGATATAAAGTCTTCATATCTTTCCTGATTGAGATTCATTAAGTTGAACTCTCGAAACTATATTTGAGTTTAGTCCATACAGGTTGCCTAAGAAAAAGTTGGTGGTGTATTTTGGTTCCCCCATGTTTTCAACAACTCATAAGTTTCTCCGGTGTATTTTTCTCTATCCATGGTTTATGACGAGAATTATCCTCTAAGTAGTTTCTTAGCATCCATATCTTCAAATTATGTTTCCTTACCAGAATGTTCACAATTCTTCACATCCACTAGATCATTTTTGTCTTGTACATTTTCTTGCAATGATTTGTCTGTATTGATTAGTAAGAATGGAGTTGAATCATACATTACAACTTTGTCATCCAGATGTAAAGTTTCCAAATGGTTCTTGCTGAGGGAAAAATCATGAACTTGTTTATATCCTCATTTATAAATGATTTTTTTCCATCCTTGTACAATTTTATTATGTAACTTGAAATTGAGGCAAAGCCTAACAAGAGAGCTAGAGGAAATACGTTCCTCACTAGTTGCACCAGAAGGATATACCTTTATAATAACATTCTCACATATTGCAATAGGTTGGCTAGAGGATTAACATATTCACTATCTTACCCACAACACTCACCACCTCCCTAATTTTCCTTGAGACTCTATAGTCTCCACATTATCATTGTTACCCTTGTTTACTTTAAACATCCAAACTTTATTCATACTAGATTGTAAAACAAGAAATCCTTGATATGATCAACTAGGATAAAAATCTACAAGGTCAACCTAGTATGTACTTGAACCTTGATGATCAAATTCAATTAAGGAAAAGTCTTGTATGATCAATATTCCAAGTCCAAATACAACAAGAACAAGTCTTTTAGATATTTATTCTCAAGTTAAAAACTACCTAGGTTGATAAAGGTATTACTTGTGATATCTTAATAATAATTATATAGATAAAAAAGTATAATATGGAAAATAAATAACACAAGACAACCGAAATTTTCTTAAAGAGAAAACTTGCAATCTGGCACTAAAACTCCAAGATCTCGTCTAGTTTGAAAAATGGATTGTATTAATTCACAACAAACCCTACTATATACTGGACTTCATTCGTACTCCTTACATCTCTTAGATCTCACAAGACCGTACGCACTTTATCCCTCTACATGACGTCCTTTAAAGTCCTGAGAGTTGCTCTAGTTGAAGTGAAGACTTGTGCTACCATGCCTCTAACATGAAACCTATTTGATTTACTTTAGATATGTTTCAATCAAGGTAATGGAAATCTATTTGCATTTAGGGATATTTCAAGTCAAAAAAATATCAAGTAAATCTCAACGATTAGGATAACTTATTCCCTTCAAAAGTTATGTGGAGATGCCTAATTGATTCTACCATGTAAAAAATATACAACAAGTTTAGAGATTAATCACATGGAACTACAAAGTCATAGAAGAAAACTCTTTGTAATTTCTACGAATATTATTCCTTAATTGAAAGTTCTTATATTTGATAATTAATCAAGAACCATCATATGCGAGGGGTTCTTGGGGATGACGATTATTTGGTTAGAATATATTCCAATTTCCAATCCAAATTTTCTTCAGTAAAAGCATTAAAAGAACTAAAACAGAGAACAAAACCTAAAGGGATGATGAAACAAAATAATTTGGATTTTCATAATGCAACCAGAAAATGTAAGACGAACTAACAAAGTTATGAAAGTGATATGAACTAGCTAAAACATAAACAACTGCATAGAACTAACATTTTGAATTTCCTTTAAAAAAAAATAAACACTGCCATATCTAACTGATTTAGATAATTAATATACTTCCACCAGAAGTAAAGAGTGTGATAGTGCATCGATGTAATGGCTTCGATGGATTCAAAAGGTAAATGTACCTATACATTTTCTCGTTGCACCTGAACAAAGGTCGATAAAAGAAGGTTTATTTTAATACTAACATATTATTGGATTCTTAGTCGCATATAAATTGATAAAAGAAATGTAACAAGAAAGTACATAGAAAACACCTAGGTATATTCAGTTGTCATATCATTTGAAGTCTCGACCAAATCTCCATCTTCAGGAAATATATGTTCATCGATTTCTTCATTATCACCATGAGGTACACTGTTTGAATCATTCTCAACCATTGTCTCATCTAATCTTTCATTAAGATCCCACAATATAATACTATCTCTTTCCTTCATCTAATTACTAGTCTGCAATGTAGTACACAACAAGTATTATGATATCGACCAAAATTGTGATACAATATATTGCAGTAGAGCTATGTTTACAACAATTAAAAATATTGAAACTTGTACGAACAAAATTACATAAAAATGACAAATACATTATAAACATATTCAATTTCAATTTTTGAAAGAAACAAAAAAATCCAACGCTTAGGAACAACAAACCCTTCTTAGAAAGGATAAACCTTATATTAACTTCAATTTTAGTCACACATTTTCTTATCTTTCAACTTACATGTTTAATCAAGTTTTAATAAGAAACAAAAATAATTAATCAATCATAAATGTTGATTTTCTTTTCCATCTTCTTCTTTCTTCTTTGGTTTGGTTCAAGTATTAGAAAGAAGCACTCTAATATCAACTTTCTATGAGAGATAAATAAATAATGACCGACTTTCAAAGCGATGATATCCTCCCCTGACATGTAAACTCTTATTGGGGTTGACGAATCACAGTTTCTGTATGCTGTATGGTTGACTTGGATGACGTAGTCTAACTTAGCATTATAATTGAAGACTGCAAAGAAAAAGAAAAAAGAAAGAAAAAGTTTTGCTTAGCACAACTATTCATGTATTATTATAAAAGTAAAGAAAGATATAGAATTACTATAGACCAACCTATATGATATCCTATAACAAATGTCTTAGATGCAGCCCAAGACTTGTAGATATCTTCACTAGGTCCTTGAAAAGCCCATCCATGATCATCTCCAACATTATAAAGTTCCCCTTTCGAAGATGAAACCGCAACTAAAACTAAGAATAACAGATGTTCAGGGGCCATAACTATAAAAAACAAACAAACTTAGATCATAAAAGTTTGTGATAGACTATGAAAATCATAATATTCTTAATGCGAACACCACAGTAATGAGTGAACGAAGAAAAAAAATATATGGGAAATTGTATTTAACAAGTTAACAGATGAGTTTGAAGAAAAGCGTAACATGAAAATTTTCAAGAACAACTTGGAGATGATGATCAATATGAAGATGACGAAGTAGATTACTTAGGATAGTTAATGTATTAGCTTTACTTTTAGTCGACTTTAAAATGTAATAGTTTTAGTTATTTTAACTCATGTAATTTTGAATGAAGTGGTAGTTTTCCATTTCTTGAATTTTCAATTACATCAAAAAACTTACAAATACAAAATACCATAATTAACCCACATAACATGATTTTAAACTAACATCCATACAGGGTATGAGAAATCTTTAACCAGAAAGATCTATGTCATTGCAATCAAGACTACCTTATCCTAGCTTTGTTTTAGTATTTCTCTAACATTAGCCTCAGTTGGTTTTCATACATATGTTGGGCTAAAATGATCAATCATTGTTTCTCGATACAATGAAGGATAATTGTATGAAGTTATTACGAAAGTTTTCATTGTTAGAATTCGCTTGACTCCCGTAACCCAAAATCTTTAGGGACGAACTAACCTTTCGTTCTGAACTATGACATCTAGTACTTGGTGCATCAAACTGATAATTAAATTGAGGTTCTATCGGGGAAATCTCGTTATTAATATTTATCACCAAGTATCTGATATGCAGAACTGACGTTGTAAATCTTGGTCAGAGTACATACAATATAATCATGCATCAGCTTCTCGTGTAACTCATCCCTTCCTCGATACGTACGTTTTCTTGTGAATACTTTTTTTGGCTCTAGAGATCTAAATATCTTCCGTGAATGTACCACCGTCATAATATCAGTTAGTTCTCTATCTTTATCTGACTTATCATCTATTGTCGCAACATCTAAACATGTATTTATTTTTGTGATTTAAATCAATTTATATGAATATGCGTCATTTCATCAGAAGAATCCATTAATTATGAAACTAAAAATAAGCAAATTGAGGACAAAAGTGGAAAAATAGGTAGATAATGTAAAATGTATGAAGATTTAGGCGTGAATAAATTGAATGCACTAGAGTGAATATATAGGGTGGAATTAGGGGGCAAATAGTCGTTAGAAAAATAAAAGTTAACGATAGAATTTCCACCGAGCGACATAGACTCAACAACCAACGCTCAACTCTTTATTGCTAGGATATAGTCTCCACCGTTCGATTGAGACTCAGTTGCTAAACGTTTTTCCCATAACGACGCGACGAGTTTACCGAACCACCTGAAATGGCGAATGGGGAAATATGCCCTTGTGCATAGGAGCCGGCCTTGAAATACCCATATTGCTACCTAGCCTCCGACGCAATAACACCCACCGGACGACCAATCCCTCAAAACATCTCTATAAGCAAACTCATCCATACAAATCCTAACAAAAATTTGTCTTTCAAAATCACAATTCCACCAAAATCATTGACCACAAATAACAAAAATTCATTATCACCATATCAGACCCTACATCATAACGTTCACAAAACTGATTTTCAAAAATATACACTATATACATTTCACTAATCTCAATTAATCATCACCATAATTATACTCATAATTAAGGGAATTTAATCAAAAGTCAAAACCAAATATAGAAGAAAGAATTCTTGTTCCTAGCTACCAAACCTACACTTTTGAAACCGGCTAAGTAGGTAATCCCCAGCCGTTGAGCATTTCGAAAAATATCAACGGTTTAAAACAACTCTGTTTTTCAAATAACCAATCACCACCGTTGATTGAATTATCAACGTGTTGGAGATTTATAAGCATAGGGTTTGAACGTTTGAGACCGCCCCTTTTATGTTTTGAAATTTCTCAGACCGTTTCTTTCTCTCTCTCTAAAAGCCTCCCCTTTCTCTCATTTTCCTCTTTCTGGGTTTGAATTTGGGTTGTAGGTTTTAAGATCAGATTTAGGATTCTTAAGATCTGCAATGTGCAGTGGTCTGATTGGGGTTTATTCATCGGTTTTGGGGTTGTTACGATTCGATTGTTACTGTGCACATCTTAAAACGGTAGGGTATTTTTTTTTTTTGAATTTGGATTGGGAAATTTGAGTAATTTGTTGGTGGGTTTTAGTTTAGATTTGTGGGTTTTGAAACTTTTAGGGTGAATTTGGTGATTTGAAGTTGAAATTTTTGAAAATCTGATGGGGAAATGTGGTTTCTAGGGCGTAATTTGATGATGTTGTTAGATGGGTATGGATTTGATTCAGTTGCTTAGGTTGAGTTTAGTGGATTTGGTTGGTCGGTTTTGACTTGATTAGTCAACTAATTTTGCAGATTAGGTTTGAATTTGATGGTGTTATGTGAGTGTGAATGTTTTTAGGTTTTGGGGCAATTTTTATTGATGGATCGGCTTGATTTTGGTTTAAATTTGATGTTTGAGCTATGGAGTTTAGCTGGTTATGTTTAGATTAAGTAGAGATTTAACTGTGAACTTGATTTGCTGAAATTCATAATGATATCACTCTATACCTAGCATGTAAAACCCTTGTCTGAAAGGGGTTTATTAGCTAGCTCAAAATTAGGTTGAAAAGGTACAGATTTGAACTAGATTTAGTGTATATGCCATCTTTTAAGAGTAATTACTAGTATAAAAATGCAGTGAATTTTGAAAGTACAGTATGCTTCAGTTTCTAGTGTTGATGTTTGTCTATTTGTCTCTGATCTTCATTTTGTCACTTCTTGGTTACTCTTGTAGCTACGAGAAGCTTTACTTACAGTTTACGGAGGCTGATAATGATCCGGGGACCATATTCTCACGAAAGTTATCAGCGCGTGGGAATCGGGACACGCATTTTTTTCTGCCAATTTAACATCAATGGAAAGCGATAGAAATCTGGGGGACGGGGGAGCTGAAGTTCAAGTTGCAGCTCCATCAGACGGGGCTAATCAGAATGGGTTACAAAGAACACGAACTTCGCATGGGTAAGAATAGTTCCCTGTCCATCTATGTCACTGCATTCCGTAGGAATAAGGCACCTTTCATGTGTGAAATTGACAAATTGTATCTCATGTGGTGTTTTTTAGGAGGACAAGCGGCCCTACAAGACGTTCTACGAAAGGTCAATGGACAGCTGAAGAGGTAATTTTATGACACAAAATTAATATTTATTTTTCATTGTGGATAGTATGACTAGCTTGTGTCCATGCCACTCAAATAACTGAAAAAAAATCTGTATTTGGGTGCTAAGGCAAAAAACTGAACTATTCTATGGGTATTTTGTTTATTTATGAAAATGAAAATGAAGAGCATAAAAGTGACAAAACATATATGATTCCTGTACATGGTTAAGACTATAGATTCTTAGGCTCAGGGAGAGTAGACCCCATATTCAGACAGGTAATCAGCATTACATTGATCCTGGTGTTGCACTTTGTCAGCACAGACCATCCAGTGCTAAAATCTCCATCAATCATGTAGTGAAATACACATGCATATTTGTAACCTGATCTATGCTTGTTCTGTAAAGTCGTATTTATCTGGTTCAGTAAAATAAATAAATACTGGTTTTTCTTTTCCACTTCACTTTGCATGATTTTCCATTAGGAGTTAATTATTTTGTCTGGATCTGTTAACAATGTGGCATTTGGTTATCATATACAGGATACAATTCTATGCCGAGCTGTTCAGCGTTTTAAGGGGCGAAATTGGAAAAAGATTGGTACTGCTTTTGACTTTATATTCATCTCTGTACGATATACTGGAACTGAGTACAAATTGCTCTAATGGCATTATATAGCAAACATTTGCTTGGGTAAACATTAAGATTAGGAGGACCAGCATCTTATATTCTTTGGCTAAAGGGTTCCTGTTATTTAATCATCATTGTTTTGCATAGCATTCTGAGACCTTGGAAAAGCTTGGTGAAAAGGCTCTCCTATAATCTTCCTTCTTTTTCCACTCCAAACTAGCCTTTTTAATTTTCTTCCTACATCATATTTATTGCTCCTCTATGAATTCTGACCATTCATATCTCGGACTCCTTTCCTAAAGTTTCTTGGTCTCCCCTATGCGTGAGTGAACTGTCCTTTAATAGACAGTGACCTATTTCTTCTAATGCTTCATGTACTTTTGTGATTTTTCACATTGTCATATGACATTATTGTTGTGACTATGCAGCTGAATGTTTTAAGGATCGAACAGATGTACAGTGCCTACATCGGTGGCAGAAGGTTTTGAATCCAGAGCTTGTTAAAGGTCCATGGTCGAAAGAGGTGAATGATTCTGGATGTTGGTTTTTGTGCTGCTATTATTTGCTTTCATGTATGAACTTTGTTCTTATATTATATATTTACAGGAGGATGAGGTAATAGTTGAGTTGGTTAAAAAACATGGGGCAAAGAAATGGTCCACTATTGCACAAGCTTTGCCTGGTCGCATAGGAAAGCAGTGCCGGGAAAGGTATAACTCCAATAGAATATCAAAACTTAGTATCGGTTCCTATTCCTTGGAAGAGTTTTACTCTAAAATGATTCTAGCATTGTACTTTCAGACTTCCGTAAGTATATACTGTTTTGACTTTTATTAGACTGTTTTGCACCTTGACGTGCAAGTTTCAACTCAAAAACTAAATTTTGACCAGCTTTTCGGCTCATGGGTTACGTGACACTGAATGCTTCTTCTGTTACTGCGTTTGATATACCCTGGCTTGCTCTTCCGAACTAGGTTTTAATAGTTCTGATTGCCCCACCTTCATCAGTAGGTGATATACTAATTACAACAGTAACTCGTTGCCGATTTAAGATGAAGGTCTACTGTTTTTGTTTGTTTGTACTGGACAATTTTTTTCTTGTGTGTTTTTCCGTTTTACATTTCCTTTGGGTTTTAGGTGGCATAATCATCTCAATCCAAATATTAACAAAGAGGCATGGACTCAGGAGGAGGAGGTGGCCTTGATTCACGCTCATCAAATTTATGGGAACAAATGGGCCGAGTTAACAAAGTTCTTACCGGGAAGGTATGTTTTTAGCTGTCACTGAAGAAACGTTATCAGATTAGTTTTTTGTATGCTATCCATTGCGTTTGTGCTCTCTTTTTATTCACTTTCATCATTTTCCTTTTTGCACATTTTAAGTTCTTCTATTAGTTTTCCGCTAATCTGATTATTGAATTATTTTCTGCTTTTGCGTTCTCAGGACAGATAACATGATAAAAAATCATTGGAACAGTTCTGTGAAAAAGAAACTAGATTCTTACTTGGCATCAGGTCTTCTAGCTCAGTTTCAGGGTCTGCCTCATGTGGGCAACCTAAACCAGTATCCCCCTTCTTCTTCGAGAGCACAAAATAGTGGCAGAGATGATAGTTGTCTGAAAGATGGGTCGGAAATGGAAGAGGTATCAGAATGTAGTCAACCTTCAACTGCTCATGCGTGCTCCCAAGCTGACAATAACATGGATAATAGCTATATTCCAGTACATTCACGGGATGACTTTAGATTGACTGAAGAGTTTGATCACAGAGAATTGCAAACTTCAAATCCGTCATGTTCCCAGCAGTATTATACCACTTTAGAAGAAGTTGCCTGTGCTGGCCGAGAAATACCTTGTGGTCAGGCTACATCTGTTAAGTCCCCTGAGCATAATTTTATTTGTCACTCTGGGAATTCTGATTATATTCTACAGGAGCCCTCAATTTTTTTTGAACCATCTAGACATTGTACAACGGGGGCTAAAGAAAACCTTGAAACAGGGTCATTGATGTCAGGAGGAAGTTCTATGGAGCATAATGTGGTTAGGGCTGATAACCAGGAGCAGGCATCTATGTCTCAAACTGACCATTCTGGTGTTTTCAACTCAGAAGAAGGGACAAATGGATGTTTTTCTTCGGTAAATGGACACTCCAATGCAATGATTCGCCGATCTGATAGTCAAAGCTCTGAAACTGTTAGAAGTTTAGCTCCACAACCGTATTATCCACTAAGCTCCTCTGATATGTTATCAACATACTGCGGTGAACCTTTAATGAATTACTCAAGTCTGCTTTGTGCTGGTGAAGGAATGGTCAGTTTTGGTAACAAATGTAGTGGAATGAGAGACATGCCAAGTGGAATTCAGGACCCTGAGGCCTTTACGAGCTCCTGTGATGGGTTCATCTATCCTGAGGCTGGTTGTAGTAACTCTCCCTGTGATGATGATATAGAGAAAGATTGCCTGCCTTTGAACCCCAACTGGGTTAAAGATGCTTCAAAACCAGTTCCTGTTGATATATTTGCTTCATTGAACCTAGATGGTGTCGAAACTCATGCAAGCGTGGATAAAGGCAGAAAACATGATGTTGAAGATCCGGATCAGGGGACTTTATTCTACGAACCACCTCGCTTTCCAAGCCTGGATCTTCCATTTCTTAGCTGTGATCTGATACAATCAGGGGGCGACTTACAACAAGCGTACAGCCCCCTTGGTATCCGCCAACATACAATGTCCTCCATGAACTGCTACTCCCCGTACAGACTATTCGATTCACCATCTCGAGATGATAGTCCTGATGGGGTTTTGAAGAGTGCTGCAAAAAGCTTTCAAGGCACACCTTCCATTCTGAAGAAACGTCCGCGAGAATTCTTTTCACCTTTACAGAATAGAAAATGTGGGAAAAAACATGATGGGAAAATGAACAGCAGTGAATCTCCTGGTCTAGATGTTGTTTATGATGAAAATATAGTGGGCAACATTACGTTATCTGCTATCAAGAGTGTTCTCTTTTCTCCACCAAATAACCATAAAAATCATCTGGGTGTCTCCACTTCTGACAAAGAAAATGTGGATCATGGTGGGATCTCTTCTTCAGATGGTAGGAGTTTGGAGAATGTGTCTGAAGCAGGGCCTAGAAGAAATCAAGAGGCTGATGGACTTGTTGCTACAGATACGATGGATCTTGGTGACACCACCGAAATGGTAACTTCACTTATCCTTGTGTAATATTTGTAGTAGTGCGAACAGGCCTTTATGATGATGATCTCGTTTTTCTCTTCCTTATTGGCCCTTTCTGTGATTCACAGTCACTAGCATTACCTTAATTTCAGCAGTTAAAATTGTATGCATGAGTCATTGTGGTTCTTTATACTTTTTGTCTGAGTACTGAATTGGATCCAATCAATCTTTTTTCTAACTTATTGACTGAGGGCTTTTGCTCACCCTTGAATTATCAAGTGATATTAAACTTCAAGGCATTCTCATCTCCCAGGTGCAACAGCCCAGCAGAGTCCTTGTTGAGCATAACATAAATGATCGTGTTTTCTTTTCCCCTGACCGGGAAAGATATCCTACAAATAGAGTTCTCAATGCTCAGAGTCCAAAAGATCAACATTCCAGAAGCTTGGAGACATCATCAGCTCAAAATGCTCAAAGTGGTCGTTCAGAGTATTCATCTGTAAATGTATTTTTTTCTCCTACTTCAGAGAGGAGGAATGGAAGGCGTTTAGTTCCAGCAACGTCGGCACAGTGTTTTCCGTTATCGCTTCCGCTTGAAGTTGCAAGTAAGAATGCTGGGATTGATGGTGACACAGAGAATATCAGCTTGTAAGTATATGCTCTTGTGGGCTTGGATTAATATTACTGTTACTGACATGTTTACTTTTCATTGAGGTTATGTGGTTCTTGGTAACATCATGTTTATATTACTGATAGCCTTTGCTTTGCCTCATCTAATTCGCATATCTTGATTGTAGGTTTGGTGGGACACCTTCTATCAAGAAAGGGTTTGAATCTCCTTCGGCATGGAAGTCCCCTTGGTTTATGAACTCCTTCTTGCCTGGTCCAAGAGTTGATACAGACATAACAATTGAGGTACCACATTATTTTTTTGCTTAATGAAGTTACTTCTAGGATTGCGTTATCATACATCTGTTCACTCAGCTAATCTGTCACTGTAATCTGTTTAACATATGCAACTGAGAATAGCTGCTACCCTTTAACTAAATCTGTACTATTTAATCATCTAGACATTTTTCCAATCTGGAAACTTCTTCACATCTACTGTAGCTTTCAGTAATCTTGTTCTTCACTTCCTACACACAGCATTCAAGATTGAGATAATTCGATTTATTACTAGGACGCCCTATAACGTCATCCGCTGAGTCACTTACCAATATGCTTGCAATGTGCAGGACATAGGGTATTTCATGAGCCCTGGAGAGAGAAGCTATGATGCACTTGGGTTAATGCAACAGTTGCGTGAGCAAACTGCAGCAGTAGTTGCAGAAGCCCATGAAGTTTTAGCAAGTGGTCAAAAAGATCCGCCTGATGGAAAACTTTGTGATCAGGAGAATTCAGGCAACGAGCTCTTGGTAAACATCCCTCTGGTTCCCAACTGATTCTTTACCTCCATTTCTTCATCTTCGTAAAACTAACTTTTTCTTCCTCCTCTTCAGACGGAGCGGCGTGTTCTTGATTTCAGTGAATGTGGCACACCTGGGAAGGGAACAGAGAACAGGAGGTCCGCGGGTGCGACTTCAGTAAGCTTCTCAAGTCCTTCTTCTTATTTGATGAAAGGTTGCAGGTAGTAGTAGTTAATAGTCATGTCAGCCAAATGGCTATGTGCCATTTTCTTATGTTACAAAATATATATACATACATGTTGTTTGCCTTTTAAGTATTTGTTCTCCATTTTTTCCTCTTTCTTTTGTGAAGTTCTTGTAACTTAACTGATTTAATCAGTTAAGAGTTGTAGAGAGTCAAGCTTAATCATGAAGTCCTTGTAATTGAGTCCCTGACTAGCAATGATTGTACTGATATTCATTTTTCTTCAACAATACAAATTGTTTTCTTATGTTGTTCCTCTTTTTTGTTGCATTTCACATTTACAATGTCAATTCTTGTACATCCTCTCAAACCTGCACTGCCAAATGACTGCAGTAATCCGGTTCATATAACTGCGGAACTCATCCGGAAACTAAGCCTGCTGAACTACCATGAAAGGAAGAAAGTTTTGCCACAGTTTCTTTGGGTTGACAATTTGTGTATTCTATTTTATTGGTCCATCTATCTATATTCATGAACTTGTTTTTTTTTAACATTCAAGACGGCCACAATAATTGATAGTTTAATCTGATAATATTTTCTAATTACTGGGAATCAATTTCAGTTCAACTGAGAATCAATTCTAATTCAACTGAGCCTATTCCAATGTACACATTTTCTTTGATTATTTCCTCCAAGTGTCTATTTTAAGAACTTGGCATTTTGGCAAGAACAATCAATTTTCCAGTGATTGAAAGAGAGACATAATAGGAAATCAGGGGTGAATTTTACTTACACCACCCCTGCAATGTGACCAAAATTTCTGATTTTAGGTGGCCATTTTTGTCCATTTGAGGGAGAGAAGAGAAGTGGTTAAAATTTCATTGTTATTCCCGGGCTTTTTGCAAACTTGACTTGTTAACATAAAACCTGAACCATTCAATGTTTTGAAACTCCAACAAAAATAAAAATCTCTTGTTTTCTCAAACATGCACCCCACGTTCATTTGACACCAGAATATAACCTACAAACTGAAATCAATAAACATTTTTTTTGATTCTCTTCAAAACCAATTCTTCATATCAAATTCTTTCATTTCTCAACTTGGGGTCTCTTCTTTTCTTTCTCAATCTCCCTCAAGAGTTGCATCCTGCATTGACATTGTGTTTAAGATTGTGTTTTCGTGTTTCGGAACATTACTAGTAAGAGTCATAATTCACTATAAGGTGTGTTGAGAAGATAGTAGTACCAATGGTTGTCAATCTAGTTCGAACTTACGATGGTCGTTCGAGTTCTTGAACAAGAAGATAATAACATTGAAAGATCAAGATTGCATAATAATAAAGCCATGTACGAACCTAATACAGGACGAAGAAAATCACACAGTTTGATTTTAGATAATGTAACTGGTGGTTCTCCAGTAGAGGAGAAGGTTTCATCAAGAAGTCATGGATCAAATGTTCCGAGTTCGTTAGAGAATCAGCAAATCGGTTCAGTATTCAACAAGGAAAGAGGGCCAAAATCACGGTTGGGCAATGGAGGTGGTTTACCATTGGCAAGGGACAAAAATTCTGGTAATATATCTGCATTTGTCTCTTTGAAACCGTCTTTCGACAATTTAGTATTCATTTTTTATATTTTCTCTTCTTTTACCCTTTGGATGGCTTGATAACACGTTGCGTAGAACATGTCAAGCTAAAGAAATTGTATAGAATTTGATGTTAAATTGTTCAATTTTGTTGGGTTGGATTCAGATATTGAAATGATGAAAGAAAGGTTTGCAAAGTTGCTGTTAGGTGAAGATATGTCAGGTGGAGGAAAAGGAGTTTCTTCAGCTTTGGCGCTTTCGAACGCCATTACTAACTTGGCAGGTATGTATGATGCATCTCAGTTTCTCTTTTAATCCATGGATCTTGTGCCTCTTGCCCCAAATTATACGATAACCGGTTTTCATATAGCGGTATAGTCCATTTTGCTTGATATGCTAATACCTGCTTGTTTTTTCAACCAATTGCAGCATCTGTTTTCGGTGAGCAGTCACGTCTAGAGCCGATGTCAGTTGAAAGAAAGGCAAGGTGGAGAAAAGAAATCGATTGGTTGTTATCTGTGACTGATCATATCGTAGAATTCGTGCCTTCTCAACAGAAATCTAAAGACGGAGTTAACATGGAGGTAAAATCTTCCCTCTCTCTGTCTCCCTCTCATTAAAATTTGTGTGCTGCCATCATCTTAATGCTTGACTGTTCATCACTTTACAGATTATGACAACTTGTCAACGCAAGGATCTCCTCATGAACATCCCGGCCCTGCGCAAGCTGGATGCCATGCTCATTGTAAGAACCCTATCTCTATCTGGAAGTCTTCAGTGCATTGGACCTGGATTTTGCATTACTAATGTCTTTGTACTGAACAGGATCATTTAGAGAACTTCAAGGACCAGAATGAATTCTATTATGTATCAAAAGATGCTAAAGATGCCGAAAAGAGGAATGATGACAAATGGTGGCTACCCACTCCTAAAGTCCCACCAAATGGACTTTCTGATGTTTCAAGAAAATGGCTTCAATTTATAAAGGAGTCTGTAAACCAGGTACTGAAAGCAGCCATGGCCATAAATGCGCAAGTTTTGTCAGAGATGCAGATACCTGAAGATTACATCGAATCTCTTCCTAAGGTAAAAACATAGAAACAAAGCCATGATTTCTAAAATCTTGCAGAATATCGCTTCATTTGGTTAATTGTTTGTTCTCTTTTTTTTTCTTTCTTGTCAGAATGGTAGAGCAAGTCTTGGAGACTCAATTTACCGGAGTATAACAGACGAATCGTTCGATCCTGGAGAATTCCTATCAACTTTAGACTTATCATCAGAGCACAAAATCCTTGATCTTAAGAATAGAATTGAGGCATCTATTGTAATTTGGAAAAGAAAAATGACCAACAAGGATTCCAAGTCTTCTTGGGGTTCTGCTGTTAGTTTAGAAAAGAGAGAAATTTTTGAAGACAGAGCTGAAACAATCTTGCTTCTTCTTAAACATAGGTTCCCGGGCATCCCTCAGTCGTCGCTCGACATTAGCAAGATCCAGTTTAACAAGGTATGAACTATATGAGCCTATTGCAACATTGTGCATGTTTCTTACTGCAACAAGTTTAAATGATGCATATGTTTGCGAATTACGCAGGATGTTGGACAGTCTATTCTGGAGAGCTATTCAAGAATACTAGAAAGCTTGGCTTTTACAGTCATGTCGCGGATAGAAGACGTACTTTACGCTGATTCTCTTGTGCACAACCCGTCACTGGGAGAATCGAACAGACCTCTTGCATTAGATCCTCCTAGCACTGACGAAGAACCGGCCCAACTAGAAACACCGGGATCAATGACACTATTCGATTTCATGGGTTGGGATGATTCAGCAGAAAATGATGAAAAGAGTAAGGACTCAATGGGCGGCAATGTAGACAACATGTTGAAAACTGATGATGCCAAAGTTAAGAACAAGCTTGGTAATGTTGTGACTAATAACAACAAGAGGTTTTCTTATATAGAGAAACTTGAGAACTTGGGTGGCCTTAGAAGCCCCACGGCTCGCCATTAAAAGACACACAGATGATGCATATACGAAATCGAAAAGGCGGAAACAGAAAAGAGAGTGAGAGTTTATGTTCTAAGTGTAAATATTCAGACCCAAACGCAAAGAGAAGCCATTCATAGAGGACATATGAGAATTTGTATGGCTCTTGTTCTTCATTTTCTTCCTGAAATTTATGTAACAGAAGGAAGAAAGTTTTTAAGCATAGGGTTTGATTTTCCATTTGTATACTTAACCGAGCTTTAGAACGGCTCTACGTAGATTTTCTAGCTATATTGAGATTTGTTCTTCATTTTTCTAACTTTGTATTGCCATAGTCTATTAATTCAATTTTCTCACTTCTCTTTAGCCTCTTACACATTCTCAAATATATATCATAATGATCTTAAATTGACTTCGAATCGAATCGTTTATGATGTACACACGAAAACAAGACTAGTTATAAACCAATGTCATAGTTACAAATTCTGAAAATGAAGATAAACTGTAATCCAAAACACCAAGGAGTTATGGATTTAGAAATTCCATTTTCAGCATTTAGATCTTTCCACGAGGACCCATCTTAGGGGGCAATTGAGGACCCTTCTTGATTGGTAAGATATCACCTGACACTGTTGAACTCAAGTATGCAAGTGTTGAACCTCCTCCCAATATCAAGAACTTGAGCAACAAACCTCTCTTGGTGAATGGAGCTGCAAATGTCTCAAAGAATTTGCTCTGCACGTCATAAGACGGACTATTAGCAACACTCTTGGTTACCAACCGTCACCATATATGCCGATTCATCTTATAAAGAAAATAGATTCATGGAAATGTTATGTTACCTGGAGAGAGTTGTAGGGAGATGGTGCGTCAGAACCGTACAAGTCCCATTGTCCGGTAGTGTTACCGATGTCTTCCAAGTCGAAGTACACACTTTTGTCACCGTATTTGGCAACCACGGCACCAGTCCTATATACAAACATTCACCAATCAATATATATATCGCAAGAAACATAACAATGTTTTTAATCAAATTATTAGTTCGGTTATCATAAACTTAAGCTATTACCTGACTTTAGTTTGTCTCAGACTACGGCGAGCAGTAGTCTTAACCGAAAGCTTGGTTCCGGTAATCGAGCTTCCTCCGAGGCCTTTAACGACGGTGGGTTGTACAACAGCTAAGGTTGCAAGAGAAGCCATTGGTGTTGCTGCTGTAATTTTTGTTCTCTGAATTCTCTGTGGTGTAATGTTTAGCTGGGAGTCGGAAGTGAGTTTTTAGTAGAAGTGTGTTTGGATTTTAGTTTTGATTATTTGTGGGAGGGAAAGGTGTATCTATTGGAAGAATCAAGGAAGCAGCATTCAGGAGATGACAAGTGGATTTTGTTTGGATAAGCCTATCGTTTCCTCATCTCTCATTCGGCTAGTTCTATCTCTTCTGACAATTTTAGTTCCGGTTGTCTTTGGTGCTCATAGAATTTTTAATAATGCGAAGGCCTAGCCAGCGCTTGCCGCATTAGCACTTCAGTGACGAGCAATAACCGAGTTCCGTGCCATAAAAAAAATTGAACTAATTAATCTGTATGCACAAACACCTCTTTTTTATTGTTATTATTTTTTTTCTTATTGATTATGGATCTTCTTTTTTTTTCGGACGTCTGCACGAGCAGAAAAAAAGAAGGAAACAAACTAGAACAAAACAATCAGCTAGATATTCGGGCTAGCATGATCAAGAACGGAAGTAGGGACTTGAGAAGATGTCCACCAAGCTTGGACATTGTGGTTTTTTTGCGTGAGCTGCGAGAGCATGAGCCATGGTATTGACTCGCTTCGGAACAAAATTGAACTCAACTGAGTTATTGTTCATTTTTCCCGACATTTTTACTTTTTCTTTGTTTGGTTTCAAAATACGTGTTTAATGTTAAATGCAAACCCTTGCATTTCGCTTATGCATTTAGACATCGAAGATGATATGTTTGTTCGCATCTCATTACCTAGCTCACCTTCGCTTCAACATTTCTTCATGGGGTCCAGTCAATTGTGGACTCTACCCTTTTGAACAGACTGGAAAGTTCCTCTATCATTTTGAATTTGACACTTTGAAAATGCGGGGTACCAAAATATACCACCAACTTTTTCTTATGCAACCTCTATGGACTAAATTCAGATACAATTCTGAAAGTTACAACTTAATGAATCTCGGTCATGAGTTATATGAAGAGTTTATATCTCTTACTCTCATAATCAATATGTATTCGGAAATAGATCCGTGAACCTGATTATACAGTGAGAGTTCTTGGACGATTCCAAAGATCAATATCCAAGATCAATCAAGTCGTATCCAACAATTACGATGGACGTATCTACTTTGATGGATTTACGTACAACCTGTGATATTTCAATCATAAAGATAAACAATATAATGCGGAAAAGAAAAATAACACATACATCGAAAATTTTGTTAACGAGGAAACCGCAAGTGCAGAAAAACCCCGAGACCTTGTCCAGATTTGAACACCAAACTGTATTAAGCCTCTATAGACTTTAGCCTACTATCAAAACTTCGAACTGCAATGTAGTTGAGACCAAATCTACCGTCACAACGATTCAGTTACATTCGCACTCCTTACGCGCGCCTCTTGAATCTCACAAGACTGCGCGCAATCGATTCCCTTAGATGACATCATTTATAGCCAAAGAGTTTCTCCAACTCAATTGAAGACTTTAAACCAATCTGCCTCCCACAGATAAGCCTATATGTGATTTCCATTCTGATCAAAGATCAAGGTGAAATAGGAAATCGATCTCAATAGACAAAGTATAGCAAATCTCAAAATTCGGTACTTATTACTTCCTCAGAGCAGCCTAGATTAATATTCACCTCACAAGTAATTCTTACTTCGATTTCAATTAATAATCCTTATAAAGGAATATACCCGTGGATTCACAAAGTCTGAGACGAAGAACTTTGCGATTTCTATATATCTCGCATGTTGGAGCTAAAGGCTCAACAATCAATAACAAGATTTGGATACACGAACTATCGAGACAAAGATAGTTGGACCTGGCTTCAAGAATATCTAGGTGAAGTCTTTTTATTCGCTAAACCTAAAAAGGTTTAAAGTAGAGGACGACTCTAGTTTACAACTAGGACATACAAGAATAGTTTCAGGGATTCAAAGATCCCAGTTGTTTGAGGTTCTCCTTATATAGACTTTCAAGGTCAAGGTTGCTTTGATTTAAGCTAAGGTAGCCTTGGAATCGAGTAATCAATAATCACCGTTATATGAAAAACTTGACTTGAGATTAACATAACAGAATATACACTCTGGTTATGATGAAACGTAACTGAACCGTGTACAATGACTTGTTCATGAAAGGTTAGCTGAAACTAGCCAGACGAACTGTAAGCTTAACCATTTTCATATAACAATTTACGACTTTAATCTTGAGTCACAACCATAGAATATTATAATGTGATCAAATATGTCTATATAGTGTTTCTGGAGAGTTGTTCAAATGCCGATTATCTAATGGAAATAATTCCGATGCAACTGAAAATATTCGACAAGGTAAGTACCTGTACGTGGTACGTGTACTGTATTCCTGTTCGTGAGCATTTTATTATGGTATGTGTACCGAGTTTGTATACCCTTAAAACAAAAACGAGTTCAGGAATCCACAGATCTTTTCTGGTTTGCATACTGGGTATGCATACCTTTTCAGTTTTGATACCAACAGATCTTTTCGGTTTGCATACTAGGTATGCATACCTTTCCTGGTTCACGAGTCAACAGACTTTTTATGGTATGGATACCGGGTATGCGTACCAAAAAGTTATTGCCGAACTATAATTACGCTGGTACGTGTACTGGGAACATGTAATGCGACTCCGGACTTATAACAGTTATCCTAGTATGTGAACTCGTATGCATATTGTCCTGTATCCAGAATTAAAGTGGTTCTATATCTCTCTAATAATCAATTTGAAACATTCCCGAATAAAAAAATGACACATGTCACTATTCCAGGCTATTTTCAAATGATTAAATCTTGAAGCATAATTTAGGTCATAAATAATAAATTATTTTTAACCAAATTCATCAAGTATGAACAAATGTTCTTAAGCTTAGTAAACATATTTCGATAATTATTAACAAGATAAACTTGACTTGAAATTTATGTTATGCATGTAATGTCCTATTTATTCATGCGACATTGTCTCATAGATAGACAGGTGAATACTTGAGTAATAGGTGGTTCAGTTTTCACATACCTTTGTTGATGAAGTTATCCAAAATCTTCGGTTGATCTTCGCCTTTAAACAGTAGAATGTAGTGATGTCTGGTAATCAAAAACACACTTATATCCTAATTTGAGACTTGACTAAATGTAGACTAGAAATCAAGATATAGTTTTGATCAACTAAATTTGGAAACAAGCTTTAGATGGAAACACTTGTGAGTTCGACCGAGCAATGCTATAACACACTTCATATCCGATTGGATAACCAAGTTGAGTTTATTAAAACAGTGGAGTACAGGATTTCCCATGTTGTTAGGGTGTGGAACTTATATCAGGTTGTATGGAGTCATCAAACTCTCCCGAGTTGTTGTGTACTACTAATGTTTGGTAATCTGCTCCCCACGCATAATTCAAACTCAATCAATGTTGCTAATGGCCATACATTTACTTTTGACTAATCAAAAAAAAAAAATGAGAGAAAAACAAAGCAATGCCAATAGCTACGCCATTCCACTATTTATCGATAGACGAAACTGTCTTTTTGTCATCTCGTGCCAGATGCAAGAAAGAACTCATCATTTTCGAGATAAAAGAAAGAAAAAGAAAAGAAATTTCCTAGGGCCACCTCGCTTTGAGACATTATGGCTCTTTGGGCGACGCCGACAACAAAGAAAGAACCCATACAAAATTGAGATCCTTTAGAAAGTTGTTCTAAAATATCCCTTAGTCATAGGGGAAAAAACAGAAAAAGGAAGTCTCAACTCTCAGTTTCCTAATTGTTTTAGTTTCCTAAAATATTCGAGCCTCTAAAAAGAGGCGGTAGAAGGTTGAACAAGAGGGTCGAGTTCAAATCCCACTCCACCGCGATTATGAGGAGCGATTTCGTTTTTGCAAGAAAGTTTGAGCCCATAAAAAGAGGCAATATTATCAATATTCAAAGTCGGTTTACAGTTTTTTTTTCCTGAGAAGCTTTTTCGTCCACCAAGAAAAAGATGAAAGGCCCTACCTATAAAGAGGAAATACTATGTGAGATACTGAATAGACTCCCATTGAAATCGCTTGTGCGTTTCAAATACATATGAAAATATTGGCGATCCTTAATTGAAAAGGACTAGTGGTTGATTGATTTACACCATTGCCGGAATTTGGAAACAAATCCACGCCTTTATGTTTTGATTAGTAAAACTATATCAAATATCCCATGTCTCTTCGTTGTGAATCTCACAGTGTCTTTTCCTTGGGGGGGAAGCGTTAAATTTAAGAGTCCTTATGCAACCAACTTGCGCACAAACACAAGCCACGAAAAAATAACTACTGCGAAAAAAAAAAAAAAAAAACCCATACAAGCCATATTGGATAATAAATATTTGTTGGTTTGCCATACACAAGAACCGAAATGATAATTATACAGTTCAAGAATGGATTCGAAGTTGGTTTTCTAATGAATTCAATGAACTAATTGAAGACTGGACAGTACACATGGCAAATGCTCTTTGGGAAATATGGAAAGCTAGGTGTAGATGTGTATTTGAAGACGTAAAACCTAACCTTGTGAAAACTATTAGATTGATTCAGCTAATGAATTAATCCACTAGTAAAAAATGCAGCAACATCATCTATACATCTTGAATAGAATGCAATCAACCATTTTGTCTTGGAAACCTCCACAAGCCCCTTACTTATCTTTCTGTTGTGATGCTTCCTTTAAAACAATTAATCATATTAATTATTCAGGTTGGGGACTGATATGTCATAATTCTGCAGGTGAATTGATCCAAGCAAGATGCGGTCATGCAAATGGAATCGTAAGTGCAGAAGCGGCAGAATGCAGGGGACTTTTGCAGGCGATGGAGTGTGCAGAAGATCTAGGAATACAATTTGCAAGTTTTGAGATGGATGCTGAACTGGTTATTAAGGCTGTCAATGGTGGGATCAACCATGCTTCATGGGAGAATCACATAATGATACAAGACATTAAAACTATGCTAGCACATCACCCTCTTTGGAACTGTAAATGTATAAGTAGGAAAAATAAATAAGCCAGCAGATAAACTGGAAAAACATGCTAGAATTCATAACATTACGCAGTTTTGGTTTGAGTATCCTCCAAGTTTTATTGCAAGTGCAATATTGGAGGATATGCGTACTGTTGTTTCAGTTTCTTCAAGTTAATAAAAAACCCCTGTTTTGCATCAAAAAAAAAGAACCCATTAACGGTATGATCTGTTTAATAGAAAAAATAGAAATAAAAGATACAAATGTTGACAATGAAGTTAAAGAGAATCATGTTACTTGTCTATACAATGTCATCACCAAAGAAGAAACACCTTGGGTCAAATCAACTTACTTATAACACAAGTAGAGCAATGATGTGACTTATCTAAAGTAGATGTATATCGTACTTATGAATTTTTATTTGATCCTTCAACCAAGGAATATAAAGTTATTTGTACGTGGAGCATATATGAATGTGAGATCCAGAAATTTGAAGGGTACGAGAAGTACACATTATACGTAGATGAAGATGACAAAGGTACTAGGGGAATTACAAAATGTGTGAGGTCTCGATACATTGAACAACTATTTTAATTTTAATTTTTATTTGTTTGTTGTTGCTTGGTTACAACTAGCCTATTTAAAGGCGGTTATATTAGAAGTGTAAATACTTGACATTAACATCTACCATGTTATGTCGTTAATTATTATAAAAACGTTATGCGTGAGTTTTATAATTTTGTAGAAGATAATATGTACAATAACTCTGATAACTTATGCAAAAGCCTTTATATTTAATTGAAAATTACTGTGTTTTTAACATACGCAATAATAAAAAGCTTCGAAAGGAAAAAAACAAACAAACAAAAAATCGATTCAAAAGGAAATACTCATATGAAAAAAAAAACTAATATTCCTCAAAAACTACCTATTAAATCATTAGATTCAAGGACTCGCAGAACTAGTTCAAATCATATAAAATGATTATAAAAACATCAATCAATGGAATAAGAAAACACCTTTAGAATAATGGAGAAAATCATTTCACTTCAAAAATTAGATACAATAAGAGATTCAGACTTGTATTCACAAACCTTTAAAGAAATTATAAGTTTCCTACAATCTTTTTTGACGACTATTTTTGAGTAGACTAACTTATAATTGGGATAATGTGATTGTTAATTGTTAATTACTAAATATTAGTATTGTTTCTGTTTTCTTGTCAATTGTCAGTTTTTATGGAGGCCACTTCTCTTTTTAATATAACTTGCCTTTTTTTACTTTAAAAAAGAAAGTTGTATAAAAAAATATAACTCTCCTATTAGCCAGCGCGTAATCCCATTGTGTATCTGAGTGGAATAGATTACAGGAAGCATCATGTAATTTCCGGAAATATTGTCCAGTCTCTTGCAATTTTTGAGGTAAATATAAATGAGCATTCATGTTTAACTTGGCCAGCTAAAATGACTCTTTATCAGACTTTCTAGGAAGCAGGTACACAGTTTAGCATAGACTACATGAACAAACCATTTCACTTTTCTGTCAGAGTCAAGTTCAAACAAAGATATATGAACAAACCTAATAAACTGTTTTAATACTGCAATAAAGAGTTAACAAAAGAGGACCTATGATCCGGATAGCAATTATTACAAGTGATAATGTGAAGCTTCAATTTAAGAACGTAAAGCATGCTAAAACTTCGAATTCAGAAAACAAAAGGTCTAGTACTAATGAAACTGATAGTTACATCATCATAGGATATTGAGGCTTAACACACAACTGTAAGTGCATATGTCGCGAGATGGATAAGTTGTAATTATGATACTCAGGATTGTGGTCCATATCATTTAATTATTGTTTTTATATTTACCGATGGCACTTGCATTCTAGGCAAGATGGATAAGTTGTAATTATGATACTCGGATTGAAGTACCGGCAAGTGTCACTATTTCTTTAAGAGGATCTGAACTGGTAAAAATCAACTTTGTTTTCTCTATATTTTTCAAATTGATAATTTATATTGTTGCTTTTTTTTTTATCATATATTATAATCATATGCGGGTTTTTAAGAAACTTGAACTTCATTTGCTTCATTTTTCGGGTGAACATATTTCATTGGCGCAACAAATTAAACAAGAAATGTACACCTTTCAGTAGTTCATATTCATAAAAACCTTAGGAAAGGAACAAGCAAATAAAATCATGTCAAAGTCGACATTTTAAATCTATTAATTAGAAACAATAATTTTATATATTATTATCTAGAAACGTCTTTATAGTCAAAGTTCCGTATTTTTAGTAGGGTAACAGTTTTAACCAACTTTTAGTTTCATTCTAAAATAAGAATTGAAGATATCGAGCATTCTGCATTCATTCTAAGTATTTGAGTTCATTCCTTATAGTTGATTCTTAACAGAATTTCACAATGAATGTTAATTCACTACTTAAGTTGGATTTATTTATGTTGCTTTAGATATAATATTTATTCACTTTACTTTCCTAAAACACAAAATCTGATATTTTATCCTTTTAAAGAGATTGATAATCTCTGATAAGTTGTTGTTCTTTCAAAAATGTTCATTCGATTCTTCCATGAAAACATATTTCTTACCCCTCTTAAGTTTTTTTTTTTTTTGTACTTTGCGTTCTGATACTAGATTTAAAGGGACTTTTATGAATAAATTATAAAGTACACGCGGTTAAGTTACCCAAACCCGAAAGGGAAAGCCAAGTTTTTGTTTTTATAGATGTCTCTGGTTCCATATTGAAAACTGGCTTTGGTGTTGTTATTGTGTATCACAATGGCCATGAGAGACATTTTTCTTACGGATGTTTTGGTAACGTGTATGCTAATTCAAAACATATGGAATCCTTTGACATCCGTACATTTTTAGAGAACGTAAATGAAAAAGAGGGGGTATAACAACACCACCCAATATTTCGATTAGCAATCTTTATGGACAACTTCGAGTTGTTTTCTAGAGAATCAACAAGACTCAATCAATAGAAAATATCTCAAGGAGTTATTATCTACATCTCTCGATTTGATTTGCTCGAGAAAATATGACTCACGAGTCTAATCAAAGAGAAATAACTTGGATGGTACCAAAGACTAATATCCAAGTGTCAATCAATTTAAATCAACAACCAAAATGGTCGGATATTCTAATTGATTGAACAACGCACAACCTGTATTATCTCAATTATATAAAAATATAATGTGAAAAATAAATAACACAGACACCAGAATTTTGTTAACGAGGAAACCACAAATGCAGAAAAACCTCGGGACCTAGTCCAGATTAAACATACATTGTATTAGGCCGCTACAGACACTAGCCTACTACCAATTAACTTCGGTCTGGACTGTAGTTGAACCCCAACCAATCTCACACTGATCATAGGTACAGTTATGATCCTACGCCTCTGATCCCAGCAGGATACTGCGCACTTGATTCCCTTAGCCGATCTCACCCACAACCAAGAGTTTCTACGACCCAAAGTGGAAGACTTTAATAAAAAAATCCGTCTCACACATAAAAGTCTACAGGTAATAGATAAATTCGTCTCCCACGAATAAACCTACAAGTTTTGTTCCGTCTTTTGATAAATCAAGGTGAACGGGAACCAATCGATAAAACCAGACTTATATTCTCGAAGAACAACTCAGTTTCATCAATCACCTCACAATAAACTTAATCGACGCAGCGAAGAAGATTATTGAGGAATCACAAACAATGAGACGAAAATATTTGTGACTAGTTTTATCTTGCCTATAGGAGATAGAATCTCAAGCCAATTATTACAATTGTACTCGTACGATAGAAAGAGCAAGATCAGATCTCACTACGATAAAAATAGTATCGGTATGGCTTCACAATCCCAGTGAAGTCTTTAAGTCGTTAACCCGAGTTCAGAGAGAAAACTCAAGGTCTAATGGAGATCGACACAGTGTTTAGCAACGTCAAAAACCTGTTACGACCCCGTTTAGCAACATCTATGGTAGGTTTCTAATCCCTTAAAATTGTGTAGTGCTCATTTGGAAAAAATCTCCATTAAGAATTAGACAATCTTTGCTATCAAGCCATGACTTCAGACTTGCCATCATAACATCATTGGATCTAGCATTGTCAGCATCTACAATAGAAAGTTTTCAATTTATGTTCCAATCTAGAGCTACTGATTTCAGTACAGATGCTATCCCTTCTCCAGTATGTGGTGATGACACTAAAATGTGTTCTAGAGTTTTCTCAATCAGTTTCCACTCATCATCTATGTAATGAATTGTTACACAAAAATAACCATCTTTTGTATGCTTACGTGTCCACATATCTATTGTTAAACTACATTTATATGTTATTGTGTCAAATTGTTTTTATAGTTGCAGTTTGAACTCAGTTGTTAATTTCACGATATCATCCCTAACTATATTTCTAGTGTAAATCTTAGCAGCAGGATTCAGAGACTGAACAAACTATCAAAAATATGGATGCTCAACTATAGTGATTGGACAACCATGCTTAGAAATCATCTTGGCAACAAGTATCCTAGTAGCATATGCATCATACTTCCAATTAATAAGCTAATTAACTTCGTTTGTGCATTACCTTTTTTTATTGAAGTAATATTTTTTTGTCCAGGCTTATTCTCCGGCCTTTGTCTGTAGGTAGCTAAATGGGACTTCAAGCGGCTGGTTCCTTGGTTACTTGGTGCTTTAATTCTCCTCTTACAATGATTACATTCAGATATAAGTATCCCAACCTCCTTCCCATTTGGTAATTTCTTCTTTCCAACTATCCTTTCAAAATCAATCCATACATCAGACATTTTTGAACGTAGTTTTTTTTTTCTTCAGCTACAAATGGATATTCCTCTACTTCTTCTCTGGGACGAATCCTAGGTGATGAATTAATTCTCGAACCTTGAACACCTGTATGTTCTAGTAATTGTGATGCCACTGAAAGTGAGTGATTGATTGAGGAACCAACATGGTTTGATGCTCTTTCGCTTTGAGACATGACTAATTTCAAAAAATATGTAAATGAGATGCCCTAATTTCAGAAACCCTAAATTTAAAATTGAGTTTTTAAGATAAAAATTGAACTCAAAACAAATAGAAGGAGAAAACCCTAGTTTAATCACGCATGCTTAGAATAGAGAGAAGATTAATTTAAAAGAGAATGAGTTTTCTGCAGGGGAGGTAAGTTTTTCTTCTCTCTTTTTATCTCTTTTGTTTCGACTGAATGAGAAGAGAATGAGTTTTCTGTGAAGGATATAGGCTAGGTATAGAAATTTGCACGTGTAGTACACATGTAATAAGACATCGGATATAAGGCTAACGGAAACTGTCTTAACCAGTACCGTTACGTTAACACAGAAATATTTGATACGTTATCAGAACTAGTTATCCGATAACCGTTATATCGGATATTAACCTATCGGATTCCGGATATTCAAAAACGGCTAACAGATATCGAATATCCATTGACATCCCTAAATAGAACTAACCTGTCTGTACACACACTTTTTTTTTAACCTTTTTTTTTTGGCTTATCGATTATGGATCTTCTAGTGCTTACTCGTTCATTTTTTTTCCAGTTTTTTTTTCAAGTAACAAATATTCATCAATTGGTAAAGAGAATACAAAAGAACCTAATACATATATATAAAAACTTGACCAAAAATAGCTCAATTCAATCACTGTACATTTAAAGAGGGCATTTGGATACACCTGAACAAGTTGTTTTTCGACTCCAAGAAGCAAAATAAGTCAGAATCTAGGATAAATACTAGAACACCGCTTCCACGGTAGGGAGGGCTAACCTAAAAAAAACAACAAGAAACACCGCTAATCTCTATACATCCTTTTTTGGGTTGGAATGTTATTTTTGAGCCATATACATCGTTTTAGTGGTTAAATAACCAAATTAGTGGATCCACGAACCCAAATAAGACTGTATAAACTGTTATGCATCCTTTGTGGTGGATCCATAATTCATTATGCATCTTTTTTTTGTTGGAATGATATTTTTAGGCATATGCTACCTTCGTTTCAAAAAAAGGGATACTTTCAAGGTTTCAATTTTACCTAAAATAGGCCAAAGACATGGTGAAAGTGTACTTTTCCTGAAACGGGGTGGAAATATCACTTTTCCTGATATACAGGGAGAAAGTATCACATTTCCTAACACAGGATGAAATCATTACTTTTCCTGAAACGGGGTGAAAGTATCACTTTTCCTGACACAGCGCGAAAGTATCACTTCCCCAGACAAGGGATGAAAGTATCATTCTTCCATACATGGGATGATCACTCTTCCAGATACACCCGTGAAAATATTATTTTTCCCGACACAATAAAAGTTTTTTTTCCCGACACGGGGTGAGATATCATTTTTCGCGACACGGCGTGAAAGTATCATTTTTCCTGACACGGGGTAAAAGGTATCACTTTTCCTGAAACGAAGGGAGTATATCGTTTTATTAATTGCAACGGAAAATTAGTTGACGGATAAACCAAAATATGGATGCATAATGTGGTATGCATATATAATGGTACTAAATTTTTGAAATTGTGCCTAAAAGGATAAGGCAGTGACTAAATACAACCCACGTTTGGGTTAAAAGATGTCTCTTTACTTCACCGGACACATCGATTGATTTTCAATCGTTCAAAATGTCTCTTTACTCCAAAATCCAAAAACTAAATTACATCATCAGTATCAAAGATGACTATTAAAGTTGTTACTTCACTGATTCACTCTGAAGTTTTGCTTCGGATTCTTACTAACACTAATGGAAACCAATTAGATAAATCTAGCTAGTTAATCAAGCATGTCCCTGAAAGATAATAATCATTCCATCCTTTATGGAGCCACAAATGTAATTATACTATTGAACCGTACTTATTTAAACTTACCTCTTGTTTTTCATAAACCTTAACTTCATGTGAATAACAAACTTTCAAAAAAAAAAATATTGGATCACTCATGATTAAGTACGTATTAGTATTAAGATCGGAGAAGAAAGAAATATATCCCTAATTAAAAACTTACAGTAATGGTAACCGTAATATAATGGTAATAGTTTTGGGATTATGAGTAGGGGTTGACTTGACTTTTTTTAGGTTGTATTTAGTTATTTATAAAATATAACAAATGAAAACTTCAAAAGAAGAATCCTGGTTGTATTTAACCCAAATGTGGGTTGTATTTAGTCACTGCCAAGGATAAACACCTTTGAATTTTTCGTAAAAATTCTAAATTTGGTATTGTTGTTTGTACTCTTTGTGTAGATTTGTTTAAAATCTTTCAAACAAGATAAAATTGTAAAATTCCGAGACACGGATTTTTAGATATTTTATATTCTAGTTTGCTCCCCAATTATACGCCTGGAAAAATAGGATACATATATAAGGAGTTATAGTAATTGGACTAAAAGGGATGGACAATTTGTCGAGTGAAAAAAACTAACCATGGACATCAAATTCAATCTTTTTATCAAGTTGCACATTTGCGCTACTCTTCATTTTACAAAAAAGTGGTCATAAAAATGACTCCCTCCATTCGGACCCTCCCAGGGACGGGCCTGATTAACAAGCTGGGTAAGCCCACTTGCAGGCAACAAGGAAGGGGCAACAGGAAGCCATGTTCTTATGGGGGGTTATCATAAAAAAAAAAAAAGTGGACTAAGTTGTTACTTATATAAATATGAAGGACTGAAATTGAATTATGTGAATAGTCTTAACTTTAAGAAATGGGCGGCAAGAAATGGTAGAGGGCGGCAAACTAATAAGACAAAAAAGGTCATTAGAAGTAAATTCAAGTGCCCCTTATCAATGAAAAATATGGAAATGACTAATTAGCCCTTATTGTTAATAATCAAGTTTAGCAATGGTAATCAAGATTAGTGTTGATAATCAAGATTAGTGTTCACTTATTATAACTCTAAAATCAGATTTTTAGAGTTATAAAAAAAAAAAAATTGAGGAGAAGAAAACTTATGTTATATTTGTGAAACCCTAGATTTTGATTCACTCCACCAAAATGAATGATTCCAGTGGAAAATTTGATGTGGGTGAATCTCTATATGATGAAGAAAACAAGTACTACATACCTCTTGATGGAGATCCTGATATGGAGTATTTTTTAGATGGTAGAGATGTTTTACACCAAAGTGAAGGTCAATCTCAACTAATTGAAGAAATTATCCAACAAAGTGAAGCACCAAGCACTGAAATTGACCAGGTATACTTCTAAACTAGTTCTCATTAGCTTTTTGTTGCTCAAAATTCTCTAAATTACGTAAAAAGATCAAAATTTTAAAACTTTCAGATGAACATACGGTTGGAATTTAGCATAATACCAACCGTAACTACATGTTACGGTACATAAATATATAGTTACCAACCGTAACTGGTTGAATTTTGGGGAAAACCCAGAAATTATACCAGTTACGGTTGGTTAATATTTGTTGGATTACCAACCGTAATGCAGTTACGGTTGCTTAGTTCGTGCAGTATTTACCAACCGTAAGTTATCTTGTGCATGTGAGTATTTACTGCACTAGTTACGGTTACTAATTATAAATCGTGACCAACCGACACCATATTACGGTGTATTGGTGACTTTTAGTTACCAACCATATATTTAACTGTGTGTTTCACTATTCTTTTTTATTTACTTACGGTATGTTGGAGGATGACAGTTACTAACCGTAACTATTTTACGGTTTGTTTATTGTCTTTCTTTACCAACCGTATATTTATATATATCGTTTAGACTAACCAAAGATTCACTATTATTTTTGTCCAGGTCGTTTATTTACCTCCTATAATGGATGACCAACCTTTAGCAAAAGAACTTCTCACACCGGATTCTAGCTCTCACTATTTAACCGAGGAGACATGGAAGGAGAAAGACGATGCAAAGAAGTGGGCTAGAGAACGAGGAAAGTTGATTATGTGTATCATAGTTTGTAATGGTACCACTAGTGATAGTGCCTTTCAAATGGTTTGCGAGTGTAGTGGACAACATAGAAGTCACGCAAAAAAGGATACCTTGCAAGTAGCAAAGAAAAAGAGGAAGAATACTACTTTCAGTTAGAAGACCCGATGCCCTTTCAAGCTTCAGTTTAAAAGGAACGCGGCAAAAAGGTGGTTTTTGGAGAAAGTTGTATGTGTTAAGAGAAACACACCCTAGTCTCACAGACTTTTGCGGCTCAGGAATTGGTATAACCAAATAAGATTGAGGACTTATTTGGTGCCTCGCCCCAAGGTATTTTATTCTTCTTCCTTGGCAACAACATGTCTTTTCCTTTAGGAATATGCAACCCTTTTGGTGCATGTTCCTTTCTAGGTTTCTTTTCTTTCCTTGGTTTAGCTGGAGCTGGAGTTGTAGCTACAACAATTTCTTTCCCCTTGTTTTGTACTCCTTCTTCATCATTTGCTTCCTCTTCCTCATCTTCATCATTTGGTTCCTCTTCCTCATCTTCATTACCTCCTTCCTCTTCCTCATCTTCACCATTTCCTTCTTCATCCTCCTCTTCAAGGTTCTTTTCAACTCCTACCTCTTCAATTTCTTGATCATTAGATTCAGCTCCTTCTAATTCAACACCAGAGTTACCTACAAATGGTTCTCTAAGCCTAATCTCAAATTGATTCTTCTTCTTCTTCGCATTCTTGGGGACACCTCTATAATCTACCCCTAAATGCTTGTCACCGCGAGGGGTGGGTGTATGATCAATCAGAGTTAAGTTATTCCCTCTCTTTTTCTTCACCCTATCAGGATTCCTACACAAGTAATAATTTGAATTAATTCCTAAGGGTTGAACAAACAATGTGTTACAAACAAACCAACAAAAATGTGACCAAAACAAAATACGGTTTGTAACTTTACAATCGTGTCAAACCGTATCATAGATACGGTTCGTAACTTAACACTTAAACACGCCGTATATAAAATTGGTTGGTAACTTTATTATCGTTATCAACCGTAACTAAACTTCACCAAAAGTTTTCAAACACATGATAATGTACGGTTGGTAACTAACATACGATAGGCACCGTACCTAATACACGGTTGGTAACTAACATATAAATAGGCACCGTAAGAAAAAAAATTAACATGCAGAGAAACAATCGTTTCGTAACTCCGTGACATTAGCAAGCGTAACTGGAAAAAAAACTGAAACCTAAGAACATACGGTTGGTATTTCATAAAATTTCAATTTTTACAAACTGTACGAGCATCAAAAGCTTCATATACGGTTCAAAATTTCACTAATTGCAACCGTAACTGACCAAAACCCAGGATATTGAAACTTTATTTTTCACCTAAAACCCTAATTTTTGATAGAAATTGAAATTAAAACGAACAAATTAAACTAAACCCTAAATGGGTTCCGCAAAACATACCTCATGTACGTCATTCCACCTAATTTATCCGGTGGAGGCGTTTGGAGTTGAGATTTTTGTTCTTCACCTAATAGAACATTTCCTTGATTGGAATCGCTACAGTCTTCGTCAACTTTCTTCTTATTCGTCATCTATAATGTAGACTTCAATGAACGATTATCAATTTTGCGAATCGCCGATTAATCGAAGACGATGAATTTTCAACCTTTAATGGAGGTGGTGCTTACGGTTACAATGGAAGTGGAGAAGATGAAACAAAAAAAGAAACTGATTTTGATTCTTCTCATAATTAGGTTTATATGATGGAGGGGACAATTCAGTCTTTTCAATCAAAAAAACAAGGGTAAATTAGACCATTTGAGGTGAAAAGGGTAATTTAGTCAAACTACATCCCCTATAGGACACCCCCTATAGGACACCCCCTAACCAATAAAAGGGACATTGCTATCACACTTGCCGCCCCTCTACCATTTCTTGCCGCCCCTTTACCAAGCTTGTTAAGAAAACCGTTTTTAGTTTCTTTCTCCATTTCTTTCTTTTTTCTGTCTTCTCCCGTCTTGCCTCCTCATTTTCTTTGTAGGCTATTTAAAGCAGAATTTTTTGTAAGGAAAAAAAAGATTATTTTCTTACCACTTCAATTACCTTTCATTTTTCTTTTGAATTTGTATACTGAAGTAAAAACAAAAAATTAGGTTTTACATTTTTATATTATTTTATTTGTAAATCAAAATTATACACTAACTACGACGCTCGTTCAAAAATTCTGTGGCGGCCTTCGATCTCCTTGCATATTAGTGTCATTCTAATGCTACCAAAGAAAATTGGGTTCGCTTTGGGGCAATTTTTTTCCAGAAACGGCTCTGGGCCCTTCGATGCATCGACCCAATTATAACTCGTTTAGATACCATAAGCAGAAGTCGATTTGCTTTACAAAAAGTTGATTTTTTTGCTTCTAAAAGTTGTTCTAAAATATGACACCCAAGCCAACTTTTTTTTTTTTTAATTCTAAAAATTGAAAAACTATTTCTGAATATATATCCATACACGCTATAAAATTCATAATGACTTCTAACCGACCGGTTACAAAGTCATCTGTGTAGGTAAAAATAAAAATCATTCAAATTTTAAGGTAGACAAAAATATCAAAATGGGCTTTGGAGCCAACAAAATAAAACACATACGAAGTCCATTTGAAAACGCAAAGAAGCATGTTAATTCTGTAAGCTCTGGGCATCACAAGCATGTCATAGCACCCTCTCGATAAGAGGGCTGTTTTTGGGCATACCAAAAAATTATCAGTCATACATTATGTCTAGGTTCGGCTCACAACTTGTGAGCCGAACCTAGCAAACCTAGGCAAAAAAAAAGTTGTGAGCCGAACTTTGACTATGGCCAATAATTTTTTGGTATACCCAAAAACATGTCTCCTCGATAAATAAGGCTAATTGCTTCACTTCTCACAAAGGCTAACCGTAGAAATTTGTACTCATTCCATAAACTGAGTATACAGTACCGCACCACTATAAATAATTTCTATATGTACAGGACCAGTTAAATAGAGATAAAACGTAGGGATGTACACTAACCGTACCGAAAACCGTAACCGCACCGAACCGATGATCCTACGGTCGGTCACGGTTTTCATTTTAATAACCGTTAGATCTTCGGTTCGGTGTACGATTTTACCCATAACCGCACACTAACCGCACCGTATAACTGATCATTTTCGTCCATTGATTTATAACCGACATAAATCTGTTACTTATAAGCCTAAATAGACCTAACCCTATCGCTGCCTTGCCTCTTTTCCTTCGTCTTTCTTCTTCATCTTCATTTCTTACCATCCCAGTCTGTAAGACGCTTCTAATCTTCTCTCACATGCGACTGCTACTACTTATATCTTATAATCGTAAACCCTAATACACGAGCAGTGCTACTACTACTAAGACATCAACATCTTCTTCTTCTTTGCTTTTTTTTTTGTTGTTGATTTTTATTCTTAATCTTCTCTCACAGGCCACATGCAACCCTGGATCTTTCTAAATTGGGTTTTTTTTTTTTTTTCTTGCAATTGTTCTATTAATCATAAAATTTACGTTTTTCTCTACTATTTTATATCTCTAACAAATTTATGTCGTATTGATTTTGATCAAATCAAATGAGATTTGTGATGTGAAAAAGGCTTCTAATAATAAATCAAAGGGTTGTATTGATTACTACACAATTGATTGTATGTCAGTTTCAGATGAAGAACCCAAAGAGAGATCTGGATTAATGATGAAGTACAAACTGGTAGATAATAGTTAAAGGGTTGTTTGAATGATTATTATCCTGATCTTATCTTAATTTCTTATCTGGTTCTGTTGAATTCAATATCTGATACCCATTTCCTTCGATCAAAGAGGTGAAATTGAAATCATCATTCCATTTTTTTGTTCACAAAAAATTATCGGTTAAAACCGATGGTAACCGGCTGAAAAACCGGACTAAATAGACGCGGTTAAAAACCGAACCGATTTCATCGGTTGTCGGTTGCAGTTTCCAAATCTATATAACCGCACATAGCAGTTCGGTCGACGGTTTTACCTATAACCGCACCGAACCGCACCGTGTGCAGCCCTAATAAAACGCGCGTTTCATGTGAAATGCAAACCTTCGCTTACGCATTCAGACAAGGTCTCCGTCAAGGAGACCCTGTATCGCTTTGATCTTTGTCCTTATTGAAGACGTGCTGAGCAGAAACATCTTGAAGCTGTTCGCCGAGAAGAAAATTACTCCAATGGTAAGAAGAGGTATTTATACTCCAACGCACCTTTTCTTTGCTGACGACATTATGGTCTTTTGTAAAGGAAATGTCAAAAGTTTGCAGAATCTTATGTCCTTATTAAGTAAATACCAAAGGGCTTTAGGCCAGTCAGTTTGTCCTCAAAAGAGTAGAATTTATTTTGGAGGAGGAACTTTGTCTAGGAGAACTATCCTGGCGGAGTTCTTGGGTATGACTATTGCTAGCTTCCCTGACCGGTATCTAGGAGTACAACTTATGCCTGGCTCAGTGAAGTATCACCACATAGCTAATGTGGTTGAGAAGATCAAGATGCAGCTCTCTGGTTGGAAAGGAAGAAGCCTGTCTTTCAATGACAGAATTGTCCTTGTCAAATCAGTCATTAACATCTACTTTATACACAACATGGAGATCTATTGGTGGCCGAGAAAGTTCATCATTCAGTGTGAAAGAGTAATTAGAAATTTTATTTGGTCGGGAGACTCTAATGTTAGAAAATCAGTGGTGGTAGCTTTTGATAAAATTTGTTGCCCTGTTGAGGAAGGAGGCTTAGGGTTGACTCGTATGTCTACATTGAATTCTGCGATGCTGATGAAGCTGTGGTGGAATATTAAAACTGCGAATAAGAAATGGGCAGGTTTCTTTCGTTCAAAGTTCTTTGGTAGAAATGGCCAGATTAAAAAATACGGTGTTAAATCCTCTATCATCCTTGGTATTCGTAAGGTATACAAGGTGGTGGACTCGAACACCAAAGTGATGCTTGGAGATGGTAGGTCTACTTCTCTGTACTATGATGCGTGGCTGGGTAATTCGTGTTTAGCTGATATGTTACAGGATTATTCGCTATACAGAAATATAAGGGTGAGCGATATGCTGGTGGATAACCATTGGAGTTTCCCAGAGGTGCACTCTAACATCTTCTCGGCAGCTCAGATAGATGTAAACCAACTTCAAAACCCTAGATTTGGGGAAGATACAAGAATCTGGATGCCTGAATACAAAGGAAATTTCTCTGTGGGTTCGGAAAAAAATTTGATTAGACAGAGATATGGGAGCCTAGAGGGGACTGCTTTGATTTGGAGAAAAGAGATCCATCCTACTCTGGCTGCTCAGAACTGGAAGTTCCTGCGAAAGGCGTGTGCAACTAATGACCTGATCAAGGAGAGATTCAAGATTCAGATGGCGAACAACTGTTCTATGTGTGGGATAGAGGAAGAGTCGCTGGATCATGTTCTTTTTCACTGCTCTTTCGCAGCAAGAGCGTGGAATTGGATTGGTTTTCTGTTTAAGTTGAATCCTGATGCAAATCTGGTGACCTCTTGCAGAGCTGCTAAAGGGAGGAGTGCAATGATTCGTGACTTGTGGCTTCTTTCAAATTTGGTTATTAGGGCGGAGCTGTGGAGGGTAAGAAACATGGCTTTTTTCGATGACAAAAAACCGTCTTTGGAATTTCTTTCTGCAGCGAGTGTTCATTCTTATTCAAGAATTTTCGGTGCGCCTAAAAGGCTTCATGTACAATTCTAGTGACGATGTTCAAACTTTCCTGGAATTCTTTGGAGTAAAGCATAGACGTGTTAAAATGATTGATCCGGTGGAATGCTTCTCGTACCCGCCGGAAACTAATGAAATTCAATTGAGTTGTGACGGTGCGGCGCAGAGGTAGTCCAGGAGTGGCGGGTCTTTGGAGTAGTTGCTAGAGTTGAAAGTGGTGAGGTTATTGGGGCCCTGTCGGTGGGCTTGGGCACAACAACAAACTACTTAGCTGAAATCTATAGCATCCTGGTGGGCTTGGAATGGGCTACTAGATGGGGTTACAATAGAGTTTCTATCAGATCGATTCAATTTCGGTGGTCCATTCTTTCAAAGAAAACACCTTACCCTGGTTTGCTAAACCGAGGTGGTTGGAAATCCAAAAAAAAATTCAGACAACGGTGGACATCTACGTTTTTGGACAGACTGATGAAATGGGAGTCAATCCTTTTGAATTTGTCACTTCCTTCCTATCTATTTGGAGTTCGTTAGGGTGAGAAGTACTTATGCTGATTTGTTACGCAAGTGTTGTGCTAATGCCGATCTTAAAATATCCATCGGTCTTGGAATAGGAAAAGGAACACTACTAGGGTCTCAACTCTCAGTTTCCTAAAATATTCATGGAGCCTCTAAGAGGCGGTAGATGGTTGAACAAGAGGACTGGGTTCGAATCCCTCTCCCACCAGGACTATGAGGAAAGGTTTCTTTTTTTGCAAGAAAGTTGGAGCCTATAAAAAGAGGCAATACTTTCAAACTCGGTCCATATAGTTTTTCCCTGTCAAGATTTTTCTTTTTCGTCCACCATGAAAAAGATGAAGGGTACTACTACTAGCTGCATTGATGATCAAATACTATGCGAGATACTAAGCAGACTTCCATTGAAATCTCTTGTGCGTTTCAAACGCGTATGCAAATCTTGGCAATCCTTGATTGAAAAGGATCAGTGGTTGATCAATTTACACCATCGACGGCAATTGAAAACAAGTCCACATCTCTATTTTTTGACAAGCAAAGTTGTAATAGAAAGTCCACGGGTCTTCATCGTGAATCTCACGGTGTCTTTTCCTAAGGATGAAAGCGTTAAATTTGAGATTCCTTGTACAGCAAACTTGTGCATAGACACAAACCACAAAGAAATAACTACAGCAACAAAAACCATGCAAGCCATATCGAATAAAGATCTGTTGGTTTGTCAGCATATACAAAAACCCATTAACGGTATGATATGCTTAATCGACAAAATAGAAAGAAAAGATATGGACTCTGACGATGAAGTTAAAGAGGATCATGCTGCTTGTCTATACAATGTCGTCACCAAAGAAGCAACACCTTGGATCAGATCAAATTACTTAGCACAAGTAGAGAAATTATGTGACTTATCTAAAGTAGATGTATATCGTACTTATGAATTTGGATTTGATCCTACGACCATGGAATACAAAGTGATTTGCATGTGGAGCATATCTGGGTATGAGCTTCCAAAATTGGAAGGATACATGGAGTACACAATATTCGAAGATGAAGAGGAGAATTACAAAATGTGCGAGGTCTTGACTCTAGGCAGCGACACTGCTTGGAGGAGGATTGGTAAGGTACCACCGTCAGATAAGTTCTCTAAAGATCTATATGGTTCCGTTTATGCGAATGGTTCCATATATTGGATGAGTTACGAGGATATGCGTCCCATGCTAGTGGCATTTGATGTCGGGAGCGAGGAATACAGAGTTATATCAGACCTTGATATGATTGGCATTAACCGCCCTAAGTCTTATTATCTTATGGAATTGGATGGGCATCTAGCTATCGCAAAGAACCCAGATAATCACACTGTCAATCTGTGGATACTTGATGACTACTGCGACAAAAATACAAGTACTACAAATACTAGTAACATCAAATGGACTAAAGAGATTATTATATTACCTATTTGCTGGAGTTGTCAATATGTTCGGTTTCACGATGTCGACGGAACTGAGTACTTGATCTTAGAACTATCTGATGTCGAGAGTTATAAAGCTCGTTATCACGATTCTGTTTTCGCTCATTCTTACAATCGCAAGTTGAAGACTTTCAGCAAAATTGAAATTACTGGTGATGAAAGTCCCAAATCCTCCTTAGGTGCCAATATTGGTCATCCCTCTTACAAATTTATGGCATATATTGAAAGTCTTTTGACCCTTCAGAGAAGTTATAGGCTAGCAATTACTGGAGGCACCTGACTTGAAGACTTTCAGCAAAATTGAAATTACTGGTGATGAAAGTCCCAAATCCTCCTTAGGTGCCAATATTGGTCATCCCTCTTACAAATTTATGGCATATATTGAAAGTCTTTTGACCCTTCAGAGAAGTTATAGGCCAGCAATTACTGGAGGCACCTGACTTGAGCTCAACCAGCAACGGGAGACTATTTGCTGACAACGCTGACAACGTATAATGTATTTGTATGGTTTAATATTTGATTTCCTCATTTTTTATATAATAACAGAGTTTTTTAAAGCGTTCTCATTCACCGGAGTTCCTGGTTGATTCTCGCTTCTGGTTGATTCTGACCACCCCATTTTATTTTTTAAGGAATAAATATTAATTTTTAACTAATAAAATATTATTTTTTCTAAAAATAAGATAACTAAATCTTGAAAAATCTTCTTCTTGCCTCGGATAACAAAATCTTGAAAATATCAGAACATGCCAATAATATATCAATTCAAAATTTCATCATGATAATAAAAAAAAAAGAATGATCATCACATGATGAGAAATAAATCGAATGATCATCAAGTGTCCAGTGTCCGTTTACATTCTTAAAAAATGTTATTTTCCTGATTACATCCCCAAACTATCAATTAAATCGAGAGAATTTTTTTTCAAAAATAACCTGATTAGCCCGGTCATAAATCTCTTTTCCATAAAACTTGATTAGCCCGGTGATGAATCCCTTTTCCGCAAATCATTGTTGGTGGTCCTGCACAAAAGTTGGATTTTTGTTAGTATTAAGTATGAATGATTTGGAACAATGATTATGATTTGAATGGAGCTAATATAAAAAGCAAACAATCACTGAACAAACTATGATTGCCAAAGATTATTTTCTTAATTTGTTTTTTTCTATAATTAAAAATTAAAAAAAAATGTAAAAAAATCTTTAGATATTATTTTCATTATTGAAAAGATTATTTTTCTTAATTTGATTTTTTCTTTAATTAAAAATTTTAAAAATGTAAAAAAAAATCTTTAGATATTATTTTCATTATTGAAAAAACATTATTTAATGGTTATTAATTGATTGCGTCTATTTTGTATGAGATTTTATTACCTTAATTGGGAACTTTTTACTATTTCCTCATTCTATATAATTAGGAAATTTGGCATGATGCTCTCTATATAAAGTGCTGCAACAAGGGTGGAATCTCATTATTATCCCGATAGATTATTTTTTCTTTCACAGTTAGGGTTTATTATTTTAATAGTGCTACAGAACGGGTAGGATCTCATTATTTTCCTGGTTTTTTTTTTTTTACACAGTTATGGTTAATTATTTTGATAGTATAATGCTAATATTTACTTATTAATGGTGGTTTGGGTTTGCAGGATTGGACATAGGATTCTAATTGCTGCAAATTAACATCCGGTGAAATCAGAAATATTTTAGATGAAGACGGTATAATTTTATGAGTTTGTATAAGTAAATAAGATGTTTCCCTCGGCCTATATATAAAAAGTTTGAGTAGAGCCCAAACTTCGTTTTTATTTTCATGTTCGATATTCGTAAATATTGCTTTGGGTGATTTTTTTCTTTATTTTTTTTTTATTGTTAGACTTAATTGTCATTTGTTTTCCAAATTATCATTTCATGTTCGATATCCGTAAATATTGCTTTGGGCGATTTTTTTGGTTATATATTTAATTTTTTTGGTTAGACCTAATTGTTTTGCAGAATATCATGGAAAGTGCATTCGACAAATGTGGCAATCATGGCTTTGGAGTTTGGAGAACAGCTCAGGTTATTTTTTTTTTTGTCTCTCTTAAATTTATTCAATCTATCTTGAACTTGATGTTTTAGTCATTCAGAACTTAGTGTTCTTCGATTTAGGCTATGGAATCATGGCATTATTCCTCTTTCTGATTTCCCATTCAGTGTATAAAGTTTAAGAAGCAGTTCACAGCGGGTGGTCGATATGATGATGATGAACCGGTTTTGGCTGAGAAATCAACTTAAGAACCTTTTTCTTTTTTCATTAAGAAATAAGCTTCGCTTTGGTGGTGCGGTTAACGAAGTATTGGTCCAATAGAACTTAGCCTCTGCTCATATATGATTAATGCCAAAGCCTTAAATCATAAATTATTTATTTTTGTTGTTTGTTCCAGAAAAATAAAAAAATTGTTTTGGTATGTTTATGTTCAAATATAGCCAGCCTGCATAATCTGCCTTTACAACTTCGTTGATGTTAGTTGCATCTGATATCTGTTTTGTTTTGAAGATATTTATTTATTGGGCATTTGTGATGGGATAAAGATGATAAAAGATGTGGAATTGCTTAAGAAGATAAAAAATGGAACGAAGTTAAAAACTTTTAATCAAGAAGAAAAACCCTTGCTTCAGGCATACACGTAAACTCTTAGATGGCTAATGTGCTTGAAGTATTGAATTTACTTTTCCATTTGTGCTTGAAGTATTGAATTTACTTTTTTGGTCCAATGTTCACTAAAACAAACCAAATAACCTGTATGCATTACCAGTTAGAAGGAAATGATCAAACATGATACCAATACTAACAAAAACTGACCATTTTTGAATTAAATGTTCCTTTTTCAGGTATCAAACCAACCTGGTGAACTATTGAGTTGGTCACGTACATTTAATATTGCAGGTCGAGGTACCATTGATATAGATCAAGTGGCAACCATTGGTCCCGTATAGTCCTTTTCTCAATGACATGGTAACGTTCTTCCCTTTGGCTTGCACCTATTAGCTCTCCAACCTTGGGAACCAAAACATTCATGGCAGCCACAGTCTTATTGTCTTCATTAAGTCTCATGTAAAATGGTTTGATTCCTTTTGGGGAAAATGGTTTGATTCCTTTTGGAAAGTTGTATACGAAAACATAGATAGGGAGATGACCAGAAAGTGATTCAACATTTTTGGTTCTATCGAGTTTTCTTTTGGTCGCACCATTTATGATTTTTTTTAAGGTCTATATATCTGTTCTTACAGATTTATGTAAAATGTCCAGTTGTGGTGGTCAAAAAACTGTGTAGTATATTACTATTGATGCTTATGTACCTCCCGAGATGCTAGCCTGACTCTCTCCTTTACAAAGTTTTTTACAGTGCCTTTAATAGCTTTTTTTTTTACCAGCAAAGAGTATCTAATATGGTTGTACTGCACAATGGCGTTCGATGATTTTGGAATCAACAACTAATACCGCCTTCATCTACTTATGCGGATGCCACAATAAACAATAGTTTGGAGGAAGAAAAAGAATTGGTACAATCAAATTTGGTAGTGTAAATGGTGTCGAAGTTTTTAATGTACAAAAGAACAAAAGACCTGGCTAGAATACCAATCACTTTGTGCTCTTCCTATTCTCAACGATCCCTCTATTACTACTTTACCGAGCAAAAAAAATACAAAATACATTTATATTTGTGCTTACTTAAGGATTATAGAGAGAAGCGAGAGCTATGATGCACCGTTCCCAACCCTCTCTCTGAAGATAGTAATAGTATTGATCTAAAGTACCGGTGGCATACAGTTATCTAGGAACAAGCAAATTATCTTTTTTCTGTACTTTTTTCTGTTTTTTTTTTTGTCAATAATTTAGCATCCACGTATTTTTTTTCTTCTTTTTTACTAAAACTAACTCAAAAAAAAGAGGATCTGGCCTAGCCACTGACTTATCATCATGCGAGGATAAAACATTCATTAAAATCCGCATGAATCCAACCAAGTTCTTAAAATGAGATGGGAGGTTATTGTTTTTGAGAGATGATACACTGACCGCGGGCTGAGTCCCACGGTCCATCCTGCATGAAAGAAAAACAAGGGTCCCCTAACACGGCGGATTTGCAGGGGTGGGTTAAGGGTGAAACCCACCCCCTCTCTCCCAATTCCATCATCGGGATGGCCTGTAGGATCTAACCCACCGGATGTTAATCGTTTCCGTTTTTTTTTTGTGGTGTATTGGCTCATTTCTTATATTTTATTTCGTTTCAGGTAATAAATAAACTAGATGTTTAACTAGATGACGGGCCACTACTACAAATGTGAACTTATTATTGCCATTCGTCATTTAGTCTAGACCGTTGGTAGCAATATGCCATTAATTGTGCAAGGACACTAAATGGCACTATAGTTGGTAATAATATGCCATTTATAGATTACCTGAACACAGATGGCACGCATGGATAACTACAAAAGAAAAAAAAAAAAAAGGGATCACTACCGTGGCTTGACGAGGAATCATCATTGCAAAACTGAAGTTCAAAGAAATCCCTAGCTAAACCAAATTTGTTTTGCAAATGCGTTCGCCAATAGATAGTTACGGGGTAGATATTAGCCTATTGACATTTGCAGTTTTTTTTCGCAATCTATGGGTAAGCATGTTGAAATTGTTTGATTGATAAGTAACTATGGCATATAAAATATCAAAAAGTATTAACGAACCGGGGCCAAAATCAGAGCCAAAATCGGGCTGACACAGATAATGGGACCCCCTGCTATCCAGGGCGGGGCCTACCGGGACCCACAATAAAAAACTGTGAGGGCTCGGTTTTGGTATATGTAGATCGTATACGGTTTGGTATGTTTCTTAATTAATGTTTAGCATTTTGGACCACTATTTTTAGTTTTGGCCATTTTGCAGTCTTTTGCCTATTTTTTCCTTTACTAAAAGGTCATATTTGAACAATTTTCACTATGGTCTTAGTTTTATTCCTAGGTAAGAAGTAATAATTCGTTGAAACCATAAGCGACTTTTATGTGTTTTTTTTTCCGGGAAAGGGGGATTTTTTTTTTTTTAGTCCATCATATGTGATGAAAGTAAAAGAGAAGCAAATTCTTAAAAGTTACTATGTTAATGAAACATAGTAACTTACTATGTCCAAAATCACATGATACAATAAAGATGGAGGAATTTGAGAATCATGAGCCGCAGAAGGCTAAACGATATTAGAATTTTGAGAATCACTAAAGTGGCGTAACTTTTAACAAATATATGACCTTGAAGAAAATATTCTATAGGCTTTGAAAATATTGCAATCCCATCACCTTTTAATGGTTTTCTCTTGAATACATTTTTAGTAGTCTGTTAAATGTGTTATAATTCTTTTTTGGATCATAGTCTTATTGAATTTGTATTATTTTTTCAGTAATAATACATGTTTTTAGTAAAAGTAAACTTAAAATATGATTTAAGATTTCACGATGGAAAAATAGGCCCGTGCATAGCACGGGTGAAAAACTAGTTTAGGTAATAAGGACTTGATAGCAATGGCCATTACTTGCATGGTTACTCATTTTCTAGCTATGCTGCTTCATTATTGATTCATTGTTTGAAGGGATAAAAGAAGAATCCTATTATTGGGGCTATAGGGGAGACTGTTTTTGGGGACTATTTTACTAAGTGGAGCCTAAATATTATAGGGGAGATCACATTTGTGTAAAATTTCTAAAATACCATCCATATTTTTTATTTATTCCCCTTATACCCTCTCATTAACTACCTAATCTAATCTAATAAAAAAAAAAAAAAAACTGAAAAAAACGCACACACAAGCATT